>QLNU02015360.1:196376846-196396359 GCA_006491805.2 Dysdera silvatica
GCTGGTAACGTCCTTCAGTGGTGCACTACGAACATAGGAGGCCTCAAGATCCGTGGGAGCCCTCTTGGTTCTAAACAAGAAGTTTAGTTTGAAAAATAAATATCTCGAGACTCGCAACACCGATTAAAGAAGTTTACCTAAGGAATGTTTCAATTTTTGCTACGAAGGGCAGGGCAGGCAATAGGGGGAAGGGTGAATTGCACAGGGACCCGGTGCGGCCAAGGGCGCCCAGTACTAAAAGGAACAAACCCTCCGCCCAGCATGCGTTAACAAGATCCGTATACGGACGCCTTACCAACTGCGCTACTGGGATACCCCCGCCTGAAGTTTAAAATTACTTTGCGCACTTCCATATTCCATACAAATTGACACCTTCCCCACCTCTGGGGTTCGTACTGGATCCGCCAATGCCCTCCACCTGTCAATCATAAATTTTTATGCTCCGAAGATTCTTTCAATTTCGCTCACGTTTTACCTTTTTAAATAATAAATAGCTTGATAATAAAAGTTAGTATCTAAAAATTACCCTCGATCCAGTAACGTACCCAGAAAATTCCTAAAAGGGGTTGGTTCGAATGAGAAGGTTTACCTCTATATCATAGCTTTCGGTAGATCTATTCAGGGGCGGACTGGGCCGCCGGCCGACGGGCCCCCGGTCCGGTGCGCCCTCATGGGCAATAGGACTTGCACTCTCATGGGCTATAGGACTCGTGCCCTCCTATAATCCAAGCTATGCGCCCTTTGAGAGAACCCAGTCCGCCCCTGCACCTAGTGTTAATATTCTCCCAATTGCGGGAGATTATGGCCCACATGAATCCCTCTCCCGTACGCTTATGTCTTGATCGATTCTAAATTATAGGCGCCAGCATGGTGGCCGGGTCGCAGGACTTGTATTTCCATTTACCATGGAAAAAATTTAATAGGGAGAGTTCAAGCATTATGAAAGCACCTTCGGGGAGTGGGGGGTTGCTGTTGTGCTTATTTTCCTATGTTAGTTTATTTTCAATGTTAATTTTTGTCCACTAGTGGGGATAAAATGGCTAAAAATTCTATGGTTCGATATGCAAATCGTAAATAGCTTGCCAAAGATTCGACTTTCTTGCCAAAGTTTGACGACGGTGTAATTTGGGAAATTAAATTCAAGTGGTAGGTCAAACTTTCAAATACAATTTTCATTGGCTTGAAATTGTTAACTCCCACATTCCAGAGATGCAAAGCGAATAAGATAACCAGTTTCTTGATAATACGGCCCAGATGCGGTCTATTGCAGGATTCCATTCTTCATGGGCTTAACTTTGTTTCTCATCCAATCATGCTTTGTTATTTGTTTATAATCATAACTCCGTGGATATTCGTTTCCGACCCCCCAAATAAAGGGTCGTTATGGTCCATTTTGCACAAGAATCACGGCTATATACTTTTTGTACTATGTTTTCGGACCACCCTGCATTAGCCTACTGGATACGAAACTCTTAAAGAAGCAGTCACATCGCCCTGCCATAATTTAGGGAGTGTGCCACATCTGCATGTCATATGCTAATACCATTACTTATATGGTCAATGCCATATACTATGCTATATACAATGCTATATACTATGGTCAATATTATCAGCACATCATTCCGAGGCAATCCCAAATTAAAGGAAATACCTTTAGAAAACTCATGGGCCAAATTGAAAAACATCGTTTTCCACTTCTCGCATTGTACTTTTATAAGAACTTCTAAGTCACGCGCTGTGATGTCCTAATGCGAATCTACATATGATATAGCTAGCCGCAACTTTTGCGGTTCGAAAATAGAGCTAAATTTGTTTATAACCACGTTTTCTCTGAGATTGCAATATTTCTAACATTTTGTGACCTGTATGTATGCTAGATTAGTCATAAAAGTTACACTTTTCAGTGATGAGGGGATTTAGCAATTATCTCTCTCGACGTAAGAGCGGAAATTTACTGTATAAAATTCTACAATTATCCGAAACGAGCATTTTCAAAGACTTAAATATAGTAAAACCTCTCTATAACAATATTATACGGACCGAGAAAAATTATCGTTGTAGAGGGAGTTATTGTTATAGGGAGGGTTCATTATACAGTAAAACCTCTCTACAACACTATTATACGGACCGAGAAAAATTATCGTTGTAGAGGGATTTATCGTTATATCGGATATCGTTGTAGGGAGGTTTTACTGTAGTCCTATATCAAAATAACGTAATGGTTTCTGCAAAACGGTCGGATATCTATACATAAAAATCCTCTACAATTCGAAATATCTACACACACACACACACACATATATATATATATAATCCCTTTTTTTTTTATGGAACCATCGATTTCGATAAAGGGAGAGATTGTATTTTTGGAATGAAAAGATATTAGATAGTCTTACATCCCCCACAAATAAAACGAATATATAAATCTATTGTAATTCATTTCGAAGTTACGTTTCGTATATTTGTAATATTGTGGTACGAAATACAAACTCTCTTTTCTATTTGTTCGGTAAATACAAAGCTCATTTTTTGCGTGGTTGCTTTAAGATTTGTTTTTTGAACGACTTCAATGTCCTTTAGTTTTGTCAAGAAATTCTTTACTTCACATCCAGACAAAAACTCCATTCGTCTTACGTAAAGTAAGGAAAGGCACTAGGAAATTCTCAACAGGACATAACTTAAAAATTCTCAATAAAAAGTGTATTTTAGACACAAAGGACCTCAGTGTTTTTGCGATATATCTAATACATGTTTCAAAGTAAGATATAAAATATTTACCCCTTTCTGCCTTCTAAAATGATATTAAAAGTTCTATAGCACACAAATTTCTAGAAGCTTTTATATTGTTACAGTAAATTTTTTAGAATTTCAAAATTTTCGAGTTGAAAACAGACTTGTAAATGCATGTTTAATTGAATGGGGATTTGTAAAAAGAGGATATGTTCTATATTAAATAAATGACACATATCCCATTTTTAAAAATTCTTATTCAATTGATTATCCTTTTAAAAACGCGTTCACATAACATCACTACGCGATGAAAAAAAATTAAAGCTTACATAGCCTATATATGCAGGGTGTTCCAAAAACATCGGATTAAAAGTATATAGCCGTGCTCCTTGTGCAAATGGCCCATAATGATCCTTTACATGGAGGGGTTTGAAATGAATATCCATGGAGTAAACAAATAACAAATCATGATTGGGTGAAAAAGAAACGTTACTCCCATGATGGACGTAATCGTCCAATAGACCGCATCTGAGCTGTGTTATCAAGGAACTGCTATCTTGTACGCTGTGCATATGTGGCATGTGGGAGTTAAAAATTTCGAGCCAATGAAAATTGCATTTGAAAGTTTGGCCTTTAATTTCCCAACTTCCGCCGTCGCCAATTTTGGTGAGAATGGCACATTTTTGGCGAGAAGGGCGACTCTTTTGGTAAGTTTTTACGAACTAAAGCGGTGACTTGTTTTTCGTATGGCAGTGTTCAAGCATCTCGCTAGCAATATTTTAGTCATTTCATTCCCTCCTCCACCCCCCTGGTAAGCAAAAATTAACATTGGCTAACATAGGAAAATAAGCACTTAGCATCCCGAAAGTACTTACCTAATACTTGAAACTCCCTATTAAATTTTTTCCATAGTAGATATAAATCCAAGCCCTGCGACCCGGCCCCCATGCCAGCGCATATAATCATAATTCAGATTTGATCAAGAAATAGGTGTACGGAAGGGGGTTCGTGTGGGACATAAACGCCCTCCCGCAATTGGGAGAATATTAACAATAAGTCTACGGGAAGCTATAATGTATAGGTAAACCTTCTCATTTAAACCAACCCTTTTTAGCTATTTTCTGCGTACGCTACTGGATCAAGGGTAATTTTTCGATACTAACTTTTATTATCAGGCTATTTATTATTTACCTGCAGGACAGACTTCTGAATTCTTGAATGGTAAAACATGAGAGAAAATAAAAGAATCTTCGGAGCATAAAAGTGTTTATGATTGGCAGGTGGAGGGCATTGACGGATCCACTACAAATCCAAGAGATGGGGAGGGTGTCGATTCGTATGAAAGTGCGCAAATTAATTTTGAACAGCAAGGGAGGGGGGACGTCCTAGTAGGACAGTTGGAAATGCGTCCGTCTGCGGATTTTGCTAACGTGTACTGGGCGGAGGATTTATTCCTTTTAGTACCGGGTCTCTTTGGCCGCACGAAGCCCCTGTGCGATTTACCCTTCCCCCTGTCGCCTACCTTGCTCCTTACTCCTTACTCCTTAGGAAAACTTCCTTAATCGGTGTTACGAGTCCCGAGAATTTGATTTTTTAAACTATTCTTCTTCTTCCTTTTGTACCAAGAGGGCTCCTACTTATCTAGGGCCCCCCCCCCATGTCCGTAGCGCACCACTAAAGAAAGTTTCCAGCCCTACCTAAGAGCCCTAAAATCTTTATCTGTGAAATTGCGCCAACTATAGGATCAAGTCGCCAATTTCGGCAATCACAAAAAATGCCAACACACCTCGAAACCAGTTCGTCGCTGCTATTTCGCAACCCCGCGCAGGAGTTGAGATGTATAGGCAGGTAGTTGTTCGTTGGTAAGCTCCATTGGTCATTATAGATCCCGCCTCTGTGAAATAAAAGTATGCGTAACTCTATGGATATTCGCTTCCTACCCCCATGTAAAGGTTCATTATGGTCCATTCTGTACAATGATCACGGCTATATACTTTTGAACCGATGTTTTCAGAACACCCTGTATATTTTGTCCAGTTACTGTTTATTTTGATTTCTTATAATATTTTAAATGGTATTACTATTTTCTCCAACTTCCTTTACATGGTGTCCGTAAACATAAGTATTATTGGTTTAACAAGACATATCGTTTCAGTTTGTGTCCTCGCGAGCCGCTACTGTGGTCTCGCGCATGTTAAGCCCCATTTTCCTGCTCCATTGTCTCGGATTTAATCCCGCGGAAATCTGGCGGGGTTTCGTTAAACCGTCAATCGAGACGCAAGTCAGCTAAGCAGCAGATAATTCGACGTAAAACTTTCGGGTAATCTATATTTTGTCTGCATCTATGTTCCAGCGTCTAAAATTCAGAAATTTTCATCAAAATGGAACCTTCTACCCAAAGTACAAAACACATTAAATGTCCTGCTTTCCAAAAATATACCAACTCTGAATGTTCGCTTTCTACAGCGTGTGTCTTTATTTTAATAGTCAGGTAATCAAATTTATGGCTAAATAAAAATAGATAAAGATGATGGGTAGATGGAATAAAATGCTAGTGAAAGGACCGAGTCTCATAAATGCTGCTCATTCGAACAACTTCGCTCATTTCAGAGAGTTTTAAAGGGATCGTCATTAAAATAAAAATGGAGAACCTATCGATGGTGTATCGCATAAATATTATAAGTTCAAAAACCGAACTGTTGCGAAAACGCAGTTTATAAAAGCTTACACCCGTGAATCTAGTCGCCAAATTTTGCAGCAAGTTTCTAAATGTGATAGAGCTTTTTCTCATTTAGCAACTTACTGCAAAATTTGTTAAGTTGATTTACAGGTGAAAGTTTTGCAATCCGCGTTTTCTGGAAAGATAAATTTTTACACTTATAATATTTGCGTTTCATGCAATCGATATAAATCATGGTGTTCGAATCTAATAAACTGAAGGGATGAAATATGGAAAAAGAGATTTAACGCGCGACGTATAGGCAGAAAACATATATTTTTAGTTTGGAAAATGTTGTCCAATTTAAAACAAGTTTCTTACTTACATTCCTCAACACTTTCAAGTTTTTCTCTTGTAATTTTAAAATTATTTAAAATAAGCAAGCTCTTTTGAATGGAGTAAAAGCTTATCAAGCGAATCTCGCAAGTTTGATTCCAGCATGTATTCAGCGCTTGCCGTTTTTTTCTACAGCTCCCTGGTCTGGGGATTGATTCTTTAAGCGAAAGAGGTTAGGATTTCTCAGAAAATTGTAAGCCTGACGCATCAAGTTGTTAGATGTCCTAGCGTCATATAGCACAAAACAATTAAACTTAACTTGGGTGACTGCGGTCTGTGGAAAAGGCTGCTATATTACAATGTCACTAAGGCTCAATGTTACCAAAATCGGATTTACTGTGAATCCTTACGTGAAACTGACTAATATACAGGGTGTCTGTTAACGCCCGGGAGAAAAGTATATAGCGCGATTCCTTACAAAATTCTAAGCAAGAAATGTTAATGTGAAAATGCTGAGAAATCCATATTTCCGTAGTTATTAACGTTTAAAGATTATCCAATCTCGTGCCGTTTTCATTTGTTAACGTCTTTATGCCTTTCATAGTCCTGTTGAAGCCAATTAAAGAAATTTTGTTTTTGAAAAGGCGTGGAATAAATATTTTTGATCACTTATTCGGTAGATTTACTTTGAAAGCCAACGCGCAAACAAATTTGTTTTTCCCAGGTCAATACGGTAGAAATTACGTCACGTAGTCAGTGATTTTAGTATAGAAACCATTAAGATTTCATTCTTAGGCAAGCGACGACAAGAGTGGATGCATAAAAATAATTAGCAAAAAAAAGTATATTTTTTACTTCTCATAGCAAACACACACAAGCATGTAACATCAATATTTTAAAGAAATTAAAAAAGTAACGAATCAAAAAATGCGTTGATTTAAAATTTGGATCCGTTCAAATATTACTCAAACACATCTCTGGCCATTTTAGGCCCCCTCCCCTTATAATAACAAATAAGCAAATGCCTCCCTCCCCCCTCTCTCCCTTCATGCTTAAACGTAATTACATGTCAGTTCTCTAATTTTTTGGTATGTTTTTAAAATAAGAATGCAATATGTGATTAAAATTAAAATATTTATTTACGCTTTTATTGTAACATTGATCACGTATTTATAAGTTTATTATAATATTAAACTTGTATTTATGTACAGAGCATAATCGCAACCAATTATCTCGTTTAATATTCTGTTAGTTATAGGTAATAGTTATTTTGGTGGCATTATAAAGTATTTTGCTATATTTTTATTATTAATATGTTTTATATTGTAAGCAAATAATGTGCAATAAATAAGAAGTGGTTTTGATAAAATAAATTTATTAAAAACAATACATTCATTATATAATTTAAAAATGTCGTGGGGGCATGAATAAATAAGTTTGGTAGCCACCGGATTAAGTACTTAAATATTGAACTGCAATTACCAGTATTTTACGCCTTCTACTCCCTGCGTGTTGTACAAGTATTGCACAAGTCTACTCGTATTGTGTCGGTGTATCACATAAGTATTGCAGTTCAATCAGGGCGGTTGTCACTTTGTGACTATATGCTTTTTCTATTATTTTCTTTGTCACGATTCAGACTCCACCCTCCCCTCCCTGTTGTCAGAAAAAATAAGCATATCTCAAACCCGCCCCCTAGCTCAAAGATGCATACATAATACATGAATGATCCCTTTATATTAATATTAATGAAATTAATAAATAATTAATAAATAATATTAATTAAATTTAGCTAATTTTTGAGAGCAAAGAAAGTGTTTTTGGTCTAATGTATGCACCTCAGTAATCCAGTAGAGATGAGATCTTAGTCTTCGGGTCCGCTGAGCTGAGTTAGACGTCTAATAAGTGCGATTGAATTTAAATATATCGCAGTATCAAAATTACGTTCAACCATCGGTTCCACCGCAGCTAATACTTTGTGCAGTTTTGAGACGCAAAATATGCAAACTTATCCAAATACTTTAAAATCATCAAATTTACAGCTAAATTCGGCAACTATATTGATGATGTTTTGCAGCAAAAATGGCAAATTGATAGGACAAGAATTAATTTTTGGTACTTTTACTTTTTTTAATGTTGGGAAATGTGATATAATATGCTTTTTTCTAGAATGCCTTTTCCAAAATATATAATTTGTGGTCAAGCGAAATTAGTTTCCCCAAAAGCACAATTTGTGTGCTATTTATAATTTTAATTTTTTATTTAAAGCATCTAAATATGTGGTGGCATCACCATAAGTAAACTTATTAATAATCAGTAAGTGCGTTTTTGCACATATTGAATATTCATACCCGGCTATGTTAAAAATAACTTCAATATTAAAACAAGCAAAACGTCCATGGACGTCGTACATTTAGAAAATCATTTAATTCTCTTATTTATTATAAAGTCAATATATTCCTATCTAATCGTGTGCTAATGTTAAGACACATCTACTGATATAATGTAGTATTCAATCGTCATGTTATTATTGAACAAGTGTATATATATTTTAATCAGGTATCGTCCATATTTCTCATATTGTATGTAATTGTTAATTATAGTAAAAAGGAAAAATATATTTAAATCATTATATATAAATATTGATGTATACAGTAGTGGACAAAATTGTGGAAACCTTTTGAAAAAAGTTTATTTTAGAGGTTTGATGGCTAATAACACCACTTTTTTTTGTACCAATACTATAAAATTATATATCATTAGAAAGGTAATTTAATAAAGATTGTAATGCAATAACATTTGTTCAATTATCTGTATTCTATCAAAAGTTATAGCCAAATAACCAGAAAAAAGAAGCACAGCTTGCTTACATTTATATGAAGTAGCTTTCCTTCATTTGAATGTGGCCAATGAGCATGAGTGTTTACAGAGCCAATCAGGTGTCATCTTGTTTTGGCAATGAGCCAATCATGTTTTCTCTTGTTTTGGCAATGAGCCAACAGGTTACAGGACATTTATCAGTGTGTTCTGTAATTGCTATCAAGTTGGTTGTTTTTTTTTTGTGCTCTTTGATTTAGTGTGCTTGTAAAACGTAATAAAATTAAAGAAATGGCGCAAAGAGTTGACTGGTCACCTAGGAAGCGATGTAAAATAGTAATATTAAGTGAACAAGGCTACAGTTATGAAGAAATTAGAAGAAATATTGGGGGAAACTTAACTAAAGGTGGCATTTCTAAATTTTTGAAGAAGTATAAGGAGACTCAGTCATTACAAAACCAGACTGGTAAAGGCAGAAAAAGGTGCACAACAGCAAGTGATGATAGAAGAATTAAAAGACAGTGCCTAGGTGACAGGAAAAAATCATCTCTGTGTATACAAGGTGAAATGGCGCAATGCAATGTGAAGTTAAGTGCAAGGACTGTTCGGCGCAGACTGCATGAATGTGGTCTAAATGCAAGAATTCCACGAAAAAAGCCATTTTTGTCTGTCAAACAGAGGTTGAAAAGATTAAACTGGGCTAAAACCCATGTTAACTGGACAACGGAACAATGGGACAGTGTAATTTGGAGTGATGAGACCAAAATCTCACTGTTTGGTAGTGATGGCGTAAAATACGTATGGAGAAGAATTGGAGAAGATTTCCATCCTGAGTGCATTACACCTACCGTGAAACACCCAGTTAGTGTTATGATTTGGGGTTGTATAACATCAAGAGGTGTGGGCAGAATTTGCGTGATCAATGGGAATATAAATGCCCAAAGATACATAAATGAAATACTTGAGCCCAAGCTGCAGCCTTCTGCATGTGATCTTTTCCAAGATAATGAAGCATTTATATTTCAACAGGATTCAGCTCCATGTCATGTTGCTCGTGTGTGCAAAAAATGGTTTCAAGATCATCATATTCAACTGCTGGAATGGCCTGGAAATAGCCCAGACCTTAACCCCATCGAAAATCTATGGAGCCGGCTAAAGAAGCTTGTTAGTCGGAAGCAACCCAGCAATAAAACACAATTAACAGAAGCAATAATTCAATCTTGGTTTCATATTATAACAGCTGCAGAACTAAAGAACTTGGTTCACTCCATGGGAAAGCGTTGTAAGGCCGTAATTAAGGCTAAAGGTTACCCAACTAAGTATTAACTGGTATGGTGAACATTTTTGTATATCTCATTTTTTCTATGTATATCACCTTTCTTCTTTATGAATGCTGTTCTATTAAAATACGATTCATAAATGTTATTGCATTACAATCTTGATTAAATTACCTTTCCAATGATATATAATTTTATAGTATTGGTACAAAAAAAAGTGGTGTTATTAGCCATCAAACCTCTAAAATAATCTTTTTTCAAAGGGTTTCCACAATTTTGTCCACTGCTGTTGTATTCAATGATTTTGTGACTAACTATAGAAAAAATTATATTTTAAATAATGCTGCATATAGCAAAAAAGTGTGTGAAGAAAGCTCCAAGTAATCGTGATCAAGTGATTATAATGGATTATATTTTCGAGAAAATTACATCTGTAATCGTAGTCGAATTTTTGAAGTAGCTGTAATCTGCAATATAATCATAATCACACTTTTAAATTTCATTTAATCATAATCGTTTTTTGAAATTCTTAGGTAATCGTAACCATAGTCGCTATGATTATAATCGAAATCGCCATGATTATAATCATAGTCGTAATCGAAAATGAAACTTGACTGTAATCGTAATCAAAATAATAACCTGAATTTTGATTGTAATCGTAATCATATTCCTACTATAGTAATCGTAAGCATATAAGCAGATCGTAATCGTTCCTAAGTCTGGTGTCAGCAGATAAATAAATAGTCGTAAATAAATAATCGAAACGCATTCCGAAACAAGCTAGTTTTTATAGTAAGAGAAAAATTGCCGATTACAGCAGCCCGTACTAACGTTACGTACAAATACGTATTATCCGTATGTCATTAGATCCAGTTTTTCCTTAAAAGTAGGTTGTTCTTGAAAAAAGGAATTTATTTTTCTCACCTATTACTTCTATTTCTTCTATTGCAGGAGGCGGGGCTTTGTAACTTGTTTTGTTAGTGGTTTTCGTCAGGAAAAGGGTGGTAAAGTTTTTCTGTGATTGGCTAGATTTAAATTCATTATAACTTCATAAATTCTCAACAATTTCACATTAACATTTTTGGCTTAGAATTTTGCAAGGAATCACGCTATATACTTTTCTTACCGTCGTTAACAGACACCCTGTATATATTTTTGAGGAAATTTTGAAAACTATATTTAATATTTGAAATAATTGTTTTGAACAAACGTTTCTAATATTTAAATTAAAAGTCCTTATAAAAGATTGCTAATATTTAAAAAAAATGCAAAAAAATAATTTCCGATAATAGCTACATTATATATTTGTAATAAAAGATTTTTCTTCATATGTCACAATGGTGCAAAGTATCGGAGTTTTGCGTTCGTTCAATGAAAGTAGCATGGGGCTCTGCTCGCACTGAAGGCGATGACTATGTGGAAAAAAAATGTGTTGTTTGCCTTGGTGTGATATCAGTTACAGTGATACCCTTGCGCTTGCCGAAACCGACATTACTTCGCTATTTACTACTAAAAGGTTGACTGCTCTAGTCATTCCACACAAAAAAAGATCAATGGTAAGTATAGAAGTAAAAATAGATTGAGGTGTAATTTTTGATTATTTTGCTCTATTTATAGGTTTAAAGACTATTTTCCGTCATGGAGGTAACATGTTTTCAGTATTTAATTTTTCTTTTCATGTTTATAAAGTTGTATTTAATATTCAATGCACCTTATATTTCCATGACATTAATTAGCTATAGCTAAATAAGGCATTGCCCTTAATAGCAATAACAAAGAAACTCGTTTACCTTATTTACACTTTAGTTACTGTTTATCTATGGGTTTTGTTTTAATAAATCTACCATGATGACTGTGAGATGTGCTTCATTCCTTTGATAAATTTATCTGGTAGATAAATATCTAACAATGCTATAAAACGATGTTTCGGAAGCTAATGGGAGACTTAGAGAGGCTTTTAAGGTAAAAATTTGTCGCTGGCAGAAATTGACTTGGAAAAATGCTCCCCCACCCTTTTGCTACCACCACTCTTTCGCCTTTATGTCTCTTTCTACCACCACTAACATCCAGCGGTACAACAATGTAAATCTTCTATTATACTTTTAATCATTAAACCCGTTAATTATATTTATATTTTAAACTTATATTAGTTATTTTGTAATATTAGAATATTGTGAATAGTAAAACAATTGCTACATGTTATAATTGTTTAATTTCAACATTTTATATTTTTGAAAATTGTAATATTGACGGAGTAATATTACAAAACACAACGTTGTATTATCAGAGCTAGAAGGCTTAAGTGTCTTAGATATAAAAGGACTTGTATGCAAAATTAAATAATTAAACACATCAAGAAATTTTACATTCGTCCAAGTAAAGACTTTTTAAGTAATTGTCCCGTATGCTTTTGAAAACAATTATATGTTTTAATTTTTCCTCTTTTTCATTTTTTCTCCTCATTTGCTCAATTTTTTCTTTGTTTGATTTAAAATTAAAATTTTTACGCCATTTTGCCGCCCTAGGCGGTCACCAACTCTGGCCTAATGGTAGAAACGGCCCTGATATCGCGATATGTGTTATTTTGGTAAAAATATTTCGAATTTATTGAGAGAAAATTTTAACAGACAGATTCCAGGGTAAAAGGCGTTTTCTTCATTCAAGGTATTTTAATTTGAGGAATAAAATAATTTGATGCTGGACTCGATGCAGTTTTATGTTATGAAACGATTATTAAAATATTGTTATCTATAAAAATGTCGCATACCTTACCCATAGTGACAGCGAAAACATTGTAATTTTCGAATTATTCATCCATACTGTTAGAAGAATGTTCGATATTTAATAACGTTTTCACGAATGTTGTTCCGAAACTGTTCTCTAGATATGGTGCTATGTAAAACTATGTTTATTTTAGGTCATAAAACATGGCGAAACTTCCCTTTCTTGTAATTTTTTCTTTCAAGTTGTATTATTTTTGTGGTTAGGTTCAGGTCATAGGGGATAATTAGGGGCCTAATGTTAGCTTATCCCCTACTCTAGGAGGAAAATTACGCCATCCTAGAAAACCGAAAATTTTATGTGATTGCTATATATAAAAAGTTGAAATTGGCGTTGTAACACCATAGATTTTGATGCTAACTACGTCAATAGGTGCTGCATGGTATCCAATATTTTTGATTGTTTTAATATTTTATAGATAATTACCGACATGATGATTTAATATGTTAGTTTACCGAAGTCGTTTAAATATTCTAAAATTTTATCAAAATTTTAGTTATTTTCTGTCATCGAACTTTAATAAACTACGAAGTCTTGGAGAAAATACTAGAAAGTTGATGATAAGGATGATATAATTTGGGCTTAGTTAAATTTAGATGAATATTAATTAGGAAGCGGTGAGTGAATTTGCTGCGACAAACACGGTTTTGATCAATATGCATTTTATGTTAAAATAAGTGCGTGTATCTAAGTATCTGTTGACGCTAAATTTAATCAAATTTCCACACCTGATTGTTAGTTTGATAAGTTTTGACAAGTTTTAGTGAGTCCCGCAGTAGTTGAGTATAGCTTATATTTGCAGCAAGTACTGACTTTTACGTTAAATTATGTTTTTTGTACAAATTATACCAAGTTATTAATTACGGATACCTAGATCTCTTCATGCCGAGAACAAACATCTGCGTTTTTGCAATTTTCACCATATTTTTATACAAATTATATATGGGGAGTGCATAACATCCACACCAATGATTTCAATACATAACAATAAAATAACAATACTACTACTTAATAATAATAATAATAATAATAATAATAATAATTAATATAATATAATAATAATAATAATAAAATTCTTAATAATATTAATAATTTTTAATAATAAAATTAATAAATTCTAATAATAAATTAATAAATTTAATAATAAAAATAATAAATTAATAATAATAAAATCAATAAATTTTAATAATAAAATTAATAAATTTAATAATAAAATTAATAAATTTTAATAATAATAATAATAATAATAAATTCTTAATAATAATAATACTTAATAATAATGATGAAGCAAAAAGTGACAGAAAACAACCAAATAAAAATCCTTTGGGATTTTTGACTTCAAACAGATAGGTATTATAGCACCATGGATAACATTTGTGAAGAAAAAAATAGGTATTTATCATCGACATTGCAATGCCAGGTGACAGCAGAATTAAAGAGAAGGAATTCGAAAAAATCTCCAAATATCGTGACCTTGCAATAGAAATTAATAGACTCTGGAAAAAAAAACAAGTAGGGGAAAGTAGGGCAAAATGGAAATAGTGGGCAAAGCAGATCAGCTTAATGTTTAATAATCCAAACATAGGAGGCAACAGTGGTCAGTGCAAAAGTGTTGAAGGTGTGCGTAGGAATAAATTGCACTTATTTCAGCGCTAATGAAATACATGCGCAGCGAATAAAGTAAAAAAAAACCATTTTTTTCGATTGTTCACTAACACTTTTATAAGTTAGTTAAATGTCAATATAATAAAAACTATTTCGCACTAAATTTTGGGAACTATATGCCTGAAACAGGTATTAAGTCTGTTAGATAATGTTTTTGTGTCATTATTGTTAAGGATTCAGCGCAGGCAGTACTTTGTTTTTCAAAATGGCGTTGAGGGCAAAGCGGATCATTTTTTATGGGGCAAAGTGGATAGGCAATCGTAAGGGGCCCTGACCCCGGACCCCACAAATTAATGACCTCAAACTCATTTCATTGGTGATAGAATCATGCAATTTGCTTTTAAATATTTTTTATTGATTTAATTTTGTAGTATTTTAGCACAGATTTGAATATAATTTAAATTCACTCTGATTTGATTTTGACAAACTGGCATAAAATCGATGACATACACCTCTAGCCACACGGGCCATACAATTTTCACTAGAAAACGGTTTTCTTTTATAGTTGATGATCTGGAAACCCTGATTTCAAAATACTTCACTCAATTGAGAGAGTAAGTTTAATTACATGTGTTTGTTGTCCTGGTTGGTTACAGTCAAAACGTGCAGAAATTTTAACAAACAGCCTTGCTAGGAACATTGCTCGAGCACAACGCGAAAAGAAAACCCGGTGTACACAAAGTACAGGCAAGCCTAAGAATACCATCGAGCATCTTGGCACAGAGACAGAATCTACGTCGCAGTCTTAATTTACTTAATATGTAATAAACCATATGCTGATCCACCAATAGGGAACTGGATAAAGTGTTCCTTCTCTAACGGATGGGCTCACGAGAACTATATCCCTTACGAAGGCATAGGAGACCATACGTGTCTTAAATGCACTATGTGAAAACGTTTCTGGTAATTTTTTTTTCTGCCGAATGCATTTTATGTGCACGTTACAATTTTTTTACGACAGAGTTTTCTATTTCAAAAACAACCTATCCACTTTACCCCAACCCTGGGGCAAAGTGGATAATTTGACCTTTCTCCTTCAAACATTTTTGTTTTAAATTCAGTAATAAATAATGTCGTTAATGATACGTACTATGTTTCTTTGATGTCCACAGCAGTAAACAATGAAGTTTCAACCTTCATATATTTATTTATCACACTTTATTATTAAGATGAAATTAAGTGATCCGCTTTGCCTTACTTTCCCCTAACAATCATCCCGATTGTGATAGGTGCACTGGGGGCCCATCACACCTAATTTAAAGAACTTCCAAGAAAAACTGGACATTACTGACATAACGACAACAGACCTACAAAAAACTGCCTTACTGGGCACCGCCTATATATTAAGAAGGTACATGGACAGTTCTCAGGTTTCTGGGTGAGACTTGAACTGAACCAAGATCCAGATCAAGAGGATAGTGCTTATCTCCTTGATGCTGTGTAATATAACAATATATAACAGACATAATAATAATATTGTTATTACTTTAAGGTTATAGCCAGATAAATTCAGATAAAGATGAATATAGATATGAGATTATATTATATAAGAATAGAGTGTAAAAATTAAGTATTTTATCAAAAATAAATTCAGGCATTATGATATTAAATTTTGAAGATGCAGTGTTACTACTGGACTCAAATTTCTCACATATAATACTTTATAGCAGACCACCTCGTAAATTTAATTATAAAAACAACTGACTGATCAGTTTTTTTTCTTTTAAATGTAAAATTTATGTATTCTTGGTAATTTAAACATGCCTATGTTTAAAAACATGATAGAACGAAAATAGCGTATGTGAAAAATGTAAAATTTCACGTGTTAAAGCATATTGGGAACTCTTATGCAATTATGTTAAACGGTTGGTGAGATCGTGTATATAAACAAAAAAATTAACTTTAAAATTGAACAAGTGTTTAAATCTTGATTCGAAGACCTTTTATCTTTCTTTTTGGTCAGAAGACTCAAGGAGAATAAATTTTACTTTTTATCTCAAAAACAACATTAATTTCACAAGCTTTGCACGTTTTTTGGTCCGACGAGCCAGCGCCCCCTGTAACTAAAAGCCAACCAAGTCAGTATGGAGGGCGTCGTGACGTCACGGGAGTGGACCAACATACATAATTTCTCGAAGAGAAGTCGATTTGCTTGTACAGTAAGACTCTCTGTCAGAACTGTTATATTATTGCTTAATCTGTTTTGAATGATTAAAATAAAAGTATAAAAGAGCGAAATTGTTATCAAGATATTGCATGTGGAAATTATGATTGAAGCACATGTATTTCAAATTGGATTTCCATGTGCTTTTGCGTTGTGAAGAAAATGGATTCACCACCATGTGAAAAGAAAAGGTTTCGCAGTAACAGCGAGTTCAAAGGTATGTTTCTCTTATATTGTATTCTTCACTACTTTGATTGGCGCATTTAAATGTCGTGAAAAAGAATATTGAATTAAAAAATTTATTAATATTACAGGCGATCTATTAATGCATGCAGATCTGTATTGCTATAGTTTTACAGCTTTACACAAATAAATATTGATACTTTTCGCGAATATAGTTAATAAATAAAATAAACTACTCTATATACTAAATGTCTTGTTCAAAAGTGAATTTAAAATTTTTCATGTTGCGCTATAAAATATAATCGTTTTTGGGCATCATAACCTAATTATTATTAGGGCATTAAATCTTAGCTAACCAACTATTTACTTTCCTATAACAATTACATATAATTTTGTACATAATAATTATTGAATATATGAGTTGTAGCTATGTAACCCTCCCCCCTCATTCAGCCTACAATCCCCTTTATGATCTTTCTGCCTACGCCTATGATATCACTGCAATTATTTTGTTAATTATGTTGAAACTTCGAAATAGGATTGTAACAATAGCTCCTATAAACATTATATATGTAGGTTTTATATATGTACGTGTTTTCTACACCAAAGGCCATGCGTTTCGAGGGAGTTGAATATGTAATTTTTATTATATTTTAAAATAGCAGGGCTTTTTATGTTCTTTAAACAAGCTAGGCATTTTAGAAATTATTATTTAACGATTGTTTAAATTTGTATTTTACAATATCTCAATTTCAACATAACCTGAAAACAGTCCTTTTTTTCTATTCGTTTTCCCAGGTTTGTGTGCTAGACTTCGCTGACGGCTGGATTTTGAGAGAAACTGGTGTGCCTTCGACAGTCACAAAGGTTCTGTTGTTAGTGTGTCATATATCTAAGTCTAAAATAAGGAGCATATTCTACTATTCTCCAAAGCTGTACACCGTATATGTCATCGACATGAAATACCTGAATTTTGCCAGATTCTGAGAGACAACGTTCAGTTATGCAGTATTTGAAGAGAGCTATACGAGAGCGAGCTTGACATCTATAGAAGAGTACACCTTTTATGCAGAATTTAAAGCTATTGATGAACTTCGGGAAAAGTTACAATTATCAAATTTATCTTCAAAATGGACAGTGATATTTAAAGACTATAAATTGTTAACATTAAACCTAAACTTGTGACCAGTTCCACGATAACAAATTCTACTATAATAGATTCAGTTTTGAATCTTGGTACTATTTTGCTGACACTGAACTGAAAAAAATAGAATTCGATTTTTTATCGCCAAAAAGTAAAAAAGTTTAACAAATAGTGCAGTATCGTAGATAGCTTTAGCAACTTAGACAGTGATACAATTTCTATATCTGTTATCAATTGTGTAAGTATTATTTATATATTACATTATTAGACAGCTTTATTATAAAAATGCCAGAAAAAATGCACGCCCTCTTTTTTAATAGAACAGGTGGTAAAATTAGAAAAAGAACCAGTATGCATATCTGACGTTTAGACATTTAGCAGTTTACTCTTTTCGATTTCTCCATATGCATATAAATTTTTAAACAGTTTTGAATACCCAATTTTTCCTTATCCTAGCACTATTAAAAGGTTATGTTCTTCATTTTAAATTAACCCCATAGATGAATGTGAACAAAAAAAATTTCTTAAACTATATATGCACTAAATTTAAACAGTTATCGGTGGCACTGCGGAATTCGTCTCCTAGTGCTTCCCTCCTCTTAAAATGAGTCGGAAAGCCGTTAAATGTTGTAGATGGGCTTGTGACGTTAGTACCTCCTTTTTGTAATGACGTAAACAACATGGCGGCAGGTCAGTGTCACAATTGCCATTCATTTGGAAACACTTCCAAAGAAATCCACTAGGGAATGGCTTGTGCAGTAGCACCCAGTTATCTTCCTTTGAACATTTTGCCATTTTACTAATAGATGAAATGCATTTACAATCCCAATTTAATTATAAAGGTGGAAGCATAGTTAAGAAATGAGTAGATTTTGAAACAGCTGCTATAATAGTGGACATGTTTTTATGGTGCAAAATTTGTTGTCGCCACATAAAAATGTTATTCATATTTTGCCAATTCGTACATTAACTGCCCAAGAACTTCGTGATTTTTTGCAAAAAAATTATTTTGAAATTAGAAACTATTGGTTTTAAAATTATTGATGTCTGATTAGATAATAATGCAATAAATTGGAAAACCATGTATTTATTTAACATCTCATAAAAGTCAAATATTGTGTACAGAAATAAGATTGGTCAGTCTAGACCAGAGGTTCGCAACATACGATGGCATGTGAAGTGATTTAAAAAACATCAGAGTGTGATTGTTTCGCTTCAAAAAACTATTTGTCTTTAGATAAAATCCATTTTCACATCTCTTAAAGAGAAATGTTGTTAGATGTTTGTGAAGGAAGTGTGCAAAACCATAAATTTGAGATCAGACAGATTTCTTGCACCTTGAATGGTTCTTAATTCTATTCCCATCCAAAATTTTCTTTTCTTCGTGTCTCAACCTCTCCACTGTCACTCACATTTGCTCTTCATAAGAGTAGTGTTTTGAGTAATTAATTTTGCCGAAGCGCCTACTATAAAATAGCAAAAGATTAATATTTGTTCACTTCAAAACCTTTGAACTAGAGAATACGGTTTCATACAGCAAAAGGATTGCACTATTTGCATTTTGTATTGTTAAACTGTTGTTACTTGTATGTCAAAATGTACAAGGACATTTTTAAGAAAATTCTTTTTTTTTTGGCACAGAATGCCCCTTGATGTCTTTGCACCATATATCCAACCAACCTTTTATAAGAAAAGTAATTCTTTTACTGAACTAGGAATATATCAAAAGATCTACCTAAATTGTATTAATAAATGGA
>QLNU02015360.1:196396459-196418452 GCA_006491805.2 Dysdera silvatica
AAGTTTCGCTTAACTGAAACGGCCCGTTATACTTAGTTTTATTATTTCATTTTTTAGATACTCGTTCAATGTCTTCGTCAAAAATACTTGTACAGAAAAATCTAGACACCTCGTGTCTTGAGTATCTATTTGGGAGGATGAAACGATAACAAGCATTAGAACAAGGAGACGTGTCCGCTATTTAGAAGTATCCACTTTGAAGGGTTTCTGTATTCATTTTCTAATATATTCCTGCTTTAAGAAAGAAATCAGTACAAATTATAAATGTCTATGAAAATATTCATAACGTGCAACATGTACAGTTTTATGTATTTGGGAGTCGTTGACAATTTATGAGAGTTGACGGAAGTCGTGAAAAAAAGATGAAAACCTATGAAATAAAGTAAAAATAGAGTATGGCTTACTTAAATGGTCTTAGCTTTAAAAAGCACAACTATAGGAACACTTAGAATCCGAAGAACATACAGATTATCTTTTTTGAAAATTATTCTCATCGCTTCTAGGAACTGCAGAACATCTATAAAATAAGTTTATAATATATATATAAATGGGAAAAAAAGTGAAAATATAAATGAAAATGTAGAAAATTCAGTAAGTAAATTGGTGAAAAATGAAAGTAAATAAATGAAAATTATTAATAAGTAAGTGCAGATATATGGAATTCCAATACCCACACGTAGTTACTATACTAGTACACATAGTAAATAACCACCACAATAAGTAATAATATCATAGGCTTTTTCCATATTTCTTTAGTACATATTCTTGTGTATTCCAATACTTACATTTATGATATATATATATATATATATATATCATCATCATCATATTCAACCATTATCTATCCACTGCTGGATGAAGGTCTCTCCAAATGCTTTCCACACAAGTCTATCCTGGGCCATTCGTTTCCACGTCACCCCAACCTGTTTTCTTATTTCATCCACCCATCTAGTTTGAGGACGTTTTCTAGGTCTTCGGTGGTCTCTTGGAATCCAGTTCAGAATTTCTGTTGTCCATCGTTGATCAGTTCTTCTTGCAATATGCCCAGCCCATCGCCATTTCAGCCCTTTTACTTTAACAATGATGTCCTCTACTCTAGTTTGCTCTCTCACCCAAGTGTTTCTTTTTCGATCTCTCCTAGTTATTCCAAGCATGCACCTCTCCATGCTCCTTTGCGTTGTCTGTAACTTTCGTATTGCTCCAACTGTTAGACTCCATGTCTCTGATCCATAAGAGAGGACTGGCAATACACACTGGTTGAAGACCTTTCTTTTTAGACACAAAGGCAATTTCCCCTTCAGGATAAAACTGTTTCTTCCAAATGCACTCCAGCCAAGTTTAATACGTCTGTTGAGTTCTTTCATAATGTTGCCATCCATTGAAATCAGCTGGCCAAGGTAAATATATGAATCAGCAATTTCTAGCTCAATGTTGTCAACTTGTATTTTTGTTTCCTCTACAAAATTATTGAACATGATCTTAGTTTTTTGTAGGTTCATCTTGAGTCCAACTTCTTTACTTCTAGTTGAGAGCTCCTGTACCATGTCTTGGAGTTCTGATGGGTTCGTTGAAAAAATAACAATGTCATCAGCAAACCGCAAATGATTTAAATATTCACCATTTATTTTTATTCCCTTGTTATTCCAATTTATCAGCTGAAAAATCATCTGTAAAGCTGAAGTAAAAAGTTTTGGAGAAATGGTATCTCCCTGCCTCACCCCTTTGCCAAGTTTGATAGTTTTGGTATCTTTATGTAACCGAAATTTTGCACTTGCATTTTTATACACACGTTTCACCATGTCAATGTACACATCCTCAATGTCTGTTGATCTTAAAGAGTTGATGACTGCTGATGTTTTAATAGAGTCAAAGGCCTTCTCATAGTCAATAAATGCAACACACAATGGAAGTTCATATTCATGTGTTCTTTCAATTAATTCTCTTAATACTTGAATATGGTCCACTGTACTGAATCCACTTCGAAATCCAGCTTGTTCTCTTGGTTGAGCTGCATCTAATTTTTTCTGCAGGCGATGTGTTAGCACTTTTGTGAAGATTTTATAAATAGCAGGTAACAAGCTAATTGGTCGGTAATTTTTCAAATCCTCTTTATCACCTTTTTTATGCAAAAGAATTACTGTTGCAGAATCCCATTGGTTTGGTATGTTACCGCTGTTAAGACATTTGGTAAAGAATTTTGCAAGTATGTCTTCTACATATTCTCCAGCTTCTTTTAGGATATCTAATGTAATACCATCATCGCCAGGGGCTCTTCCTTTCTTCATACTTTTTATTGCAAATGAAACTTCTTCTTTTAAGATTTTAGGAGCTGTTCCTTCGACTATTTCAGTGTCTTCGTTTAATCCACTGTTACTTTCATATAGTTTTTTGTAGAATTCTTCAACTCTTCTAAGTATTTCTTCCCTATTTCTTGTTACGGTGCCATCCTCTCCTTTTAATGCAATGATGTGTTTCTTCCCAACAGATAAACTTCCTTTAACAACCCTAAGGCTCTTGTTATTTTCAATGGCCTTCCTTACTAACTCACAATTGAATTTTCTTATGTCTTCTTTCATGCTTTTGCGCAGAGTTTTACAAAGTTCTATGTACTCAATCCTGGAACTGGTATTTCGATTGTCCACCTTCATATCTCTTCGCCTTTTCATGAGCTGTTTCGTCTTCTCAGATAATTTGCTATTGTGCTTTTTACAGGTTACACCACCAATTTCCCCAGCAGTTTCAACTATTGTCTTAACAATGTTTTCATTTGCTTCTGAGATATCACTTTCATCAATAAGTCCTTCCAGTGCAGAAAAGCGATTTTTTAATTCCAACTTGAATGCCTCGGTATTTTCTTTTAATTTCTTTAAATCCACCCTCTTACTTACTTGTTTCCTAATGAGCTTCTGTCGTTCTAATTTAGTATTTAAGTGCACTTTACATCTCACCATTCGATGATCACTTCCAGTATTAAATCTGTTCAGTACACTGCAATCTTCAATAATTGATTTCTTGTTTGCCAGGATATAGTCAATTTCACTAGTTCCCCCATTTGGGTGTTTCCATGTCCATTTTCTTTGCGGTTTCTTCTTAAAAAATGAATTCATGATGCTAAGGTTTTCAGCTTCTGCAAATTCGATGAGTTGATCGCCACGTTCATTCCTTTCCCCATATCCGTATTTACCAACCGATGTCTCTCCTTGTTCCTGTTGTCCAATTCTTGCATTGAAATCCCCCATGATGAGCTTGATATGTTGTTTCCCTTTGGTGTGTAACTCTTTGATTTCTTCATAAAATTCTTCAACCTCTTCGTCGGTATGGCTTGATGTTGGTGCATATACCTGTACTATTTGAAGTTGGTATCGCTGGGTTAGTTGAACAACGAGCCTCGCTGCTCGATCTGATGTACTTTCAACTTCCAGAAGACAGTCTTTAATTCTTTTGTTGATTAAGAAGCCAACACCACTTGTTCTTCCAGTTTCCGTTCCTCTATAATAAAACAAATGTCCACTTTTAAGTTCCACCAACTCTTCACCTTTTCTTCTAACTTCACTGAGTCCTACAATGTCCCATTTGATCTTGTCTAGTTCCTCTTCCAATTCCTGAAGTTTTGCTTCAGAAGCAAGGGATCGTCCATTAAACGTAGCCAAGGTCAATAACAAACGGCAGCCTGGGCCATTCCAGTGATTCTTAGCACCCCCTGCTTTCATGCCACACTGACCGCTGCCTTGATCAGGAGCACTCCAGCACCTGGAGACTAGGGGCCATGGTTTCTGGTGTGTCAACATAATGGAGGAATTAGCCATAATTTCACCACGCTGGCTAGACGGGTTGGTGAATTAGCCCTCCCCTTCCGCCTTTCTATCCGTGTAGCAAATATTAATTTGCCACATAAATAGAAAGCTCAGCCTGCACCACTTGAAGGCGGGGTAGGACACTAGGTTACTGGCCTGGCCGGTTCCACACATCGTCACATACGTTCAGCGTGTGGGTCTCCTTCCAGTTAGATACCAGCAACCCGCGCAGGCCCTTTTTGCCTTTAGAGTAGTAAGTAGATATTAAATGATATGAACCTCAAATTTAAACGAGTAATATTAACTTTTCTTACTAATTTTTTTCTAACTTTGTCATGCGAACGAAACACTGAAAATTACCCAAACATATGGCCCTGTCGTGGCGTAGGGTGGTAACGTGTTCCCCACTTGCGCCGTTAATCTGGGTTCGACCCCCAACGGTGCAAAGAACGCTTATTCAGAGATCTCATAAAGATCACACTGCTCACTGTCCGGGGTTTGGTTCCCTAGGCCTTAAGAGGTTGTATTCCTTGGAAAATTGTAGGTCCAGAGGTTTAGATTCCTCGGAAAACAGTAGGTGCCGACACAGCATGACCATTGTAGTCCTTAAGCCGTAAAACCACAAACAAATCTAAGCACATATTGTATGCATTACAATATATGTAATACTGCAATTTATTTCAAATTACGAGGGAGACACGCGCCCGCCCATATAACTCTACTCCTGTGGCTTGCCGGCAAACTGCTTACCGTTGTCCCGGGATTAGTACCACAGGTCTTCAGAGGTTGACATGCCTCGAAAAACTGTATGTCCCGGTGCAGTATGACCTTTCCGCTGTAAAACAAATAAACAATCAATTTACAGTAGATTCTCTTTACAGCGAATAATGCACGGTTTAATGGCGACACACTGCACTAATCGATAGAAGCAAAAATTGAAAAAAATTTTATGGTGAAGTTATTTTATAAGACGTTATGATAACAACCTTGCTGATAGCTATTTCGATAGCGTTAACCAGCTATCGTCGTCAGAGCGAATGGCGGCTTCTGTTTATGTCCGTGCTGTTGGTCGGTGTTGCCATCACGTCGGTTGGAAACTTGATTGGGCGGGGGAGTAAAGCGTATTTGTGGAGACGTCTTCAGCCGTGAGACCCAAAAGGTTTTTCCAAGTGGGTAATGTAGAGTTAGCTAAAGCTAACACTATCTCATCATGGATATAAACAGAAGCCGCCATTGCTCTGACGATGATAGCCGTTTAGGGCTATCGCAAAGCAACGTTGTTATGATAACGTTTTATAAAATAACTGCGCCATAAATATTTGTTTGAGTTTTGCTTCAATCGAACGAATAATACATTTTATGAAACTGAGAACAATCCCGTCTTCAAATGGCATCAAGATGATGGATAAAAATTTCCCATTTAACGATGTAAATTTTCGGGTATTTCATTATAACAAACAATTCCTTAAAACTAATTTTTTATCAATTACATAAAAAGCTCACCTCAAATTCAGATAATCAAAAAAAACAAACAAACACAGTAAAATATTTTTTTTGGGAATAACATAGAAAGAACAAAAAATGCCATTTGAACCGACTTCATTCACCATTTCAAATTATTTTATTACGGTTTATTCCTAATTTTCCTCTATCTTTATTTTAATTAGTATTTAAGTTTCGAATTGTTTTTCGTAAAATTGTTCTAAGTCAATGTAATTTTTTCTCATAAAAGCCATATCTATTGAAGGTGATAAATGCTTTATATATTATACTTAAGTGAATGTTTTATTTATATTAATAACTAAGTAAAAATTCCTTTATAATGAAAACCTCATTACAAAGAAGTATTTTAGCGATCCTGGTGGAATTCGTTGTAACTATTCGTTGTAACTATTCATTGTAACTATTCGTTATTCGTTGTAATTTGGTAATATTCTAATTAATCTTATATTGCTTTAATGAAACGACTTTCATCAAGTAGAGATAGCGCAGCGTTGTGGTTCAAAATTGTAAGAATATATTCAAAAACACTATTTGCCCCAATAGGCTTCATTATCCATCAATTTGTGTGCATACATGTATGCATACTATTTGTCCCAACAAGCTTCATTGTCAATCAAATAGGGTGCACGTGTCCTATGTATTTATGTTTAAGCACAAAATTTAAATTGAAGTGTTTCCTCTATGTGAAAATTTCCTCGTTTGCTGTTATAATAAAACTCAAATTGTAAGTAACGCTTGAATATGAAGAGTGAATACTGTTGTGAAAGAAAAGTTGATGCATTTTAAAATTTTCGTTCTCGCATTCTGACAGCTGAAAATTGCAATTTTCATTTACAATTTTAAAAATCTCTCCAACACAAAATATTCTCCAGCTGCGAAGCCAAGAACGCGACGGAACATTGCACCATCAAACGAATAACATAGCTAAAATTTAAGCAAAAATTATTCAAATTTCCTTAATTGAAAAATTATTTGTAATACACAAAAATAATTCGAACATGAATCAGTGAAATTTTGAATTGACAAAATTTGAAGGCATTCACATATCAAAGCGCAATTTGAATTGCAATTATATTCTGTGACAAACGGTTCCTAAATAAATAAGTTTTCAATATTTATTTTATCATATAATTTCCAATGTAGCGAAACGAATATTAAGAGAAATAAGGTATTAGTTTGTATGTTCTCATGATTTTAATTCAACCTGAATTTCGATTCAACTGTTTTTGCACGAGCAAGATATAAATATTTGAAATCGCTTTATCTCGCCATTTCCATGTTTATTATCTGATGTTCTTGGAGTTGGGTATATTCGCATTTCTATTGTGGACCTTCTTCTGGGTGCTATTGAATGACTTTAGTGGGTCGAGGGAAGAAACACTATCATCGTTTCGATATAAGGAAACTATCCATTGAATGACGCTGAAGTCGTACTTATACAATGTTGTTCATATAACGTGATAAAACCTCGATTAAATTCGCTGTTGAAAAAGATGCGTTAAAAAGTCCGCTAGTAAAAGTACACATGTTTTAAATTCCATAATTTATTTGTGTTCCATAAAATGAATGTATATGCTGTGTATGCACTACGTATACGGTGTGTATATATAATTTAGTGTGGGCGATGTTCAGACCTGGCTTAAAAGTTTCACATCTTTCATAAATGGAACTCATGCGACGCAACTTTTGAACGCGTACCCCATTTAACTACTAAAATCGTTTGCAATTGCACCAGTTGGCCTGGACTTTCGATAATAAGCCTATTAGTATTTCATAGCTCATTTCCGATACTTTTTAATATAAGTATCGATTAGAAATGTCCAAAACTTTGTACTTTTTCATACGTTTAGAAAAACAATTACGTACAAGTATACGAGGTTAGGGAAAATACAGGTAGAGTTAAGAATGCTCGGCAGATATTGACCTTGAACCCTCCCACACATGCACCAAAAGTCACAAAGTCATAGCTCCCACCACTTCTTTACAGCAGCGTTTTGAACAAATGTCGTACTGTGTTGTGGGGCATTCATTATGACAGAAAGTTGAACAAAGAATCTGAATCAAATTTTGCCAAAAGCTTGGCACCACCTGTGCTGAGACCCATTCAAAGTTGAAGAAAGTTTGTGGAGAAGAGAGTATGAGCCGCACAAGTTTCGCTCCGTTTCCAAGATGGCCGTGAAATTGTCGAAAGTGATGAACGTCTGGGGAGGCCCTCAGATAGCTAAACTAATAAAAATCGCGGGAAAATCGTCGAATCATTATTCGTGAGTTACCTGAAAAGTACAACATTAGCTACAATTCAGTTCAATCTATTCTGACTCAAGATTTGAGTATGAGACGTGTGTTTGCCAAGTTTGTGCCAAAACTGCTATCTGCAGGCAAAAAAGAAGACCGGCTTTCAGCTGAGCTCCATCTCCTCGAATGACAAAGACTTAAATTCCCCAGGTCCCGCATCCACCGTATTCTCCAGATATGGCACCCTGTGACTTTTTGCTCTTTCCAAAAATTAAATCCCACTTGAAAGGAAGATGATATCAGGGTGTCGAGGAAATCTAACAAAATGCGCCGAGAGAGCTGCTCGCTGTTCTAGAAAATGAGTTCAGTCTGGCTTTCAACAATGGAAAAAACATGGGATGAAGTGTGGGACTTTAGAAGGGGACTACTTTGGAGGAGATTAAATGCCAAATCTGCAAGTACTGTAGTTTTTTGTTTAACCCCAGTCCCGATACTTTTTGATCACACCTTGTATATTGTAAGGAAGACATATAAAGCACCATCTAGATTTTCGAATTAATGATTAAAGTAAAGTTAAAAGAACGTTTCTTATCAGAGGGAGATTTCTCCCTAATTAGAAAGCAGAGTACGAAAGAGCCTGAACTTTTGCTTGTCAAATTATTCGAATAAAGCTTGGGCGTAATCTGGCAGGGGCAAGGGGGCATTTGCTCTCCAGTTATTTTAGAATAAAAATAAAAATTTAACTTTTTCCCATACAATTTTGGGCTTTTTGTTTTTTACCCCCTCCACAGTTTAGGCTATATTTAACCCCCAAGTTACGCCTATACGAGAAAGGAATCAGTTTTGTCTCCCAGGGAAGGACAGATCCACCTTTGGCATCTGGAAACAATTCGAATTATTTACTGTCAGAATTTTCTTTTTATGATTAACGTAATGTCAAAATTTGTTGAGTTAAGTTTAGACCTCCTCAATATATACTTGCACAAATGATATTTAGCGTCCGCTTTCCTCCAAATAATCGTTACCAAAATAAATATGCATTTCTTGTTAACTGAACACACAAAAGGAAAGGAAAGGGAGGAAGGGAGGAAAGCTTGAAAATCCTACTTCCTGCGTTTTAAAACAAATAAGTTTATTATTAACTGCTAAGTAGAAATATTCGATATACGCAAAATGATATGCTTTATACAGTGCAATTTCTATTACAGCATATCACAATGTGTATCTCTCGATATTCTCAACAGTTAAGCTTCATCTTCTATCATCAATCGCACATTTGGGGCCAAAATAGGGCTTTTCCAGAACTATAGGGATTATTGGACAGCATTTATAAAATTTTGCGGATTGTCTATTACTGATAGTTTATTCGTGAGAGACTATCATCCACGTCTATTGTTGATAGATAATGACGTCGAATTTTACCCTATGTAAATAATTGTTTTAATCTGACCTTAAGGTAATTCCAGTTTAGCAGGATAGAAGCATAGAACTAAATCTTTGGTTTGTTTAATAAGTATAGTAGCTATAATCCAGTTTTTACTACATTTTTGGTGCACTAGAACATAATTAAACGTGATCGTTAACGAATTCCTTTTCCCTTCTGCTCAGATAAGGAGAAAGAGCAAAAGTTTAGTTTTAGCATGGTGGGGAAGTTTTTCGGATGAGGGAATAATAAAATTCTTAAAATTACTAAAACCCTTAAAATATGCATTTATTCTGGAAATTCATAATTTTTATGCATTTATATGCACTGACGCTAAAATGGGCTAAAATATGCATATATGAACTTGCATGTAATCCGGGCCCTAGTGATCTATAAACCATTTTAGCCACGTAATTATGGAGTTTCGTATTATGGTTTGCTAATAGTTAAGAATGGTAATAACATTTAGTTAGTGTGTATAGTTCATGCGTGCGAAGAAAATTAGTTAATGGGACGTAATAACCTGTGTACGTAATAACGTGTAGTTAAATAATTTTTTTAGTTTGCTCTTAATTTTCTAAGAATTTGCACTAAATAATATATGATCTTCCCGTCCCCGTAATTAAAATCTACTCGTTCTGAAAATTTACTAATATTTGTGCGTTGTTTTCATGACTCTCATTAAATCACATGAACTTAATATAAAACATGAATAATAAGAATTTAAATTTTTTCATGAAATGCATTCCGGAAGAGAGAGGGCTTTAAAATTGTCTGAAAAAACAACTTGAACTAGGATACAGTATTTTATATAGTATATATTTTTTTCTCAACAAACGTTCACACATCTATTTCTGTACAGCCATTACCTAAAGGTTAGATTTACCTATTTGTTCTTCTGACAAAGGAAAATGCTTCCAAAAGAATTTCGTCCGTTTACTTCTATATGACTAAAAATCCGCACAGTATATGCATCTATCGAATAGAAATATCGTCCAAAATCCCTTATACAACAGTTTTATCTACTTCGTTTACGGGGCACACTCTCAACGAATTCGCTCGCTTTTATGCATCGCCTAAGAGAGAAAAATGGAA
This sequence comes from Dysdera silvatica, assembly GCA_006491805.2. NCBI lineage: Eukaryota > Metazoa > Arthropoda > Arachnida > Araneae > Dysderidae > Dysdera > Dysdera silvatica. Next base: position 196,406,510 of record QLNU02015360.1, read on the forward strand.
CATATCCTTTTACCCAATACACCACAACAGCAGACAATGTAATTCAACTGTTCCTGGAATACCCACACATATTCCTGGCAACGGATAAGATGCAAAATATATAAAACACTCCAAATTCTTTTGCTGCTTCGGTTTTTGAACTGAGGACTCAGGTTGCGAACTAAATTTTAAGAATTTCACTTCGCACACGCAAGCTCCTTTATGCACATGCGTGTCGATTGGATGTACCGTGCATGCGTCTAACTGCAGCTTGTTTGACAGTTTTTTGTTTCGATTCTGTATAAATTCCTCAAGCGAGTATGGTGAAGGACTGAAGAATTGTGACGTATTCGTATTTTAAAGAAATATTTTGTTTCAACACTTTAAGTACAATTGGACACCGGTACTCATAATAAAAATTATATTGTGTGTGTTTGTTTGTGATCAAGTTTATAATTATAATTGGGTTAATTATTATATTTTTGTGTTTGATATCAATAGAATTAATGCCCAAAATATCCAGATTTTAATATCTACAGCACTTGTGTGTGATTAAAAAAATTGAAATATATATACTATGTAAATGGTATACGGTGAAACCCGTCTAAAACGGAACCTACATAAAGCGGAAACTTGCTCAACACGGAATTTTTTTACGGTCCCTTCAAAAGTCAATGGTAGTTAACATTATCTAACACAGAAACTGTCTAACGCGGAAGCGGAAAGCACTATTCAGTCCCGTCAAAGAGAAAAACCTGCATAAAGCGGAAAATCGTTAGCAGGAAGAAAATTTTCTCAGCAGAAAAAGGAAAGAGGGTTGTAATACAATGCAAATAGCAAAGTGGGGGATGACGAACAAAAGACATTTTACACTTTATAGATACAGAATTGACTTACCCGACCACCATTTTGCACACCATCCCTACTTGAATAAAAACGTTCATTATTAACCAGAACGAAATGTCATTCATATCGACTTTATAAATTCATGGATGAACTCATAGCAAGGTGTAATACAAATGGTCATCCATTGTGAGTTTGATCCAGAGAATCATCCTAAGTTCCCATTTGTATTGGAAAATACTTCTCAAAGATGCTTAGTTTTCGAGTTAGCTTATTCTTGAAAATCGCAAATTCAAACAAAGGAACTTTCTAGAAGTTAACAAAGAATGAAACTGGGTAGAATGAAACCCTTATTCTTTTCTTTTCCCATTAAGGAGTAATCACTCTGGGGGGCTGATGAAATGTTCACGAATCAGCGTATTATCTTGGCATCTAGAAAACATGTTAGGGTACGGGTAATACGTATACCATAGCAAAGACGGATCCGGAAATATTTAAAGAGGGGGAGGTGGTTTGTTTTTGATTCCGCTTTTTAGCCAAGTGTTCGTTACTTTTTATTTCATTTTCTATGATATAATGTCGGCTTTGGGGGGGGGGGATAAGGCGATCGCTTCAACGCTCCCCTTGGATTCGTCAGTACTCCCTAGTATACTTACAGTACATGCAAAACTTTGTCTTCAACTAAATAATTCAAAAATAATGAACATGATGAATGATTCAATATGCGAAGTTGAAACGTGTATTAGAAAATAAAATTGTAAGCAAATCACCATAATTTTTTCTTGTGTAATACAGTTGATGTAAAATAATTTGACGTAGCATTACGCAGATTAGATTTATAAGTAAAGACAACGTTATGGGCGTAAGTAAGATAAAAGTTAGTGTATCAAAGGATTAAGTACTATGAGTGAATATTAAAGGTTGAATACTTGATACGTCAGCACATTTCTCATTTTAATCCTGATATAAAATGGACTGATTGAAAATTATGGAGTGAGGGCGATTATATACTTTATTGTTACAATTTAAGCTTATGTAATATACTTTTTGTATGGAATAGGCATGTGCAGTTAACGTGGAAATTCATATTATGTTGATCGTAACTACTAACACAAAATATTGCAAAAATTAATAAAAATAAAATGCAGCGATAAAATAAATATTTCTATCACGAGGGAAATAAATTTAGTTATAAAGTTCGCAAGATGAGACAAATAAAAACAATTAGCATATGCAGTCATCTCTCACCACTGAATTTAACTATGTATGTATTTGTTTTGCATGTAACCTACATAAGACGGAAACCTGCATACTATGGAATTTTTTTCCGTTCCCCCTGAGTTTCCGTCTTAGGCAGGTTTCACTATACCTGCATAAAATATTGAGAGCGTGATCCATTGTGTTCGATGCCTCCGCGAAACTTGACATATTATGTGGGATAAATTAATAGCCCTTGTTTTAATGGCTTTTATATGAAGAAGCGATATTCAAGAATTGTATTTTGATAATAAATATTCTAAATATTATATTTTATATCTAATATCTAAATAAATGAAGCTTGCATATTTAACTGAAAACTATTGAGTTTTCATGAGAATAGAAATATATATATATATATGTGTTCCATGCTTGCCGAAAAAATTATAAAAATAATTATGACCTGAAATTTAAATTTTAAAATTATTTTCGATCAACGTGAAAATAAATTAGTAATTTTTTTCAAAATCGGTCGGCTTGAAATCTTGTATTCCCCATAGGGTTAAACATATTCACATATACAGCTGAGTTCGAATTTTTTTTTCAAATTCTGATGAAAAAAAATAAAAAAAGTTCTTTTAGAAGCTCAAATATCAATAAAAGTGTCATGGATTAAAAAAAGTTAAAATACATATAAATTTCCTTATTTTTATTACTTTTTTTGTATTACGATAACCATTCAAATAACAGGTTTTAACTTCAAAACAGCCCAACATGAGTGAAATTGCAACGAGTAAAATATAGCTATGAAGAAATTTGTGAGAAGGCTATTGTACTCTTCATACAATTTACCAAATATCGCTGATGATATATAAGTAGAATATATGCAGAAGAGCTTATATGTATATTACTAGTATTAATATTGTAATTAGATTCATTTATACTTCCAAAATTTAATTCGAAAAATCCGAGAAAGATGGACTTTAAATACCCATCTCATTAAAGATCATGAGCAAAAATGCAAATTTTGGAAAAAAGTTGGAAGATAAAGATGGTTGAAGAAAATTATGCACGATAAAGATTTGCATATCGCTAGAAGCACAGCATCACGTAAAAAATGGATGTGCTTAAGATTAGATAACAAAATTCTCGAGAATCCTTCTTAATTTAATCTTATGTCATAGGTGTAAAAGACTTGATTGATCCTATGACCGTAAGAATATACGTATTATTGAATGATCTTGTGTTTTTGACCTCTTATTTGTCTGTGTAATGTGAGCTTGAACGCTTCTAAATTAAGCTAGAAAAAGAAATCATATATTTGACAATGAACACAGAGATAGTAATTAATGTATCTAAAAATCGGGGCATGATAGAATTAGACGCAGCTTATAGGAACGTCATTTTAATTGATAGACATTTATTATGCTACGTTGTTTCATGAACCACCAGTTACTCAAATATTTCATTTTGGGCCATCAGTAAAGGCAATGAATTTCTAAATCTACCATAATCAACAAATTCAGCAGTTCGCACTAGGAAAAAGGCTGAGAGGTTTTATTTGTAATATATACGATATTCCTGCTGCAAAAGTAATATGGCTAATTAGCATTGACCTTTAGGTCTAGAGTGGGGGAGGGGCATGGTCTTTAATCCAATGTTCCACATTTAGCTTGAATTTATAATTTTCGTTATTATAGAAGGGGGGAGGACTCAGCCACTCCTAGCCTCCGTGGTTTCGTCAATGATGGTCATATAAAAAAATGCCAAATTGTTCTGTTAATTCTAATTTCTGGATCAAATGCGCTGCATTCTTTATATGAATGCTAATTTTTCCAACGAGAATTTGAAAAACATTGATAAATGCATTGGGAAAATGTTGTAATCATATAATTATCTTTAATATATCTATGGAAGAAAATGAAAGAATAAGTCACGGGCATAGTGTACAGATAAGGCCAAATTATATATACTTATATAATATTATAGTGCAACATAGATCCTTACGCGCAATGAAACAAAATCGACAAAAGCAATAGCTAGATATTTAGAAACAAGGTTTACCACGATCAATCATTGTAGCTCTTGTTAACAATGCTTCTCTTGTTGGTAGGACATTGCGGTAAACCATTGTATTATTTTATTTAGAAACTATTCAGTTTTGCGCAGATTAATAGCTATGGAAAGCATTGGCGGAATTAGTGTCGATCAATTCTACTGCTTAGGTAATACAAATAGTTAAATACCCATTCACAAGGACAGTGTAATAGAAAATGTTCTTTCTAAGATGCAAAGGATGGGAACTGGGAAACTGTTTTTGAAAGGTGATAGCTCTTTGATGATTTGTTATTCCCTTGCTTTCAATTTCAGAATCGGCGTGTTTTCAGAGATACTTTAAGAATTTCTCAATGAAATCTCTTTCAAACAGTTTGAACTTCAACGTACTACGAAAATGTTTCAACGACTGCATAAAACATTGAATGCGCATTTAAAATATACTACAAGCCTCTTGTTACACAAAAGGAGGCCAAGGAATAAATTCGCATCTAAAATTTCGCACATAGGAGACGGAATTTGTCTATTTATCGATGGATTTCCCTATTCATGTGTTAAGGTGATGGCGTTAGAATTTTATTCGATTCAGAAAAGGAGACCATCTTGCTATACCACTAGAAAATACCGAGGGGCTACGATTAATCCCGTTTTCCAAAGCGACACGCAGAAATAAACAGTAGGGAAGTATAGAAAAATTTCGTTGGCAAATTCAAGAATACAAAGCAAAAATTTTGGGAGCAGAAAAGTTATTTTGTGGCGTATGTACGTCTAAGATCACGCCGCCCCAGGACTTACGATTTTCCGAGGAATCTAAATAACTTTTATACATGGAATCGAACCTGGAACACGGATTGGTAGTAAAACGGCTGACGTTCGATAGTAGCCGGACTCGAGGCTTTGGTCTCAACTCTGGTGGCGTGGGAATGTCTTTTTTCTGCGGTATGGGTCTGGCGGGCCTTCGTTCCGGCTCACTTGGGCGGAGTGACTGGGACATTAACTATGACCGCTGGACTGCGGAGGATTGATGTTTGTGCATGATATTCTGGGCCCAGGCTCCGCCTTTAAATCGCGGATTGGTCTTTGTCTCCTGGGTCGTACGGCTGGTTCCTGTAGGAGCATCAGCCAGCCAGGAGTGTTCTTCCGTGCCATCCATCTATTTCAACCACTCCTCGAGGTGGATTGATCGTGGATGGTTTTCGGAAGACGTTAAATGACGATAACAATGCGAGCAGTGTGTCTCTGTACGCAAGTACGAATCAACAATCTCCCCCTTAGCCCATTGGCTGTCAAGTTATTTGACATTAACACCTGCCTGGGATTACACTGCCGCCTTTCGGCGGCCACCCTTCCCATTTAATTTTCTGCACAATCTACTATTAACCGGACTCGAACTCGACTTTTTTGAACATCACCCAGAAGCTTCACCTATACGTGGAGCTAGAAAATGAATCGAATTCTTTTAAATTTAACACCTGAGGAAGAGTTAGTTCTGCGTACAGAAATTTCGACTACATGATCAATTATGATGAAATTTTATCTACATGTGATCAATTGTGATAAAATTTATCTGGTATGTGACCAATTATAACATAATTTGATTTATATATGACCAATCATATTATAATTCTATCAATATATGACCAATTATATTATATTTTGATCTATATATGGACAATTATATTATAATTCGATCTATAGATAACCAATTATAATATGATTTGATCCATATAAGATAGACAAATATAAGCAATCACGTGAAATTAAAGATTGACCCCATGTTTCCTATAGTGATGAAATTTATCTATTTTTTATATTTTTAGAATTAGGTTAGTCAATGTTTTCTCGCCATGATTGATTACTTTTAGTACAATAATTAATATACTTTTGATATTCCGATAACCGGAGTAGTTTACATACAACCACATAAAATTATTGGGTCGTTCTGAAAGTAATTTCCGTTTTCACACACATGGTATTCATGGTCTTTTTAAGCTACCAACATCATTCGAACCCATAAAACCTTTAAATGTTTGGACAAGAAACATGACAAGCATTGTTGAATACAAATTATGTCGAAATCTGTAAAGTCGTTTTAGTTTGGCATTGCATAAAAAATGGAGAACCAACATGAACATTTTCGTCGCATTTTTTTTTATTACCTCATGGGCAAAACTGCAGTACAAGCAAGAAAAACAATTATGTATCACTTAGGGCAAGGATGCGTTATCTGAACGCCAGTGTCAGAATTGGTTCTAAAAATTTCGTTCTGTTCGTCTCGACCCCAAAGACGCAGCCAGTCCTGGCAGGCCAGTGTAGGTTGATGAAAACCAAATAAAGGCATTGGTGGAGGTAAATCGTCACATAAGCAGACAAGAAATTGCTTAGAAATTGAGGCTATCAAATGCAGCCGCTCATAAGCATGTGAAACCATTTCGTTTGGTTTCAAAGCTCAATATGTGGGTTCCACACGTTCTCAAAGAAAGAGATTTGGTTCGTCACATTTCCATCCGCGAATTACTGTCGAAATATGGGGAAAGCGATCAATTTTTTAAACGAATCATAACTAGGGATAAAAAGTGGTTTATGTACAGCAATGTTAAACGCAAGAGATTTTGGAATAGACGCGAGGAATCAGCTGCAAGCACATGGAAAGCTGATATCCGTCAAAAGATAGTGATGCTCTCTGTTTGGTGGTATAAGAAAGGAATGATTTATTTTGAGGTTCTATCAAAGAACCAAACGATTAATACGAATGTTAACACAAACTGTACAAATTAAATGATTTTATGAAGTAGAAGAGAACATCATTGCCGAATAGAAAAGGTGTAGCGTTTCGCCAGACTTCACACAAGTTTGGTGACCCACCAGAACTTGTTAGCGCTTGGATGGGATGTGCTACCGCATCTACCATATTTACCTAATCTCGCACTATCCGATTATCATTTATTTTCATCATCAACATTTTTGGCAGGTAAAACGTTCGATTCAGATGAAGATGATAAAAACCACTTAATTCAGTTTCTTGTGAATAAGGTCCAAAATTTTTGCGAGCGTGGAATCATTTTGATGTGAATCGTGTGAATCATCAAAGATGGCAAAAGATGGTTGGACAGGACAGCGTAGACTTAATTGGATACAACTTTTATTTCTAGAAAAATATTGGCTTTCATTATCATGCAAACAAAAATAAATTACTTTCCGAACGACCCAGTATAATTATCGGATATTTCTATTTAACGGCTTTATTTTGCAATCTCTTGAACGTCGTCAGTGAAAACAATTACTGTACTTTAAATTTTTAATTACGCACTTAAGAATTAAATCACACCGGTAAACTCAAGTAGAAACGTGTGCTTAATTATTTGTCTGCGTGTGGGAATCATGGTTTTTAGGTCATATAATCCCTGCCTTTTCTGTCTTAAATAATATGTCATCAAACATTCGCCATATACAAAATAGGAAAAAAAAACCTTCTTGCACTCTGCATTGATGATTTTAATTTCTAGATTAATTTAATTGAAGATTTTTTTCCCTTAATAACACGTTTATTTCATAGTTATTATTTTCTATTGGGACAGAGTTGGTCACAGAATTTGCATTCAATCTTTCAAAATCTGTACTCAATCTTTTACGGAATTTGAATTTAATCTTGCGCAGAATTTAGACTCAATCTGGCACAGAGCTTGCATTCACTCGTTCACAGAATTTGTTAAATTAAATAATATTTTTCTGAGAATTATGTTTAAAAATGTGTTGTAATACCACAATAAAGACACTATTAAATTGCGTATACGATGATACAAATTCAAACTTAATCTTATGGCCTTAAAATACGAAAGTAACCATCGCTAAGGTAGAATGATATTCAAGATTAAGCAAACCGTTGTTAGATTCAGTAAACGTTCTCCGTAATTTAGAATTTTGAACACAATTAAGGCGACTTGTTATTTAAATATATTTCTAAGACTAATTGTTTTGGGAAAGCAATTTTTAGTCCACAAGTTTTTATTTTGTTACGTTTAAATTCATTTGTGGCATACAATGTGGAAGAAAGGAGTACGTATTCAATAATGAAAAGACACGTCGGGTACATTCTTGGAAGATTGTCAGAATTTTCATTTCCGGAGCCATTTTCTTGCACGTTCCTGTCCTCCGAACGGGTCCGAAACGACACCCAAAATAGAATTAAGATTGACTTGCCAATAAAGAAATTATGAAACACTACTTTTTACATTATGAAATGTGACTTTCGTCTCAAATAAAATTACAATTTTGGCGAATTTTCACACAAAAATATTCTCTAGGTGTTTCGAATCTCATCAACGTCTTTGATTTCGATTCCAAATTCTTCAAAACTTAATCTTTGCCGATCATCAAAATTTTAGGGCTCATTTTTTTTTAATACAAGCAAAAATTATAACTACAAATAGGTAACAGATTATCCATAAATATATTATAATAGCTGCGCTCAGAAAAAAAGTGCTTGGTTTCATAGGTTTTTTTTTTATATTTTTCCTCAGACCAGTGCTTGTTGCCATTAGTCACATTGAGTCAAATTACCAAACCATATACTCGACCGGACGATCTAAATAACGTAAAATAGTCACGGATAAAATAGGCATACATATAGAAATACTGCATCGTGACGAAAGACTGAAAATAACACTTGTTGCATGCCCCTCCACTCTCTTCCTTTTAGGCCTACTTTTGTTCCCATCTTGTTTGCTGTATCGCAAGTCCGTCCGCATCCCAATGCAAGTCCTTTCAATTTTTTTCTCATTTTCATAATTTTCATTCGTTTTTCGCTCAGAATGTCGGCGTGGGGGAGTGGGCATGGATTTATTTTAGCTTAGGCTAATTTCCATACAGAAACATTCCGTTTTTTATGGCTCACGTGGTAAAAGCCTGAAACGTTCTTAAACCTGGTGTCCTATTTCCATTTATTATGCAATCCATTTTCCATTTCCTCTCAAATTCACTCCGTTCCTTATCTTAATTTGATGATTTTTAATTATTTACTATATTTTTGTGTATCCTGCGAAGTTGCTAAGCTTATTGGTATGTGGATTTTATGTTAATTTGCTGTTATTCTGTTGATTTTAATTTTCATCGTTTTTGTTTCTGCTATTTGTATTTCTATGAAATATAAGAAAACTGTGAACGAGGAATAGAATTTACAAAGCAAGTGCTATATTGTGAACTTTTATGAGTAAGAAAAATATAATAATATTGTTTGTTTGTTTGTTTTTTGGTTTTACGGCTCAAAGACTACAGTGGTCATGCTGCGCCGGGACCTACAGTTTTCCGAGGAATCCGAACCTCTTAAGGCCTGGGGAACCAAACCCCGGACTACAGTGAGCAGTGCGATCTTTTATGAGATCTCTGAGTAAGCGTTCTTTTTGCACTGCTGGGAGTCGAACCCGGATTAGCCGCGCAATAGGAGAACGCGTTACCACACTGCGCCACCGCAGGGCCCTATAATAATATTGCTGATAAAAATTGGTTATATTAGTATAAATCAGTGTATAAAAGTATTGTATACCGATATACAAATAAATGAAGATAAAACGGAGCAGCATTAAATAACCAAATCTCACACATAAATACCATACTGTATCTCAATACCGCACATTAATAATAAAACATGACTTATCATAATGCCATAAAATATTATCATAAAATACATAAATATATTTACATTATACATTAATAAAATATACAACGAACTTACCCAATCTCCGTACAAAGACACCACATATTATATATAAGATATATAAATACTTTTACATCACAGATTAACAAATATACAAAGACCTTAGCAAACTCTTCACTCTTCATCAGGGGAAACATTTACTAAAGGTCTAAATGATGGGTTGTTTCTGATAGATGGTCGGCATTTGTCAATGTGACAATCCAGTTTCCCAACAACCCATTAATAGTTTAATTAAATTACTAAATTATATAGAAGAACTATATATTTATACATGTATATTTCAAAACAGACAAATAAATACCTGTTATAGCATTGATGGACATCAAAGTGATTGGGAGTCCATTTATTTAAACAAGCGTCCGTATTTTAAAAAACCGTTTCATTATCCGCATTTTGTGTAGAACTGTGCACTTCTTCTTGTATCATAATTCCCCTTAATGCTGTTGACTTCTTTTTTTCCGCACACATATGTTACTTAGCAAGTACCAAATTTAATTTAGAGGGAGAGTAGGTTTACACCCTACACCCACCTGCTCTTTGAACGGTCCATTTTAAGAGCGGGTAAGTATAATGGTTTAAACTATTTTGGAGAACACCGACAAAAACAAATTAAAAGGAACTTGATTCTTCATTAAAGAGACCTTGAGCTTACGAAAAGCTTTTTCTTTTTCAGATGGATTATCGAATATTTTTTTAATACGATAAATTTCTGTTATGATGATAGTTCCATGTATTTTCAGGCTTATGTTCGAAAAGAAATTAGTAAGTGAATTGACGTCAAAGTTAAATTCATTCCCTTTATCATGTAAGCGCAAGATATTTGAGTTACAATCAAAAGAAATGTCAAGAAAACAGACTTTATCATTGGAACTATTTTTTTTTTAAATTCAAAGATTGAGATTCAATATATCTGAATTCTTTGAATCTCAAAAAAGCTAGTTCCACTGGTAAAATCTGTTTTCTTGACATCTCTTTTGATTTTAACTCAAATATCTTGGGCTTATATGATAAGAAGAATTAATGTAACTTTGACGTCAATTCACTTACTAATTTCTTTCTGAACATAAGCCTGAAAATACATGGAACTATCATCATAACACAAATTCATCGTATTAAAAAAATATTCAATAATCCATCTGAATAAGAAAATGTTTTTCGTAAGCTCAAGATTTCTTTAATCCAGAATCAATTTACCTGTAATTTGTTTTTATCGGAGTTTTCTAAAATAGTTTAAACTATTATACTTACCCGCTTCTGAAATGGACCGTTCAAAGAGCAGGTGGGTGTAGGGCGTAAATCCACTCTCCCTCTAAACTAAATTTGGTACTTGCATATGTAACATGTGTGGGGAAACAAGCAGTCAACGGCATTAAGGGGAATTAAGAAGATTTAAAAGAAGAAGTGGACAGTTCTACACAAAGTGCGGACAATGAATCGGTTTCTTAAAATACGGACGCTTGTTTAAATAAATGAACTCCCAATAACCTTGATGTTCATTAATGGTACAACAGGTGTTTATTTGTCTGTTTTGAAATATACATGTATAAATGTGTGGTTTTTCTATATAATTTAGTAATTTAATTAAACTATTAATGGGTTGTTGGGAAACTGGATTGTCACATTGGCAAATGCCGAACATCTGTCATAAATAACCCATTATTCGGACCTTTAATAAATATTTCCCCTGATGAAGAGTTTGCTAAGGTCTTTGAATATTTGTTAATATATGATGTAAAAATATTTATATATTTTATATATAATATGTTGTGTCTTTATACGGAGATTCGGTAAGTTCATTGTATACAGTGCGTTTGGTATTTTAGTGGACACCTGATATTTTTACGTAAATGCTAAAAAAAATACAAAAACTGCGAATAGGATTTCGAAAAATGCTGAGAAACTGTAATATCTTGTAGAAAAATAAATTTTATATCAATATATCGTCACATAAATGGGGAAAATGCAAATTTATGTAACAAATGTTGTTTGTTAATTTAAGGGACACTATCATTCCTGACTAACAGATGGCAGTGCAGGCGCTAAAAAATTTGCATATTGTATTCTTTCGATGCGTAGGTTCGTATAAATACCCGTGTGAACAGGTTTGAGTCTGCGAAAGCAGCGTTTGTAGTCATGTCAGAAAGGAAAATACTTAC
>QLNU02015360.1:196422778-196474122 GCA_006491805.2 Dysdera silvatica
CTTCTCTCTCGGTGTCCTCGAGAAATGGTTGGAAATTGCACTAGATGGGAATTATGACGTGATATACTCTGACGTTACATACGTCTGTACGATGCAATAACCAGCCGCCACGTTTACGGAATTTTTTGTAATTTTCGTGAATCAGTGAAGGGGTTGTGGGGGGAGCCCGCTACGGGCTGCGCCCTTACTGTCCGTTCATATAGGATTCGAATACCTGTGAATCAGGATAATGTTGGATCACAAAAAACCTGCAAAGTCCGGAAAGCCAAAAGCGAGTACTCATCTAATCCGTGGGGTGGATGTTTATGGAGAGAAAATAGTCTTATTGCATACGTAATCCATAAAAAAAATAAGTCAGTAAACGGGATTTTCGACATCGTGGAGGAAGAGGAGGATTCATGAAAATCACAAAAAACGCCGTAAACAACATGGCGGCTAATCATTTTGTGCCGATTGCCAGTTTTAGAAACACTGGCTAGAATATAGTGGATAACGTCTCGTGCAGTAGCGCCAAATATTTATATAGAAAATACGTGTTTTGTTTACACTTTTTGTACAGAGTACACAGTTTTGCGGGGCATAAGTTTAAAATGACACAATCAGAAATTCGATTTTATGTTTGTATACTCATGTTTGTAAAAATTGCAACACCATGAAGGAATCACTTGATTGAGCTGAAACTTTCAGGAAATGCAAATTAGGGTATGCTATTCAAATGATTAGAATTTCAGAGTCATCGCGCATGCGTGGGCTGAGCAGCGCCCTCTGAACTGCTGATGGATCCGTATAAATAGAGGGCTGTAGCGGGGCGTGTATGGTTATCTGCTAGTGGTAAACGTTACATGAGACGTCACTATGCCTCTACGACGAAAGAGGGCGACATTTCAGCAAGTTACGGAGTTTGAACGGGGACGAATGATCGGCCTTCGTGAAGGAGGGTTTTCTTATCGTGCAATAGCAGCTCGTATGGGGCGTAACAGCAGCACAGTGATGCGAGTGTGGAAGCAGTGGGTTCAAGAGAACCAGACAACTCGGAAATCCGGGAGTGGACGCCGAAAGGTGACGTCAGCACGGGATGATAGACACCTGGTCCGCATGGCGGTGACGGACCGTTTTGCTTCATCTGGACAGTTGGCAGAACGTTGGTGCACTGCTACAGGTGTATCATTGTGTGCTTCATCAATTCGTCGGCGTCTACTGCACCGTGGACTGCGTGCAAGAGTTCCTTTATACAGGATCCCCTGATGATTTGGGGTACAGTGATGGCCGCATCCGTGTTAGACGCTATACCGGTGAACGCCACCTTCCGGAGTGCGTTATCCAACATCATAGTGGACGATACCCCAGCGTTATGGTCTGGGGTGCGATTGCGTATCATGGACGATCTCAGCTGCTACGAATTGTGGGTAATCTTAACAGCAACCGGTACATCAATGAAGTTCTGGAGCCCGAAGTTGTTCCCTTCCTTCAAGGCATTCCCGGAGCTGTATTTCAACAGGACAATGCCCGCCCACATATTGCCAGGAATGTTCAAGACTTCTTTTCATCACAACAGATACAGCTTCTTCCTTGGCCTGCCTATTCGCCGGATATGTCGCCGATTGAACATGTGTGGGATTTCGTTGGTCGGCGTCTCGCTCGTGATCCTCGTCCCATAGCTACTACAGATGAACTTTGGGGTCGCATACAAGCAATCTGGAATGCTCTTCCTCAGGCACACATTCAACATCTGTTTGATTCCATGCCACGTCGTATAGCATCACTTATTGCAGCGCGTGGTGGCTTCACCAAATACTGATTTTCGACATGTAATATTGTTTTTTGCTTTGTAATTTTAATCATTTATTTGTATCAACACAGGTCGTTTGTACATTAAATTTCATTCAATTCGGACGAGTCCTTCATGGTGTTGCAATTTTTACAAACATGAGTTTATATTTATTACTTCGCTTAAGCCTATTTTTTTTAATGGCAAATGCTATTAATGGCTTTGACAATGGACTTTTTATGTCTGTGTGTGGACTGCTAGCAGAGAAAATGTTATACGTTAGACAATGTGTATTATGAAGCGTGTGAAAACACAAAAAATATGCTAATTCGAGTATTTCTCTAAGGCCAACTAACCTAATCCCGGCCCTGCGGTGGCGCAGTGTGGTAACGCGTTCTCCTAGTGCGCCGCTAATCCGGGTTCGACTCCCAGCAGTGCAAAAAGAACGCTTACTCAGAGATCTCATAAAGATCGCACTGCTCACTGTAGTCCGGGGTTTGGTTCCCTAGGCCTTAAGAGGTTCGGATTCCTCGGAAAACAGTAGGTCCCGGCGCAGCATGACCATTGTAGTCTTTGAGCCGTAAAACCAAACAAACAAACCTAATCCCAATTAGTTCAGATTAGCGGGATCTTACTGCATTTAAAATCTATAATTTTTAACTAATCTTTTATATTTATGTTTGTAATATAGTTTACTAAATGTACAGTTATGTTTAGCAACACATTAACGTGTATATATAAGGCATTTCGAAGGACTCATTCCCTGGGTCGGATTATGGTTTTCATGGGGCCATGAACAATTTATTTTTTCTGGGCCCCTTGTAGTATAGATTTAGCCTGTGTAATTACAGTAGGATCCGTATATAACGAGGATCTCGGGACCAACGAAAATGGTCGCTATATCCGATTGCTCGCTATATCCGTTCTGAGATTTGAATTTTAAACTTTGAAAATAAAGTCAGTACATGTGGTATATTTGCATACAACGTACATACAAAAACTCTAAAATTTCCGAAAAACGTCGTGGAAATTCGCGCCGCGTTACAATTACTTCTCTAGTGATAAGGTCCGATTGGTAATGATTTTGAAGTAGCTTTGAGTCTTCATCGCGCCGGGCCCATGAAAAAAAAGCGGGCCCTAAACATTTGTCTTTTTTGTCTATGCCCACACGGCATAGACACAGGTTTGTACACGGCCCGACTCATGAACGAAAAAACTCTATGCGTAACTGAAAAATAAGTGATGCGACGCGTTGAAAACGTAAGACTTATGTACTGTATATTCGTCTGTCGTCAGGATACTTCCTTAACAAGTGATAAATGTTATTACACATTTATCTACTAGAACGTTGAACATCACCATGGTTTATTTATGTATCTGTAAACTAACCATCTATTTTCTTTACTATGTTCGCAAAAAGTGACTGTCTAAAATGATAAAAAATACGGTACAAATACACCATCTACCAATAATTGTCCGTATACGCATTTAAATCGCTTAATTTCAATTTTTATGAGGGTTACTATTGAGTTAATACAGATTTGGACCATTGATCCTTGTCCCTGCTACCAGGAGGACGGATAACTACATGGACATTTTCGATGAGCAGGTGTGTTTTATACACACTGGCAGTGGCGGAACCACTTTATGGTGGGATTAGGTAAATTTCCCTTCCCAAATCCATAGAAATGCGATTGAAGTTGTTTATAATGAATGCCGATTATAACGACCAACCACATATAACGACGGAATTTTTACAAAAAGTTTAGTTTTCTTCTTTTTTTTTTAATTATTCATTAACCCCAGGGTGCAAAAAAGACCTGTTCGCTAAAAACGGTTAAATTGTATTACGCTTAATCATTATACCAAACAAAATCCATATTTTCCTCGCTATATCCAGAAACTCGCTAAATGCGGGCTCGTTATAGGTGGGTCCTGCTCTATTTTATGTCCCCCCCCCCCAAAAAAAAAAGAATCCTTCTCTGGATCTGCCTATGCACTGTGAAAATTCTACGGAATGGATGCATGTTCTTGCTCACCTCTCAGGTACGGTCACCCCAATTTGACGTTCAGATAAACATTCCTCAGCAAGAAATTCTTTCGTAATAGTAACCCCCCTTTTACGGACATTTTTTTCTGCTCATTAAGTGATCCGCTAATATAATGAGATTCTACTGTATATTGACCAGGGTGCAGCATAATAAGGTGTTCAATGTATATACGAGGTAGACAGCTACGGCAGAAGAAAAGGGTAATAAAAGTAGAAATAAGAAATAGAGGGAAGCGAAAAAGCAAGAAAATTAATAGATGAGTATCAGAGGCGGATTTACGATTTTGCCGCCGGTAGGCTCTGACATATTTGGCCGTCCCAAGGCGCTTACATATTTTGCCGCATGTATGCTGTCATTTTTCTGCCTATAGGCTGCAAGATATATCCGCATATTTTGCCGCCTAATCTTACCAAACGTAACCAAAGATCTGTATAATGGCGACACACTGCACTGATCAAATAAAAGCAAAATTACACATTTTATTAACGCAGTTAATTTATAAAAAGTTATAAAAAAAAAAAGTTCCTAATAGCTATTTTGATAGCACGCGGCTATCATCATCAGAGCATAGTAGCTTCTGTTTAAGTTTGTTTGTTTGCTTTTTGGTTTTACGGCTCAAAGACTACAGTGGTCATGCTGCGCCGGGACCTACTGTTTTCCGAGGAATCCGAACCTCTTAAGGCCTAGGGAACCAAACCCCGGACTACAGTGAGCAGTGCGATCTTTATGAGATCTCTGAGTAAGCGTTCTTTGCACTGTTGGGAGTCGAACCCGGATTAGCGGCGCCTTCTGTTTAAGACTGTCATAAACAGAAGCCACTATAACTCTGACCATAGGCGTAATCTTGCGGAGGCAAGGGGAACATTCGCCCCAGTTTTTTTAGAAAAGAGGCAAAATCCTACTTTTCCCCGTGCAATTTTGGTTTGTTTTTACCCCCCTGCCTCAGTTTACTTTATATTTGACCCCTGAATTACGCCTATGACTCCGACGATGATAGCCACGTGCGTGCTATCGAAATAGCCATTAGCAGAGTTTTTTATAACGTTTTAATAAATTAATTGCACCAACAAAATATCTGTAATTTTGCTTCTACGTAACTAGCAAAGATTTTGACGCCTTTGTCAAATACTTAATTTGACGTCCCTGGTTGGTTATTTGAAATTCGTTTTTTCGCGAGTAGAAGCGAATTTGACGGCGCCAATGGCAGCTCTCCCTTTACCAATGCCTATATGCTATAACAATACAAAATTAATAATTTCATTATCCAGCAAAAAAATCCGCCCCGCCTTTGCAAACTTCTCGACGGCAAACTTTTCACCGAAAATTTTCCACCCTTAGGCTTTAGCCTACTTACTAGCTCAGGGAGTTTTCAAGTATTACGTAAGAACCTTGTGGGGAGGGGTTGCCGTTGGTCTTATTTTCCTATGTTAGCCAATGTTAATTTTTGCTTTCTGAGGTGGGGGTGAAATGGCCAAAATATTGCTTACGTAATACTTGAATTTCCCTTATTGATAAATCCGCCACTGATGAGTATGAAATTAAGGTCACTTCCGTTATCGTCCTATTTCTTTTGGTTTTTACGCTCACCGGTTTCGCTTTGGACGTTGCTTTTGTGTGAAGATCTTCATGTGTCATTTCCTCATTTAATTATACGTTTGTTTCCTGTTGTTTTAGCTGTTTGTTTTACGCATTTTAAAAATACAATTTGTGCAGATAGATTCCTTGAAGTTTCTCAAAGGAGGAGAAAAATATTTGTAGTATACTTCCACTATCAAATATCACTTTAATAACATTGCAAAGGAAAGCAAAAAAATGTTCTTGCAGACTTAAAAATTTCTAAACAGGATAAGTATATTAATGTGTTTTAATAATGAATCATATCTTCCCTCAGTTTTGTTTTTAAAACGAATTTTGCAAGAGAATATTTTCTATATATATATATATATATATATATATATATATATAATATATGCACATAGAAAAATTTATTTTTAAGGTGGTTCAAATGTAATTCCAATAAAATAAATCCCTTAATACGGGTATCCTCAACCTTTTTCAGTCCATGGGCCAATTTTTCTCATTACTGTTGGCCCGCGGACCAAACTACTGTACCAGCGATATTAGGATTGAACAAAGGTGAATCCAAGGGGCGCCCCCTGGATCAGAATAGAATTTAGTGAGTCCTAAGTAGAAGGCAGATTAAGCCTATTGTTGCCTAATGTATTATACTACATTATTTATAATAGCAGCCTAACGTCAAAACAAATAAAAACAGCGTTAAAATAATTTAACCACTTTAACTCATAGTGATGAAAGTCCATAACTGTTATTCGTCTTGATATACAAGTCTTCAAACGTAGCTCTTAATAACTTTCATGCGCTCTTTGAACTTGTTTCATGGAGCTGAGTTTTTTGTGGGTAATTTTTCTCGTAAAAGCCACCTCACTTCTGTTTGTTTGTTTGTTTGTTTGGCTTTTTTATGGCGCAAGAGCATCTGGGCTATACTGCGCCAAGTCTCACTTCTGTGCGCGAAAGAAATATAGCATGAAAGCTGTCCATCTCTTCACCCAAAGATTTGAATAGTTTGGAGTTTGTTGAATTGGCCTTAATAAAATTGACAATTTTAATAGATCGATTGAGCACTTCCTTCAATGAATGCGTTCCTTGTTTCGCGAGTAGGCTATTGGACTTTCACATAAATATTTGTTTGTAAACCAAAACTCTATAATTTTGTCTGTGTTTTCATGTTAACACCTTGTTGTTTTGTGTCTTCCGCCATTACCAATACGATTTTCACGTACCCTCAATCAATCCGCCGAATACCCCAGGTTTAGAACCGCAGTACTAGGTATCTCCAGAATCAAAAACATGTGTTTAATTATGAGGGTATTCACAAGGTGTTGTTGCTCCAAGAAGCTGGAAATAAAATATCCAAATCGGGGAATACGCGTCTGTGAAAAGACTTCTATTTAAAAATAGAACGGTCAGGGCCTGATATCGAAGGCAGAGACTGGCATTTTACTCCATTATCAGCTCTTGAGCTTCTTCTCCTCGACTTCTAAAATCCCTGTCCTCGAGTAACTTCCTCCCTTTAGGAGCTCATTAAGTCGGTGACGTCACACCAGTCACTATTTTTGCAACTTTAAAGGTCCTAGATTCCTCTATAATATTACTTATATTTTAAAAATAGTCTAGAATCTCACTGGATATATATCTTAATAAAGAGGAAAATCAATAAATTGATATACATAAAGATGAAGAAATAATTTTGAAAACATGAGATTTCCTTTGCGAGGTTTCTACTATTAATTAACCCTTTGCACTCCACGCTTTTTAGCCAATGGAATTCAAAACCATATATTGAATGCTCCCCCACACACACACCAGCAGGGCTATTGGAGGTCAAAGGGTTAATTCCCCGTTCGTAGTTTTGCCCAATCCAGAACCGTAGCCAGCCTGGGGCTAGAGGGGGCTGATTCCCCCCTGGAAACGTGGTCAGCCCCCACCCCACTGGAAAATAGTTTTTCAAAATAAATTATTTTATAATTTTATTTTATATTTTTTTTGTATAAAATTGTACATGAAAATGGAAATTGTTCTTTGACGTTAAAAATGTATTCAAAATAGATTTTTGAGGTAGATCTTGTGTACATTATGTACACAAAATCTACTTATGCACTCACCATTTACAGAGGTTTGAGTCTTTATGTACTCTATAATAAAGATAAGGGACATTATAAATGTTAGTGTACCTCTGTAAGTTTTCAATGCAAAATTTAAGTTAAGAAATTTATTCATTGATGTTAAATATAATAGCCTACTTAGATATTTAGTATTATTGAATATATTAATAAAATACATTAAAATATTTACGAATTTTAAGACCCTGTAACTTTCATAGACCCCACCTGTAACAAACGTCCTGCTACAGGCTTGGCCCAATCAACTAGGAGCTATGCTTTCGGCCATATAAAGACGTAGTTGTTGGGTGAAGAGAAAAAAGAAGATAATACTCGTATAAGGCTAATTCCATGATAATTTCCATGATTATTCCGTGATAAATTCCAGCTTTTGAACTATATAAGGAAATGGCCGCAAATTATGAATCTCCAAAGTGGATGTTTCATTATATTCGAATTTAATGAAACAAATGTTTTTACCAAAATTAAAATATATCATGAGGTGCGTACTTACATTAGATCGATCTTACTGGAGTTCGGTTTATTTTTTTTCCGAAAAAACAGAGTAAAAATATTATAACGATTTGGCAGAGAAATTCGGAAATCTGTAATAAGCGCGATTAATAACACAATCTGAATGGGTACCATACTAAAATATTTTAAATTATTTCTATTCAAGTGTGAATAGAGTTTACTGATGCTGATTTTACAGTAGACAGTGTTTTTATGGACTTTAAATTTACGAACGCCACGTTTCTATGGACTATTGCGCTGGTCTCGCAGAGTATTCTATAGAAGTGGTGTTAATTCCCATTTACGAAGTTTTGAGTTCATGAACTTTTTTTTCACTTTAGTGTGAATGTGTGTGAGGGGTCTGCATGCGTTCATAAAATTCAGAATCCGCTGTTTTCGTGTGTGTGTATTGTATTTCAAATTCAACGCAAGTATACGTGTTCTCAAAATGATGCAACTAGACAACAAAACGCGATTTTTCATAAAGGTATATGTTAGTGCAATACATCAACATCGTGTGCAACTCAGACGCACTTGTTCCGTCAACTATTTATCTACAAACAAACCACGTTACGTTCCATTAAACGCACATTATAGTATATTTACTTGCACATCTATACTATTGCATACTACGATTAGGAAGAATACTACAATTAGCAAGCAGACAAATATACTGACATGTATTCGTCTTCTAATATGCATCTATATACGTGCACTACACGTTTGTTGCCATTATTTTACGGCATTAATCAGCATAACCGTACGCCAACCAATACACGATGGATGACTAAAGCTTTCTCGACACAACGTTATAAAAGTATGTGAACCAACACGTTAAATAAACTCATTGTGGCAGTTTCTAGCAACGCGAAATCCATAAAAGTTCATATGGACTTACCTGAACTGCGTTAACTCTTAAAAAGCTTATCCAAATTTCCATTATCCTTTACAACCATCCTCAATAGAAACTGAATATTCCTTATGAAATTTAGTGTTCATAGTCTCGTGCTGCTTTGGTTTGGTAGCCGAACTTGGCGGCTATCCGGTAACCACAATCAAAGGCTTCTGAGGCTGTGATTAGTTGGAAAAAATAGCTCTTAAGCAATCGATACCAACGTCCTTCAGCTTCATGCACGCCAAAGGCCACTGGCCTTTTGTGTTCTAGTTCCCGTTGTTTTGTATGTATGTACTGTTATTTAGTTCGTACAATAAAAGTATAGGCGTACGCATAAAGTTCGTAAGGGGGTTATAGACTCAATGGGGGGTTACAGAGATACAACTCGCATATTTCTATGTTAAAAATACAAATTTTTACTGCAATGGGGGGGTTACAACCCCCATCAACACCCCCTGCGTACGCCAATGAAATAAAGTACCCTTAAAAATGAATTCAAAGTGTCACACATTCGGGTTCCTCCAATAAAAACGTGAAAAATTATTGCGTAAAATGAAATTGAGAAAACGATAGCTCTACATAGCAAGAATATCATCTATCTAGCTTCTATGGGGCTGGATTTTCCCCAGGGGGCTAAGCTATCCATCCCAATGCTCGCCATATAGCGTTTGTAATTTTCGTTTCTTTAGGGGGTCTAAATCCTTAGCCAACCTAGTTACGCTGGTGAGAGTCATACAAGACAATCCATCTGGAACAATCTAAGTATTGTATTTCATGGTTCTCTAAATTCATTAACCCATGGTATTTTTGTAACTGTTGCGTGTACTTACTAGAACGTTCTCCTATATATAGCCATGTCTACCATTATATACAGTGTGCTGTAGAGATGGGCAAAATCTTCACACTGATTCGGTTAGGAACCGATTTTACACAGCTGTATGACGATGGGCCCTGTAGTAGGTGGCGATAGTAGTATGTAGGAGTAGTTATCGTGTCACCTAGCTGGCCGTTAATCCGAGTTTGATTCCCAACTGTGGAAAAAAACAATCTGCTCACTGTAGTCCTAGAGTTTGTTCCCTAGGTCTTAGGAGATTCTGTTTCCTCGGAAAACTGTAGGTTCATTACTTTATATGGTGACGTAATGATAATGCCTTTATCCATAGTGCCATTAGCCTAGATTCCACTTCCAGTGATATCATAGAACGCGGGCCGTTTTACCGCCTACCGTAGTCCGGAATATAGTTCCCTTGGCAACAAATTTTCGGATTCCTCAGTAGGTCCCGATGCTGCACGACTTTTGATATCCTTGCGCCGTAAAATCACAATAAACGTTATATACGCAGCAAGCAAATAAGGGTACAAAATTAAAAACTTAATAATTTCGAATTCGGGAAAAAAATTTATGGATAAAATCCAATTATTTTATCCATAATGACTCGGATCTTCTGTCGGGTTCCTATATCTTTTTATTCTGCTCATGGTTAAACATTGGAATGAGTTTAAAATTGCTGAATTATCTTCATATCGTGGGCAAGGCGGACATGGCTCTCTTTCGGGATTCGATTTTTCGATCCAGTAATACTTGATGAATCCATAATGAATAATTCCATGATGCAAGGTTAATCTACTACTGTACACAACAAGATCGTTCACAATTTTAGTAATGGGAGTGTCCGATAGTGATATTTTTTCCCCAATGGTTCATACTTAATTCGAAGTCTGACTTCCGGGCATCGGTAAATAACACTTCAAAATGCATTTGGTAGCTTATACACAAGAACAGGTAGAAAATTATCATTTTTCAAATACACAGTAGATGAAATATAAAAGACGCTCTCTGTTCAGATACATTAGAGTACATTTTTATTCATAAAACAAATTTAATTTCATTTGTTCCGTTAAAAGACCTTATATATAAGAAAGTTATATATGATAAAGTAGAAGCATCCTATACGGTAATTAGATCTGCATTAGTACTTACATTATTATTATTATATAAATTTAATGAAATATTGTTTTAAATGGACTCAATTTCCTGTGTGTGTGTGTGTGTGTGTGTGTGTGTGTGTGTGTGTGTGAAGGAGAGATATATAGTTGATTATATATAATGATTCGCATGTGACGATGTGTGGAACCGGCCGGGACAGTAACCTAGTGTCCTACCCCGCCTTCAAGTGGTGCGGGCCGGGCTTTCTATTTATGAAGCAAATTAATATTTGCTGCACGGATGGAAAGGCGGAAGGGGAGGGCTAATTCACCAACCCGTCTAGCCAGCGTGGTGAAATGATGGCTAATTCCTCCAATATGCTAATACACCAAAAACCATGGCCCCTAGTCTCCAGGTGCTGGAGTGCTCCTGATCAAGGCAGCGGTCAGCGTGGCATGAAAGCAGGGGGTGCTAAGAATCACTGGAATGGCCCAGGCTGCCGTTTGTTATTGACCTTGGCTACGTATAATGGACGATCCCTTGCTTCTGAAGCAAAACTTCAGGAATTGGAAGAAGAACTTGAAAAGATCAAATGGGACATTATACGACTCAGTGAAGTCAGAAGAAAAGGTGAAGAGTTGGTTTAACTTAAAAGTTGACATGTGTTTTATTATAGAGAAACGGAAAGTGGAAGAACAAGTGGTGTTGACTTCTTAACAGACAAAAGAATTAAAGACTACCTTCTTGAAGTCGAAAGCACGTCAGATCGAGCAGCGAGGCTCGTTGTTCAACTAACCCAGCGATACCAACTTCAGCGTTGCCATCACGTCGGAAACTTGATTGGGTAAAGGAGTTAAGCCTATTCGTGGTGCCGTGTCTAGCCGTGAGACACAAAAGATTTTTCCAAGTGGGTGAGATAGAGTTACTAAGGAGTTGATCATTAACTGAAACGTTGATGTTTGATAGAATGTGAAATGCCTCAAAGAAACTGAGATCAAGTGTTGAGTTGACTTTTTTAATTATTAAATAAGTCTTAAGTATTAAATAAATATAATTTATTAGAGTCAACTCAATACTTGATCTCAGTTTTTTTAGACATTTCACATTCTATCAAACATCAACGTTTCAGTTAATGACCAACTCATTAGTAACTCCATCTCACCCACTTGGAACAATCTTTTATGTCACGCGGTTACAGACGACACCACGAATTCGCTTAACTCCTCCAACCAATCAAGTTTCCAAACGACGTGATGCCAACACTGATTAGCATCATGGGCATAAACAGAAGCCTCCATTGCTCTGACGATGATAGCTGTTTAGAGCTATCGAAATACCTTTTAGCGAAGTTATTGTTATAACGTTCTATAAAATAACTGCACCATAAAAAATTGTATATTTTTTATTTCGAATGATTAGTCCAGTTTGTCGCCATTAAACAGTTTATAGAAAAGTCAGTTTTTGGCTTCAGTTCTATCCGTCTCATGAGCCCACCTCCAATCCCGAAAGCAATATGAAATATCGAGCCCGAGCCCGTCTCATTGCATCTCTAGTACACATGGTGGTCCATTTTTGTCTAGAAATATCATGTATCTGATAAATAAAAAAAAATTCTTAACTAGAAAATCTAAACTAGAGAAATTGGATTTTCTAAACTATAAATTGAAAAATTTAAACCAGAAGTTAGAAAATTTAAACTAGGAATTAGAAAATCTAAATTAACTAAACAGTTAGTAAGTTTAATGAATTAAGTTTTGGCCAAACTACACTTGTATCCCCTCTGTGCTTTGTCGCCAAGGCACGGAAACCTCCTTCCTGGATTACATCATCATGCATTTGCTTCCTGGCCGCCATGTTTTTTTAAGGAGTAATTACCTGTTATAATGAGTTTACTACCTATTATACTCTTTTCAGATTTTTTTAACCAAAAAAACTGCTGTCTTTAAGCATTGATTTTTTATGGCTTTTGGAATCATTTGACGAGTTGGCGACAAAACAGGGGATTCAGCTGTAGTTTTACCTAAGTTTTAATTGTATTTAAACCATCTCTAGCTAATAACAGCTATAGGTAAATCCTAAAGAGGGTCGAGTCTGGGAGACCTGCTATCAATTATAATTTCCCATGTACAGGAGTGGATACAAATTTTCATTTTTTGGGGGGGATGTGGAAGAGTCAAGGACAGAATTTGCAATGGTCTTGGAATAACACCCTTCATTTATCATGAAAGTTGGAATTTTTTACAGTGAAAAAATATATTTTTGGGGTGGTTATGACCACTGTCATCCCCCCTTATATCCGCGCTTGCCTATGTCCTATCAAGAGCCTTTTTCTCCTCCAAATCAGAATTCTATATATTTAATAAAACTAGCATATACCCAAAATTAATTTATTATAAAGCTGGAATTTTTGGTTCAGTATCCCGAACTGGAAACGTTAACATGAAGCTAGTGAACTTCGTCCAAAACATAAATTGGGCATTTGCTTATAAATTAGATAGATACATGTTTTGTACATTTTATAAAAATTCATTTCCTTAACCCCTCTTCCAACTTCTCCATTATTTTCACCAATAAATGATATTTCGCCAAAAATTCTTCATCGGTTTTCAACATACCACGATTGGGGAGGCAGGATTGCGTTTTTTCGATCTCTTATCGTTTCATCTATGTCACTTTCCAAAAAAAACTAAGAAGCAGTTCAGCCCTTTCAAATGATAGCCAAACCCATACCTGCAGGCCTAGTACGACTACCCGGATTCGAGTGGAAATAATGCGTGTTATGTTCGTCACCGTATAGTATTTTAGCAGTCACAGATAGCTGTCAATCACATCTTACTTTCATTGAGAAGACTAGACTAACCTAGATTGTAATTATGTCATATGTATTTTGTTTACTTTCTCTGGAGAATTTGTCAGCACACTTTTCCGCCACCACTTAATGTGATATATAAAATAGAGCGTATACAGTTTCTTTTCTTTCTTTTTTTTTCCTTAAACAAAACCAACCTTTTATGATATGTAAGAAAAGCGAGTTGCTTGCAGATTTCACTTTAAAAAAAAAAAAAAACCTTTATTTCGTAAAAGGTAATGTATTTGAAAAATGGGTTACAACTGAGGACACATTGTCTTAAACGAACTGCTTCCTTGATTAAGCGATACGAAACGTTGTAAAGTAACTTGTTATTAGGGGAAAATGAACATCAACTTCATTGTAAACGTAAACGGGAAATTTGTTATTTACTAAAATATGAGATCGTGCTAATTTTGGAGCTTGGCATATTACCGTAAAACGCAAAGCACTCTAATGATATGGAAACGGAAACGCAACTCAAGTAGGTCTATGCGAATTCTAGAAAAACCAGCTTAGATTGGTAAGGAATTATGGATTTGAATTTGTTTTAAATTCGTAACATTAATACATGTTAAATTCCATTATGATTAATTGTTAGTACCAGTAACCAACGCTGTGGAAAGTAGTTTCAGATATTGAGTAAGTCATGTAGATGCATCATTCAAATCGATTCCCGACGAAAGTGAAGAGCGTCGATACACGCCACACATCACCTAAAATTGTGTTTCACAATGTTAGCACTAACCTTTAATGCAGTGATTCTCAATAGGCGGCCTGCGGACCAGATCCGGCCCGCGAACTGTAAAAACTGGCCCGGCTACAAAAGATAAGAAGCAAATTTTTTTTTCTATAAGGGCTAATTTTTTTCTATAATGGGGATAAAGCTCTTACCTCAATGCTATTTCATTGAATCAGAAAATTTGTGGGGGATAATCCCCCCCACCTTAGTTACGCCAATATCTATATAGCGTCCAAGATGATTTCGTTTTCATATTTTCTGGCCTGCCGACCGAATAAAAAGGTCCAAAGTGGCCCGCGGTGAAAACTAATTGAGAATCACTGCTTTAATGTATTCTACGTAGCGCTACGTGGAATTTACATTCCTTTTATTGTTAACTAAATGGCTTTGTTATGTTAACTAATTGGCTTATTCAAGAGAAACCTAGGTTCCTCTTAAAAGCTGGAGATGTTTCCTTTTTGCTTTAGCGCGTAAATCCAAACCACTTAAATTATATTACCTTTAACATGTAAGCAAATATAAATAAAAGAATTCTAATTTACAAACACAGCAAGGCCTGTATATAACGAGGAGATTTGAACTAACTAAAATGTTCCCTAAATCCGGTCGTTTGCTAATTCCATTTTGGTATTTAAAAGTCCAAATTTTGAAAATATAGTCTGTACGAGTAATATATATGCCAGTAATTATGGAAGCAGTTTAAGTAATAAAAAAAACTTTATTTTTTATTACATTGATGTATATCGGTGTATACGGAATCACTTATATGCAAATTAGTAAGAATTTACATATCTTTAAATTGTGTTGACAGTTCCGGCAATAATCAGTTTAATTCTTGCTTATTTTGACAGTGGTCCAAGGCTTTCTGTTAAAGTTTTGATTTGTGAAAAAGGAAACATTTCTTCTGATATGCCATCAGATGGCATTTAAAAAAGTAAATTTTGTATAATAATATAGAAGTAATAATTTAAAAACAACAATTTGATATAAAAATATTCAAACTGTATACTTTATAGAGCATGCCTTTGAATTCATTTTGTTAAAGGATCTGTTTTACAGATATACTACCATACATGCTAAGCAATGCTTCTAAAAAATGGAAAAGAATAAGGCACTTAACATAATGTTATCAGATGAATCAAATCAAGACTGTTCTGCGAATGAATTAAATGTAAATTCAAAAACATAGGCATTGGACAAGAAAAAGGAAAAGGACGTGACATGAACTTAAATATGCACAAAATGTAAAAAAAAAATTAAGAGAAATTATAATGAAGAATACATAAATAGAAAATGTAAATTTGTTAGTGGCAAGGTTTTAGAACGGAAGAGTTGTCTGTTTTCAAGCAAATGTCTAAATATATTAAGGTATGGAAAGCGAAAAGCTATTTTTTTATAACTTTTGAAAACCGAGACTAACATAGACGAAGCTTATTCAATCTTTGGATAATAGTATTTAAACAATAGATCACACAAATTTCTGGCACCTGGCTACTCCTTTTGCCAAACAATCGAGGCTTTGCATTGCTAGAAATGAAAATAAGGATGACAAATTATTTATACATATCTGAAGATTATTGTAAACTAAGTGTGTACACTGTGTCGTGAAAGAAACCCATTTCCTGTGGGACTGATAATACGCCACGACTTTTTTTCAATAAAAGACTGGAAGAATCAACAACGAGAACAAATGCTGAGGTGTAATCAATCTATTGGTTATAATAAAAAATTATAAGAGTAAGGATGTTGTACAAAACTTTTCTTCATAATGGGAAAGTATTTTTGGCACACGCGAAACTCTAAATATTTCGAAACGAGAAATATGTGATTTAGACCCCTTTCGCAATTTCTGGCATATATGTGCATGCAATATGCATACAATAATATTCAGGTTTGAATATGCTCAAAATTTAATGAGCAAAATATTGTATTATCACTTGAGTTTTAGTACCTTCTTCTTTCGCTTTGCCATTTCCCATGTTATATGGGGTCGGCGTTATGGTCCTTTAATCTTCTCTTCCACAATCTTCTATCCAATGCCTCTTCTCTACTCCATCCATACTCTTCCAGATCTTCCGTCACTTTATCCTTCCATCTCAGCCGTGGTCTTCCCCTCTTCCTCTTACCCATTACCACCAGCTTATCCAATACCTTTCCCACATATTCCTCATTTCTCCGCTCCATATGCCCAAGCCATCTTAACCTATGTTCTTGTATCTTTCTTCCTATGGGTCCCACCTTGACCGTACCTCTAATTAGGTTATTCCTTATTTTATCCCTCCTTGTAACACCATTCATCCACCTCAACATTCTCGTCTCAGCCACTTCCATCTTCCTTTCATACGCTCTTGTAATTGGCCAAGTCTCTCTGAGTTTTAGTATAATAAGTTTAAAATATTATAATATAAATTATATTAAAAGCGCTTGCATTAGTAATTATTCCTAAAACAGACTTTATTTGGAGATGCTCAAAAAACAATCCATGGTTGTTTGCTACGTTATGCAGTATCTCTTGCCATTAATATTTCGTCGTACAATATTCAGCGCATTAAATGCATACTCATCAGTGTAATCCATTAACTCAAAGTTTTTCGTTAATTCCTTACTATGTATTCTGAAAGGGGTGAGAGTTCCCGGAAATTTTCCAGTTTTAAGTGTTGAAATATTTATTTCATCATGTTTTCTCTCAGTAAAATAGGTATCCTCGATCACTGAGTTTTTTTTTACTTCCGAATTTTTGATTTAAATAAAATAGGATAGAATTTTTAACATACCGTTTAAAAAATCTCGCCATTTTTTTGCTCGTTACATTCGCAATCTGCGAAAGTCTTGTTCGCTGAAAACGATTGAATTGTATATATTGCACTTAATCATTATACGAAACTAAATCCACATTTTTCTTGCTAAATCTGGAAATTCGTTAAATGCTGGGTGGTTATAAGAGGGTCCTACTGTATTAAATAAACGTCAACTTGCAGAAAACCGAAATAAATGGAGACCTACAGTATAAGCTCTGGGGAGTAAAGGAAGAAAAAAAAAACTTTTAAAACTGCAGTTTGGAACTAGGTATTAGAGTTATCAGCTTAAAAAAAATGAACTATGATTCGAGACGAACAAATTTTAAGACCATATAATTTTAAAAGACGATGAAAATATCAAGTAAGAAGACCAAATGAGTTATATATAAGGATAAACCAAATATCCACAGATTTCTCAGATACTTCTTTCGAATCCTTCCATGTAAGCATCAATCGCATTTTTGCTGAAGGTTATAGATTTCCTGCGTAGTATTGGCAGGCAGGAAGGAAGGAAAATAAGTAAATAAATAAGTAAGTAAATAAGTAAGTAAATAAACAAGTAAATAAATAAATGGTCAGCGAAAACGTCTTGAAAATCTATTGGCCAAATTAAACACTGGAAGGTAACAGAAGATATGATCAAAAGAATGGTTTGAATAGAAAGAGTTGCGATGGATAAAGGGCAAACTCCTTGACCGAATGAGCTGCAAGTGTGTTATTAAGAGTATTAATAAAAGACAATAGTAAAAGTTCAGTTGAACAAGCCGTTTGGAAATATTTCAATTGAATGGACAGCACGATTAGCACTCCATCGGTAAGCAGGTAGATTAAGGCCACACCGTACATCACTGCACAATCAAAAACGCATCTATATATTACAGATTTTCAGATCTTCAGGAAATACGCTGATCATATGTAAAAAGTGAATATTAATATGCAATGGTAGTAAGTATAACCGAACGCAATTGAAAATATATTACGTAGATCGAGCAGAAAAAGCGTATGCGTATTTAAGGTTCTTTAAGGCACCATAATATAATAAGATAAAAAAAAAAAAGGTTGACAAAGTGAAAGGAAAAAAGTCAAGTAAATCGGCCATTTACAGAAATTCTGCTAAAATCAAAGTACAGAAAACATCAGCTTATCCACGGGTGTTTAATATACAGTGTCCATACACCTCAAACTTTAAGAACCATGTCTTGCTTGATGAAGGCTCGAAACACGGTAGGCCTACCTTTACTCTGGTAATCTAAGGCCTACCCAATCCCTCTTGGCGGAAAAATGAATTTAACTTGATAATATACAGTTTGAATTTATTGGTTTTATATAATTCCGATTATATAATTTCGATTAGTTATATAATTTATTAAATCGTATTTTGTGGGTTCATCATTCGAAACTCGTGTGGGAACTGGGCTTTGTAGGAATGAACTCCTCATAGATCATTTGTTTACTTGCATTCATGAGATAGACCTTTGAGTACTATGACAAAATTCGCTTAACTTCTACTTTAGTACTATTTTTATTTTATTGGGGAGGAAGAGGGGTCATCGCACAAATGGTGAATCAGCATTAGAATCTGTTTATGTATTTGATAATACTATCACTAATTTTGACTAAGTCAGAGAAAATTCTGCCCATTATAATAATCACATAAAATGAGGTTAAAAAAGTGTGTACATACTAATATTAATATACTGAAACATTTTGAAACTAACATTAATAAACAAACAATATTTTGATACGAACAATGCTTCACAACATCTGTTTTTAATTAATAAAAATATTATTTTTGTACGGAAAAAAATATAACATACACTGTCTCAAGATGGCGTTGGGGATGGGGGAAATATATTTTAGATATGGCTTAAACACAACCAATTAATACTAGAAACCCATATCTTAATCAGAGACAAATTGATAACAATAATTATACCCATTTCACCTTAGCAGGTAAGAGTTTAATATGTGTGACATGGTCTAGCTGTCCTTGCGCCGTAAAAAAGACAAAGTAAATACAGTAGAACCTACCTAAAGCGACCACCTTTATGACTGAACTGCAATGGTCACTATATATAGGTAGTCACTATACATGACAGACTTCGGTATAGGCATTACTAAGTTCCTACCAGTTCTGTCTTATAAAATGTGGTCCTTTATTCAGGTGGCCACTTTACCAGGTTCCACTGTATATCGATGGCTCAGCATACAAATGTAAGTGCAAAAAATGAACCTTCGAAAAATCCCAATTTAAATGTCTGCACTTGTAGTTCGAATCAGTTAGTCAATGTAGATTTACAGATGACGTTGGTTGCTTTAAATTGGAACAAATGATTACCACATGTGTGCATTTTAAATTGCTACCTTGGCGCAGTATAGCCCAGATGCTCTTGCGCCATAAAAAATCCAAACAAACAAACAAACAAACAAACAAACAAACTACTACCAATGAATGCAGCTGTCTACGTAATTAGAACAATTTCGTACAAAAATCTACTTACCACATTTGTGCGCAACAGTATCGATATATCATGCCAATAGCATTGATTCAATTAAGAGAAAGAAGGGTATTTTAAATCCCTTTATAGTAGCGTAGCAATTCAAAACTTGCGGGAGGGGCTCAAGTGGCTTTAAAGAAGATTGTGATGCGGCTTTAGAGAAAATGTATTTCGATATCCAATGGGGGGGGCTTGAGCCCCTGAGCACCTCCCTTTCCTATGTCTCTATACCCCTTTTAGCGTCTCTTTCTTTTGCCCATGGCAGAGTTCAAGCATTACATAAGCAATATTTTGACCATTTTAACCCACCCCCCGGTAAGCAAAAAATTAACATTGGCTAACATAGGAAAATAAACACAACGGCAACCCCCCAAAGGTGCTTACGTAATACTTGAACGCCCCCCCATGCATCGAAGTAGCTGTTTAAGATAAGACAGTGGATTTTGAATTCCAGAACGACCGTGAGTAGGACGGCTTCAGGTGCGAGTGTATAATATAAGCCACTTCGGAATGCGAATAACGTCTTGGCGGGGGCACCGAGAAGGGACATTGCTTCTTTTGAGCTTGAAATTAAAAAGAAGACAGGCATTCGTATTCGGGATTAATAGTTGCAGAGGAAAGCCTGCTGGTTATAGCGAAGCAACCCTGTACTTGGGGATATGAGTCAACTCTGGCGAATCTTAAATGTAAGTAAGTTGATATTTCTTTCTGGTGTGTTAAGAATTATAATTAGAAAAGGCGAGTTTCTCCCTATTTCTATTGTTATATGATTTTGTTTTGGGAAAATATTGCTTGTTTTCTCTCTTGTTAGTAATTGTGACAGGGTAAACATAATTATAAATTACGTAAATAACAATGCAATACCAAATGAGAATTGAATGGATATGTAAAATGAATAAATATAGCTATAATTACAAGACAACGAAAACTGTGGGATTCACATACCCTAAATTCAATTTAAACTTATTGTTTTATAACTGTGTAATCAAATTGTAATTTGTATTATAATCGGTGTTTCTCTTAAATAATATGCACAACTCCATACCTGTTTTTTCACGTGTGATCGCAGTTTTCCACTTACCACTGGTGTTCTAAAATTTGACCTTAATTAATTAATTAATCTCTACAGCGTAACTGTCTATGATTTATGGTCGGTAGCTTATTACGATGCTACAGTACTTGTACCGTACTCTACACTTAACCACAGTCATGGGCGTAGGCAGAAAATTCATAATGGGGGGGTATTATAGATTCAATGGTGGGGGTTAGAGTTACAACTCATATATTCCTATGTTAAATATACAAAATTTCATTGCGATGAGGGGTTACAGAGCTACAACTCATATATTCCTATGTTAAATATACAAAATTTCATTGCGATGGGGGTTACAACACCTAAAACAGTTCACTGGCTACACCTCTGCGTACAGTAGATACGCTATGTTAGCATAAAAATAACGCATTTTTCTGCCAGGATTTGAATTGCGTCAGTAGCAAACACTTGCCATTTTTTCTACCGCTTCGTGTTTCTGGGTTTCATTCCTTGGACGTGATATATTCTGCCCCTCAGGAAACTACTGGTTCTAACTCAACATGAGCCGAACTTGTCTTGCGCCACGAGCAAAAGTTGTGTTTTTTAAGAAGAGCCGAAAATGCTCCCTTGTCTTCTTACTTTCTACCCCCCATTCAGACGTAATAATAATGCTTTCACGTAGCGTTAAAATCTTGACTTTTGTAGCCAATTTGCGAGTAAGTGATTATAAGTTTATATATTCACAATTAAAATTAATAATACACAGGGCTGGATTAAGGCTCCGTGGGGCCCTACACAAATTTTTTCCGGGCCCCTTTTAGTATAAATTAAGCCTGTGTAATTACAGTAGGACTCGCATATAATGAGGGTTTTGGGACCAACGAAACTGTTCGTTATATTCGATCGATCGCTAAACCCGTTTTGAAGTTTAGATTTTAAACTCCGGAAATGAAGTCGGTAGGGGAGACCGGGTCTAATTGATACACTTTTCGTATTTTGATTTTAAAATATTTTGTTTTTAAAATCCCAGGCCCAAATGATATTTCTTACTGTACTATGACTATTCCTTTATAAATTAATGGCTTTATTTTAACTATTGAAGTAATACTATGAGACAAAAAAAAAGTTTTAGAAAAAAATTCAAAGCGTATCAACTTAACCCAGCTTGAGTCAAGTTGATATTCAAAAACAATGATAATATTCATTTTTGTACAGCATCAACCAAACATGCTTTGGGTCTGACTAAACAGTCAGACTCTGAATACAAACATAAATGTGATTGGCAATTTATACACGTGTAAGGAGGGCTGTCTTCTCCGCAATCTATGTGTGCCCACATTTTACAGAAAATGCATTGAATCCAGTCTTGTCCCGGTTTGGATGTAGAGTAAGTTTTTAAACACACCAAACAAAATGAATCTCCATTTTCATCAGAATCCGATCCAGATTCCCTTGATTATTGTGTTTATTACTGCCATTTTCCTTTTCACAGCAGAGTAATTTAAATAATTTCATTTTTCTTTATTTTTTAATAGATTTCTTCATCTCTTTTTCCGTCTTCAATTCCTTTCTTTACTGAAAATAATAACACAATTGTTGATTTTATTTTTTATTTTTACGCTTTAGAAAAGTCATTTTATCTATAGAGAACGTGTCTCCCTTAAGAGACATCCTGTCGTTTTCAATTTCGGCATAAGGTCTGTCGAACATTTCAATGGGTATTTCTCCCTTGTTAGTTTTTTCTTGTAGTTCCTCAGCATTTCTGAAGGAAAAAAAAAACGAAACAAGTATCGCAGCTCTTGTGGGTTAAGTTGATATACCATATCAACCTGACCCAAGTGAACCATATCAACATGACCCAAGTGAACCATATCAACATGACCCAAGTGAACCGTATCAACATGACCCAAACGACGTCATTATACTAACCTCACAACTATAACCAACTGGTAACAGTTACAACTATTTCTTTCAACAAAAGTTCTTACCTGTTAACTAAGTAACACCATGATAACTTTATTTGAAAAACAGTGCAGCTGTGAATTCCTCTGTGACACTCAAACAAGAACCTAAAAATTTACTTTCGATGGTTTAAAATTAGTTTTTACTCACAAAGCTAAAACAGTTACCTCCACTTCCTCCCGCACACGTGTGCTGAGTGTTGAGCCCTCACTTCTCCCCCCTTTACCTCGCTCTTTTGCGCCTGCGCGTTAAGACAATATTACTGCTGTATCAACTTGACCCTATATCAACTTGGTCCGGTTTCCCCTACAGTTAACATATATTTTTCTATAATGTACATACAAAAAATTATAAAATTTGCAGAAAACGTCGTGGAAATACGCGCCGTGAGAAAAATACTGCCTTGATAGTAAGTTTCGATTGGTAACGATTTTGAAGTAGCGCGTTGAGTCTTCACCGCGCCGGGTCCCTCAAAAAAAGCGGGCCCTAGACATTCGTCTTGTTTGTCAATGCGATAATCTTGCGCTGATAACATATAAGCTTAGTTAAAATTATTGTTCTCAAATTAAAATATATCTAACATTTTCTTTTATTGAATCTATAGGTAAGTCCAACAGATTTTCGTTGAAAACGCCCTAAAATAAACATAAACTTCTAAATTATGAAAACAATACAAAACGGTCTGGAGAAAAGTCATTTACAAAAATAACGTGTATGAGAAAAGTTGCAATGCCTACTTGTTACTTAAAAGTGGATGTTGAAATCATGTTTCCAAACACCGTTCTCACTTAAAACCATTTCCAAACAAGCAGCAGAAATTGTATACACTCTGAGAGAGTTTTTGCACGAATGTATGCCATTCAGTTTTAAACATGTTAATAAAATTCGCCTTTCTACATAACCGAGCTTGAAGGGGGGGAAAAAAAATCACGTACTGTATTGCTCTAACCAATAATATATCTATGGTCAATTTTATATTTTAAGTCAAGGCTACTTCTTCGCCAATAATTTGGAAATAGTGACGATTACTTTCGCTGCTTTAAAGCTCCTCGTTCTTGCGCAAGCTCCCAGTAGGTCAATCAGATTCTGCAAGACATGCTATTGCAGTCACGACAGAAAGTGGAGCCAGGAAATATAATAGTAGTAAATGTTCTATCACGCAAGCTCGGAGAGTATAGGCCGCAGGTAAAAAAGTAATTGCGGCTATTATCGAAGGTACCAATGCACAAAGGGAATTTGTTATCTAATAATCTCTATATTTCACATCTAGTAGAGGTGGAAGGATTACTGTAATTATAAACTAATTTATAATAAAAATTACTACATTATAAGATTATATATCACCTTCCCGCCAGGATATAAAATAATCTTTAAATCAATCCGTCTACCCTCGCCTAGGGACGTTACGATACCGCATTCGATATGATATTCGATATAAATATACCACTAAGAAATATCGAACATAAAGTATCGACACTTACATTATAAGTGAACATCGATAGCTGATTCATCATTCAGAATTTCTCAATAATATGTAAAATAAATAACCAGCTAAAAAGTCAAATATTTAGTAAAAATACATATTTATATATTAATATCAAATTTTAGCCACTCCCATTTTTCCCTTTTTTACAGTAAAAAGTTTTTAAAACCTTAGTCAAACCATTCATCACCAGACATACTGGTTATGAAAATTACTTTTTTCGGAAATTTTGACGAATGAAGTTTGTTGTTCGGTGGTTTTTTGTGCGTGTGTGTAACAGTTTCTCCATCCAGGGACGGCTGCGCGGAGTCCCGTTTGGATGGGGGAGCCAAACTGAAGTCAAGTTAAAATTTTTTTAATTGACCCAATAGTAGAAAATCTCTCTAAAAAGAGATACGTTTAGAGAATTTTTTAGAGACATTTTTAGAGAAATCTGTGAAAATCTTCTGTTTTCGCCGGAGGTAAGGTGAGCAGATTTCCAAGACCTGAATCCGGGACGTTAAATTTGAAAATCTAGGTCTACTTTTACGGGGAGGGAGGTGGGGGGGTACTCACAGATCAGAGGTATGGAAAAAAACAATGTAAAAAGTCACGTATTTATAATCTCGGACCCAAACGCATTAATTCATTTCTTTTGTGGGGTGGGAGCTGAATCTCATTTTCTACTGTCCTTGCTCGGACCCAGAACGTGCATAAAGATCCATTGAAAGTATATTTATTCATACATTAATGAGAATAATAGCCTATTACGTGCAATACCACAGTTCTTATTTTAACAATTAGAAGCTCCTTTTCCCACAAAAAAAAACAAAAAACAAGCTTCTGACCAAAATTTCCCTACCCTGTGACAAATTACCTTATAGCAAGAAAAATTCTTTAAAGCAGGATAAATCGTGACATTTTCGCCAAATCCGGGACAAATTGGCATCCCGAAGGGACTTTGAAAAAAATGGTTCAAAATCCGGGACGTCTGGTCACCTAAGCCGGAGGGGGGGCGCCAAAAAGCAATCCGTGAAAGACCGCCCAGGTTCAAAATCAATCTCAAGCCGCCTTTAGCTCCAGCCTTTGTGAAAATACATTTACGTGGGATAAACGTTGCCATGTTAGGCAAGTCAAGTCTAGCTTACTTATGCGGACACGGGAAAATGGTTTTCAACTCTTCCCATTGTTCTAGCGCGTTCGATGTAAGATTGCTCACTGGATTGGCTAAATACACCAGGAGTTTTAAAGGGTAGTCATGTTTTTTCTCTCTATTTATTTATGAACACTCACCCACAACATTATTTACCAATGCCCACATAAAAAATGTCTATATACACACAATATTAGTAAGCTCAGTTTACCAATATCGAATGTTGATACTTCCATTTTCGTTTCGATATTACGATATTATTGAATTACGCATAACAATAACGATGCTGTAAATATTGAAAGAAAAGTATCGCTATACTTACTCATGTTAGTAGTATCGTAACGTACGTACTCTCGTCTTCAAGTCGTCTTACATTTAGTCCTGTTAAGGCGGAATGTTTGCGCAATCTCGTATCGCGATTTTTAAATCCTTTTCAAGTCCACAATCTCATTTTAACTCGAACTCGTTTTAACTACTTGAAAAATACCTCGCATAAACAGACAACCGCAATTAAAAATCAAATTACAACCAAAAGTCTATATTTCATTATTGTTTGAATGATCAATAAAATTTTAATAAAAATTTTTTTTTTCAAATTTACCAAATCATTATTATAGAATTGTGAGAAATTTCTTTCCGTTCAATAGAAATAAAAACTGGACGCGCGTTACTAATCTTATTTATGAGTTTGTACTCTTACACAGCAAGGACAGCAAAGGTTGTGCGGAGCACAATCCTACTTTTCCAAGGGGAACCCGAACCTCTTCTGCTAAAGAAACCAGATTGAGGTGGGCAGAGAATGGCGAGCGTTTTATGATACTACTGTGGTCGAACCCGGATGAATGGCACGATAGGCGAATGCACTACCACTATGCCACTATAGGGCACTTATTTATGAGAGAAAATAATCAAGGA
Organism: Dysdera silvatica; assembly: GCA_006491805.2. Lineage (NCBI taxonomy): Eukaryota > Metazoa > Arthropoda > Arachnida > Araneae > Dysderidae > Dysdera > Dysdera silvatica. Next base: position 196,449,024 of record QLNU02015360.1, read on the forward strand.
AGAGATTTTGCAAACTGAACACCCAACAGTAGTCTTCTGATCTTCCAACTAACTGGGCTTAGATTCCTTGCAGTCTAAGTTGTGTTCAAACGTATCTTGATTTGGAGATCACGTGACGCGGTCGGTTCTGAATCTGGTAATCTATCGTGGTTAGGAACTAGGAATTACAAATTGGCATGACTGGCACAATATAAAGAAAGGGATATTTTTACACAAACGATTGTTGAATGACGACTTTACGTGAACGTGCATCTATGAATGCCGTGTTGATCGGCAATCCATCTCCCCCTCAGCCGCCTCGGCGGCTGATTACGCTGTTCAAGCGTCCTGTCTGGGATTACAGCGCCGCCCCCGGCGGCCACCCTTCCCAATGAAACCCTTGCACAATCCTCCTCCTCCTCCTACACAAACGATTTCTTGGACATAAATGGAAAATATTATGAATAAGAATTCGCAATATTGAAAACAAGTCAGAAATCAACGATCTCATGGACAGTCACGCAAGTTCGTACTGTTAGTAATTCGCTTCTCAGTGAAGGCTACCGCCGCCTCTCTGGCGATACAATACTGGTAGACTAAACACAGTTCAACTCGCGATTTGAAATAGCTCATCAAGTTCTCGTAGTTCGTCTCTTCATGTAAAGCAGATTTAAAACTATAGAATTCAAAAATACTTCTGTACGATCTTTCACAAAGGATCGTCCATTATGTGATGTCTTCTAGCAAAGAAAGGGCTCGGCAAATCTTCAATACTTCGCCAAAGTTGACTGTTTATCTAATATTGGTATAATTTGGAGAATGCTGAAAATAAATCTTATAAGTTTTTAATGAAGTAAAACAAATTATTTATTTTTTTTTTTACATTAGTGTATTTTACACGAAAGAAATAATTCTGAAATTTTAAGGAACCACATATCTTTAAAAGGTGACTTTTCGGCATAACTTAAAATTTTGTTAATAATTAGAAATCATTACATTGTTAAATCTGATCATTAAGTTCCCAAGTCCAAGTTCGAATCCGAGTAAGCCTGTGCATTTGTAAACGTATTGCGATTCAAAGATCTGGTTAAGCCTACTAACCCTTCTTTAATTTCCCATTATGCCATCACCAGAACAAATTAAGAAACAGGTAATAGTATTTTTAAAAATCGATAGTTCGTGCAATACGTAATAAAATTATTTAGCCCTCTGACGTCGGTTTCTGCGGGCTTTGCGAAATTTGGTTCTGAACGATAACACGGGTCTGCGATGAAATTTTTTTTCTAAAAGTGAAGGATATTTCTTACGTATTTCTGCATGCTGATTTCAGAAAAAAATACTTAAAAAATTCTATCACGTACAGTTTTGACACAAATCGAGAATTTCTGTCTGGTTGCCTACCTACTAGGTGTGCTACTATAAAAATGTGTCAAAGTAATATTTTTCTTAGAAAGAGGTATTTTGCCTCATGATCGATAAATTAAAACATAGAAAGTAGAAAGTTATCAGACAGACAAAAACATGTATTATATTATAAATCAAAGAACGTTTAAAAAGATAATTCAACGTAATAAACTCTAAGTAACTTGAACTTTTCGATCTATAATGGATCGAAAAAGAACACAAGACTTAATCAAGAGTCTCCAATTTTTTTCCTTGACTCGTCACAAAGAAGTTTGAAAGCTGTCCTTCTTTACAACTGCAACAGATATGCCTCCATACCGGTTGGCCTTTCAGTTCATCTGAAAGAGAGGTATGAGAATTTGGACTTGATTCTGCCCAAGCTTAATTACAAGGAATGCTAATGGGGAAGGTGTGGCGATCTGAAAGTACTCTATGATCCTTGGTCAATAAGATGGCAAAATAAAGTACCCCTGTTTCGTCTGCAAATGGAAGAACAGTAGGGGGTAATCGTTTGTTTTGGCCCAATGGCGGTTTTGGCGTGGGGTGGGGCCATGGGGGCCCTCAGGGTTTCACGAAAAGTTGGCGCGTTTTTTTATTGTGAGTTGTTGGTTTTTTTTTACTTTACTGTCTGGTGGGAAGTAACATGTCTCCGACACGTTCGGAACCATTCAGAATTGAAATCAATGATAATAAACGAAGTATAAATTGAAATATGGATTTGAATATGATTGAAATTCTCATTAGGCTACTAATTACAAGCTTATTACAAAATTGCAATAAATGTTTGTGGGTTTGTTTGTTTTTTCCAAACTTTAAGGGAAATTAAAGAATAAACTTCTGTGTAAAACTTATTTTAAAATACCGCGTGCAATTTAAACTAGGGGATTAAAAATTATCTATTTGCAATTATTTAAAACAATTTAGACATAAACTCTAGCTTTTCACTAACTTTAAGGAAGAATTTAAAGATTAAACTTTTGTGTAATACTTAATTTAAAACGGGAAATCATTCTTCTTCATCTCAAAAATAGAAATAAGACGTTTTGTAAAAAGTGAATAACAATTTGTTTGACAAGAAAAAAACACAAAGATTAAGAAAAGGTTTAAAGGTAAAAACGTTAAAAGTTAAAAAAAAAAACGTGCATAAACTTTAGAAAAAGAAATATAAAAATTCAAAGAAAATTAGAAAATGTTTAAAAAAAAGGGTAAAAATTTGTAATTAATTAAAAAAAAACACTCGCGATTAACAGAATAAAAATTAAAAACTTTCAATTAAAAGAAAACTTTTGATTAAAAGTTTTTAAATACTTTCAATTTAAAAAAAAATTGTAAAATTAAAAAAACACCAAATAAAAAGAACGCGCCAAATAAAAAACGCGTCAATCTTCATACCACCCTGAGGACCCCCCCATGGCCCATCACACTCCAGGCCCGCCAGTGGGGCAGAACAGATAGTTTTCCCCTACTGGTAACCATGCTAAAGCCAAGCACTGGCGTCAGAAGTTATGGCCAGGACGCTAAACCTAGGGGGAAAAGAACGTGCGCTTCGAATCTTTGGTAGACACAAAAAAAAGTATCCCTGCCTCCACTTCACATCAAACTTGTCATCATAAAGACGTTTGTGAAAACACTGTCAAAAGGTGGTGACACTTTCAAGTATCTGGCAAGTAAGTTTCCAGAGATGTCAGAAACGAAGCTAAAAGAAGGGGTTTTCGTCGGTCCTGACATTCAAAAACTCATAACAGGCAAAATCTTTAAAACCAAAATGGAAAACATTGAGAGGTCAGCTTGAAAATCCTTTAAAGAAGTTGTAAAGAAGTTTCTTGGCAAGCAGAAAGACCCTGACTTCAAGAACGTCGTAGGAAACATGCTGGAGAACTTCAAAGCCTTGGACTACTCAATAAGCTTAAAGATCCACTTTTTTTAACTCCCATCTAAGCTATTTCTCAGAAAATCTAGAGGTTGTAAGTGAAAAGCAAGGAGGTTTCACCAGAACATAAAGAAAATGGCACGGAGGTATCTGGGACTGTGGAATATCGACATAATAGCAGACTACTGCTGGATACTAACTAGGGAGGAGGCGCAAGCAGCGCACAGGAGAAAGGGTTCTAAACAGAGCTTCGAGGGGAAGGAAAAGAGACATTATAATGATTTTCGACTTCGTGGTGGCTATGACAAACATAACAAATTAATAAGATGTAGAATACCTCTTATTTTTAAGTTTTTTGTAAACAAAGTTCTTGAACTGTGCTAGATATTCTGTGTGATTTTCCTGGGATTTCATCCCCACTTTATGGAAAAACGTTACGTGATAGAGGGAAAAGATCAACCTTTCTGTGCCCTGCGGTGACGCAGTGTTGTAATGCGTTCTCCTTCCGGAGTTCTCAATCCGGGTTCGACTCCCAGCAGTGCAAAGAACACTTACTCAGATCTCATAAATATTGCACTGCTCACTGTAGTCCGGGGTTTAGTTCCCTAGGCCTTAAAAGGTTCGGATTCCTCGGAAAACAGCATGACCACTGTAGTCCTTGAGCCGTAAAAACAAAAAGAAAACAAACAAAATCAACATTTCTGAACTCAGCTTACCGAAAAACATTAGAAAAACCTAAAACGGGACAGAAACAAAAATTAAAAAGTATTATTTCGCAGGTCTGTGTAATGAACGCCGAAATCGCTGAAGGAATTTTTCGGCACCATCAAGACGGGTCACATCATTTGACCTTACATTGAAAAAAGAATGGATCTAGAATGAAAAAAAATATAAATTTGCTCCTAATATTTTGATGTTGAAAAGTTGCAAAAATTGTATATAAAAAGCTGTAAAAATTGTGAAAATTAAAAAAAATTAAAATTTAAAGATGTAGGAGTGTCATTTGAATTTAAGAAAAAACCGAAACAAAATTATTGTACACATCATGGCGTAGGCTATATAGGCCTGTCCCCCACCCCAATAATTTTTAATAAGGCTTGAGCCCATCCTAAAAATTTGCCAGTACAATCAAACCTTGTTAAGGAACAAACAAAGGGAACAGAAAATTTTCGTATTAATCGTAAAGGATAGAGTGATTGTATTTCTAAGTTATTTAATTATCCTACCTCTGGTTACCATATACACATTTTGCTATTAGATGGCCTATGTTATTAATTTATTATTGTATTTTATAATTTATATCAGTATTTTATTATAGTGTACACATTTTGTAACAAAACCATAGTATATGCGTACTTTTAACGTAGATATTATTATGTATAGTTGATGGATTCGAAAAGTCCTTGTTTTACTATATGTAGATATTATGGTGTGGTAAATATTTATTCGTTGCGGATTATATACTGTGCCAAGAAAAATGTTGAATTGCAGTAGTATACTTAAAAGCTTCAGTAATTGTAGATTGTTTAGGCGTTCTGTCGGCACAATGTCGCCAAAACTCAAGTTTGTCCACAGTTTCTAACGAAGCACCAGAATCTGCCTCTTGCATCACAAGGCGACACACAGTTTACAACGTAATGAAAGCCTCCATCATACTAGCAAGATTTTCTTTTGAAATGGCAACGTTGTCAATGTCTTCGTCAGTATCCAAAAAATAGTAATTGCTGTTGGACAAGGGTTTTATCATGCCGTTAACAGCTTGAACTGTTTCGGCGTTCGTTGAAACACTGCCATGATATTGTCCACTGAAGCATATTTTTCAGTTTTTATCGCATGTATATGCCGACAGGAAATGTTTATTATACAACTGTATATAAAAGTTGCCACTCTCGCATGTTTAATCTGCTAACTACAGCCTGTTGAAACTTTTAATGAGAAGCTCTGATTTTATAAAGCGCGTTTTGCTCGTGTTAAGCGAAATAAATTTTCCAAGGGCCATTGTTTATCAGTTCGTAGTAAAAGGTATTTCGTCTTAACCATGTTTGTGTTAAAGGAAAAACAATATGGCGATTCCTGTACAATTTGATGGAACTTCAGAAAACTGTTCGTATTAAGCGTTTTCGTTTCAACGAAGTTCGATTATATTTAAAAATGTCATTTTATACAATAATTTTTGCCACCCACGTTTAAGTAGCTCAAACTAGAGCTTTTTTATATTTGGAGAAAAAGAGACGCCGTCCTCATCCTGGATTCGAACCAGGGTCCCCGCGTTGAGCCCGCGGTGTCTTGACCTACTAGACCAGGGGTCTCAAACTAGACTGCCGAAATTCGGGACATGTCAATCCGGCCCGCGACAGCTAATGGCTTATTGTTGTTATTGTTGCTGTGATAAGGTGGATAAAAAACACAGAATGATAATAACTCGGTTTTATTTACTTGCTAGGTAAAGCTTAATGACAAGTATAACTTACAAGTCCACTTGTAAAAATACTAATGAGATTTATGTAATTGTGATTTTCCACTGACAATAGTTTGTACTTGTGGACAAATTTTACTTGTACCAATTATTAGAAGAGATTTAAGATGCTCATCGGTTAAGGTAGATCTGTAAACATTCTTTGTGTACTTCATTTTGGAGAATGTTTTCTCACATAAGTAAGTAGTACTAAAAACAGAAAACAGCCTGCGAGCAAATTTATGCAAATTATCAAATTGTACCAGTGGAAGACTCTTATAAAATTCCAACAAAGATGAGTTTTTATATTTGTTCTTAATGATATCACTGCACTGTAAATCAATAATTTCCATTTGCAGTTCCGGGGCTAGGGTTTCGATGTCAGTATCAAAAGGATTTTGAAAAATCTTAATTTCATTCGCAATGGCATCAAAGTCTGAGAAACGAGTATCAAAACTTATCTTCAAAGCACTCAAAGCTTCGATTGCAAAATCGACGGGAAACTCAGTCTCAGTAGTGTGGCTGAATATTTCACATGTTTTAAAATGTGTGAAACATTTTTTACGTAATTGTGATTGAAACAGTATTATTTTCTGCCGGAACGATTTGATGTTAGTGTATAAATCAGGGAGAAGCTGGTTTTCTTTTCTTTTTTTAATTAATTTAATAGATTATTATATTAATTAATTATTATATTAATTAATTTAATTTAATTAAATTAAATAATTTAGGAAAATTAAAACTGTTTTGGCCCTCGGAACTTATTGGCGTAATCAATATGGCCCGAAGGCTGGAAAGTTTGGAGACCCCTGTACTAGACGAATGAGGACAAGAACAAACGCATTTTTCTCCGTATATGAGGATGTAAGATATTATTAGTTGACCATATTTGGCAATTGTGTTATCCCTGTGAAGGGTAATAATATCTTACATTGTCATTTTAGTTCACGAGAATATTTTTGACACATTTTCAATACAAGGATTATTTTTTACAGTATTATCCATAATTCTGATTATCCAAAATGAAGTTACGGATCCGTTTCACACGAAAAATGCGATTTTCCGTGTAGAGGTGTAAAAAAAAAAAAAATTACATTTATCCAAAAATACGTTTATTTACATATCACCAAATTGCTGTATTGATACTTGATAGTGTAGCTTTCAAAATACCCCCCCCCCTCTCTCTCTATGTGTCTCTGTCTCTGTATAGATAGATAATTTGATATACACAAAATACATGCATGGTTTTTCTATATGTCCGATATACACAATTTGTATTGGCTTTCTTAAGGCAAGCGTATATTAGCAAATTAATGTGAACGTTTTTACCAAAAACGTTGTGCGAATACTTAGTGGGATGGATGGATGGATGGATACTATAGTTCGGTTAAACGAATTTTGGATAACCGGGACTCTGCTGTGTATATTGAATAAAATTTACTATTCTGGACCCATCCCCTAATAATTTTGAGAACTCTACGTTTATAAAACTATTACATAGGCTACTGTACTTAAAATACATGCACGCTTTTATTTGTAATTTTATTTTTATTTCTAATGCCGTGTTACTTTAATTTTAAAAGCTCACAAAATTATTCAAATTAGTGTAGAATTCCAAAACTAATGATAAACGTATTGCTAGTAACATACACAAAAATAGGAAGTATTGTAGAATTGTGCCATATTTCAAGATCGGACATTTTCTGAAACGACTTGTCAGATTTTAAAGGAAGCTTAAGACTTATGTAATGTTATTTGCAAGGATCATTTAATACAAATTAGCAGTACGTTTTTCAATAAGTATACGCGAATGTACTCAAAGATCAGTACAGGAAATTTGAAGTGTGCCATTATAATTTAGAAACTTTTGAAAACAGAATTCTGTTGTGTTCGAATTGTTTAATGAACTGAAGAAGGGGGAAGTGTTTCAAAGAGGAAAAACATTGGGACATATTCGCACGACATTCATCATAGTAAGTTTTGTTTTTTCGATTTGTTGAAGTCATCTTAGGAGCATCTTGGTCACGTGATATTTTCCCATCTGTCAACCTACTTTTCAAAAACATTTTCTGTAATAACAATATTTAGGCGCCTTTTCACCAACCAAGGCTGTTTCTATTTCTACAGTTTCTAGATTTTTAACGTAAACATCACAAGGTTGATACTTGGACACTTGAATAAAAGCGTTTCGCGAATGTTCGACTAATTTTTTTTTTTTTAATTTTTTTTCTACTATTCAACACTGGAAAGGTCGAGTTATTTTTTCGAGCAATTCCTCAACTTAACCTTGTGTCCATAATCTACGCTTGGGTACATATAAATGGATAACTTGAAAATTGGGAAATTTTCTAATTAAGCTAGAAAATCAAATTGACCAAAATTTCCCTATCCTCATTCTGACATTTTCAAAGCTCGATTATTGATGAGTCAATGGGAATTCGGTGAAGTTAACGATGATTATTATCATGCTAGAGTGAGACAATCTATGCAGTGTGAATAGCAGTTCAATATCTGGAACAGACTAATTTCCTTATCTGAAGACTCCATCATACCCGGAAACAATTCAATCTTGTCCAAATCGGGGTTGGTTCATAACAGTCTTTTGGTCCAACTTCCAACCAGAACTCTTCAATCTGGGGAACTTGAAAGGAGGATAATAGGATCATTTCCTCTAAAGGCGGTTTCTGCTGTCTTATAACTTTCCGCTTACTGATCAGGGTAGTTTAAACTCTTCTTGTTCTCGTTAGGAACTAGTGGATAATGTTTCCGGCTAGTATCAGTGAAAGTTGCGGCAGTTGTCCACTACCTTCCTTATGACTCTCGCGACCTGCGGCTAATGTTCTTAAAAGTTCCTTGATGCACTGTTAAGGCATTTCATTCAAAATCAAGGGCGGATAATGCAAATAAATTTGCTCATTGCTGTTAAATAGGTAAGAGTGAAAGAATTATGTGTATTATTTGTTATGTATTAATTGATTTAATTTAGACAACAGCCGCAATGATTAGCCATTGGGGTTAATCTATGATCTTGTGCTTGGTACAGTGAGATAGTCCCCATTTTCCATTCCGGTAGCAAATATTAGAGGATAAATCAGCTATGTTCTTTATTTGGATATGGATTATAAATGACATTCGTCAACTATAATTATAGGTCCAATGTGAGCTTTCTACCTTCCCTACCTAAGCCTAACATTTTAACTTTTTCTCAATCCAGTTTCTCGCGAATTTTAGTTAAGAAATTATTAATTAAATTTGTATTTATTAATTAAATTAAGTAAATTATTGTTAATTACTTGAAAATGTATGGAAGCTTTGAGATCCCTTTAATCCTGCAGTTCCGCCTACAACTACTCATAATAGATAATGATTATAAGGAGGCAATTTTATATCAAAACTGAGAAAACGGCCAGCATTATCTTACTGGGAAGCTGAATGGATTTATCCTACTACCATGAGGAACCGCAAATATGTGAAAGCACAATTCACTTGCATTATGTAGAAACAAGTCTAGTACAATAACTAAACATGAATTAAAATTATATGTAGCACTACCTGTAGTTTAAATTGAAATTTCAGTAATCTATAGTTTTCAAAAATTGACTGTATATCATAAAATATTTTTCATCGGCTTTTTCTTTCTTGACAATCCATAACTCGACCATGGATATCTTTCCATCATAGAAGGACGCTATCAATCTCTCCTCTAAAAATATCGATGACATGCAAGGTGAATTTCTTTATCACTATTTATTTGAAAAAACTGATTAACTATCCTTTTTCGATGAATGTCGATGATTGGAAAATAAAAAAATAATCGATAGAAATCGTCTTTCTCTCTCTATACTACAAATTCCAGTTTTAGCCTTGAAAAATGTTTCATAATACAGTGAAACCTCGACAACTTGAAATTCAAGGGGACAGAGGTTTTACATTGTGTTATAAAGGTTCAAAGGGAGTGAGAATTACTTCGGTTTACCGGATATTTCGAATTACCAAGGTTCGAGATACCGAGGTCCCACTACGTATCATAAATACTCTACTATTTATATATATTAATTTCCTTTTTAAATACCTTTTCCAAAATTGTTCTGTGTTTCGTTTTAAAAAGCCTTGTGCTTAATTCTATAATACCCTATTAAAGTATTTCTATTTTTATTAATAGGGGTTAAGTGTAGTTTTTTATTCTGATAAGAGTTGTATGAGAAAACTAACATTTTCATAAAAACGCTTTCTCAAAAATATTCTACTCATTTCTCTTTCCTTTGAGACATTGTCAGAAGTTCGAAAAAACCTCCTTACGCATTTTATAGTGCATGTTAAATACTCTTTTGAAAAAGAAAAGAAGCACCCTTAAAATTACTCCGATCATCTCGAAAGTTCGCATGCAAATTCCTTTAAACCAAGTATGCAAATGATTAAATTTTCAAAGCCAATGAGTGTTAACTTCGATCATAGCGCGCATTTCTACTGCGCAACTATCATCGTATAAAAGAGGTAAAAATTGCGAACGGTTTATTTTTTTTCGTTATCAGCGTTGCAGTTCCCTGGAGACGCAACCAGTAATGCCGTTACGACGTTGACGAGGACCTTATAACCAATTGGATGACTTCGAACGTGGTCGCATAGTCGGGATGCTTGAAGCTGGCTGGTCCTACCGAGCAATAGGCTGCCACCTGCACCGTACGGACACTGCTGTGCAAAGGTGTTGGCAGCAATGGTTTCTGCGAGGAACCCATCGGCGTAATAAAAGCTCTGGAAGGCCAAGGTGCACGAATTCGAGGCAAGGTCGGTTGGTTGTGCAACAAGCCCGAGCTGATCCTATGACATCATTGTCCGCCATCCAACGTGCTACTGTCTCTTCCATACCACCCGTGGCACCTTCTACCATCTTACAACGCTTGGCTGAGGTGGGGGTTACGCTCACAATGGTCTTTAAGACGTCTGCCTTTAACCCCACACCATCGACAGAGTCGTCTGGAGTGGTGTCGTAGCCGATCATCATAGCTGCCAGCAGATTGGTATCGCATAGTGTTCAGAGATGAATCCCGCTTCAGTCTTGGAGCAGATGATCATCAGATCCATGTGTGTAGGCGCCAGGGCCAGCGGTCCCAACCACCCTTTGTTTTACAGAGGCATACAGCCATTACCCCTAGTGTGATGGTGTAGGGTGCTATCTCATACGAGAGCAGAACGCCCTTAATAGTCCTGCGTGCAACTTTAACAGCTCAACGATATGTTAATGACATCCTGCCGCCATTTGCGTTACTCTTCATGACACGACAGCCTGGGGCCATTTTTCAACAAGATAATTTCAGACTCCATACGGCTCGCATATCTGAGCTGTCTCGTGCTGTTGATACCCTTCCTTGACCAGCAAGATCACCAGACCTTTCACCAATCGAACATGTATGGGACATGGTAGGCTGCTGGATTTGGGCACCGCAAAATGTCGCAGAGCTGGTGCAACAAGTAAGGACTGCCCGGAAGAATATGTCGCAGGATGACATTAGGAACCTTTACCACTCCTTACCTAGACGTATAAAAGCATGGATCGCCGCCAGGGGGGGGGGGATTCACCAACTATTGATGAGAACATTCAATGTGCAATTCCTAGCCATTGATGGGTCCTACGGCCTTGAATTTTTTATCATTTCCTTACCTGTGGATATATATTTAATTTCAATAAAAACAGATAATTTCTTCATGGTGCTTCCTGTTTTGCAAAAAAGTATACTTCAAATAAAACTTTATTCACAGACAGATGCAATTATTTACATGAGGTGACAATGATTTACAATTTATTAATTCAGTTGATCTGTCTACTCAGCAAAGACTGTGGGGTCTGATAAAGTCCCTGCTGCCCAGAATAGGATATAATTAGTGAAAGTAGGGTGACTTATTCTCCCTGGTTCTCCCGTATTTCAGCTAATTTTTTCGTGTTCTCCCATTTCCCGTATTCACATTCTAATCGTCAAACATCAATTAATCATGGCTATAACTGTACCGAGTTTTTGAAATTTCACCAAAAAAAAAAAAAGTTCTTCAGAATCAGTGAGCGTACGTACAGGTTAGAACTGTGAAACGTGTAAATTTAGAACTAATATTGCGACGTACAGAATAAATGAAGAAAGTAAGTCCAACGTTTTAGGGGTAATATAATTTAACAAAAATGTACGTTTCGGACTGTACTTGGCCGTGCTTCGTCAGAAATACGTATGCATCATACGTATTTCTGACGAAAAGACAACCTACTCTCACTGGTAATGCATTCTCTAGGGTGCGGTTATTCCAGGTTCGACTCTCAACTGTGCCAAAAAAGAACGCTTACCAACTAACTGCTCATTGTTGTCCGGGGGTTAGTTCCTTAGGCCTCCGGAGGTTCATATTCGTCGAAAAACTAGGTCTCGGCGTAGCGTGATCCTTGCTGTCCTTGCACCATAAAACTCAAGCAAACGACAATAACGAGGGACGGTTCGCCCAAAACGTATGTTAATTTTTGATAAATTAATTATACACGCCTAAAACGTTGAACTTGTTTTTCTACATTTGAATGTAAATTTGTGTGTGATACTGTGACCTGTATATTGCCATTCTGTTTTCTTTCAACAATATTATATGTGACATATGACAAAAATGTATAAAATGTAAATTGTTTGGTTTAATATTATTTATTTCATGAACATTTGCTTCAGTGACACTGCTCTACTTAAAAAAAATTGAAAATTTGTCGCCTCTCGTAATCTTCTTTAATTTTTTCTAAATATCCTTTAAATTCACAGACCAAAGTTGTTCACCCCAAGTGAAAGTAATAAATAAGTAAATAAAAGAGCTGTTTAATTAATATAGGTATGTGGAAGGCATAATATTAAGGAAATCGTGATTTTTTCTCTCTCTCTCTCCAATAGATGCCTACGGATAGCTCTTTTATGTTAGGCAAAAGAATAAATAGATTTAAATGAATTAGGAAGAAGATTCCACATCCCAGGACCAAATCAACAGATACATGAGAGTCCAAGTTTGGTCCGTAAATAACCGTATGTACTGTCTCACCTTGTCAGGCGCAGAATGGCCCTTATCCTTACGCCATAAAAATGCAACCAACCAATCTTCCGTGAGTATTCTGGTGTTAGATCGTAAGATTTCTTGTAAAGTGAGTATGATCAGGAAAATGAAATAAAAATAGGTCATAATGAGAGCCTTTTTGTATAGTGTTGAACGGGAAGGTAGAAGTTTCCTAGGTAAAAATTTTTTTGATTAATAATTCCTGATGATCGTAAGCCATTTCAGTGTTTCTGGAAGAATGGGTTTGATAAATTGGGAGGCGGAGGTATCTTTTTTTGAAATGTGGTAAGTCTAGTGAGATTGGACGTGCGGGTGTTTACCCAGATTAAAAGGCAGTAGTAAAGAAAAGAAAATATCAGATTAGTCAAGTCCAAGAAGAATTGAAGCAGGCAAGTAATAGGTGACGTTTTGAATTACTCCAATATTTCTACTAATTTTAATACGCATATTGTTAATGTGAATATCAAATTTTAAGTTGGATTGAAGAGTTACACCAAGAAAGTTCGTGTTGTTTTTTTTTGAGGTATTAAGTGTAATGTAGATCCTTTTTAAAGAAGTTATTGAAATATTCACTAACATACAATATTAGTATTAACAAAAGAGGTTAGTATATTCTCGGTGCTTTTAAAGAAGATACTAGTATCGTCAGTAAAACAGATAGGTTTATAAAGAGTTGGTGGATGGCAAATATCATTAACGTAGAAGTTGAACAATAGGGTTCCCCAAGATAGATCCTTGGGGAACATCGCTGTGTGTGTGACGTAACTCAGAGCAACTTAAGGTTTGAGTAATAGAATAGTCAGTCGAAACAGATTTTAGTGTCATTTTTAAAGGTTTATTAATTAAATATATATATTTGTACACCCCACAATAATGTGCCCTATAATATACTCCTAATTATCCTCTGATAAGAGATACATTATGATAATACAATTGTGCTATTATTATGTATCGTTAATTGCGAAAGTGATCTAAGTCGCGTATTTTTCATTTCGAGATAGTCTTGCGTTTGCGTGTACCAAAAAATATTTTCCCGTTATGACGAAAAGTTCTATACAAAATATTTGTTCCTGCAAAATGAATATTTCCTTTGACTATAAAATTTTATGGCTATCTTATAAAGAAATATATTTTTTAAAGCAAGACTTGTGCCATTTTCAAAATTAGTGTTATATCGTAAAAGACTTAAAAGAGAACCCCTTTCGCTGTTCAATGCACTTAGAGATTAGACCTATAGGAGATAATATTGCTTGACTTCCTGATCACGAATATGTAATCATTTGTCTGCAAAAATGACATGGCAATTTTTTATGAATATTTGAAGTCCAAAAATGACACTTTTTTCGCCAGGTTTGATATTTTTTAATCGCACTGTATGTGAGCAAAAACAGGTTTGAAGTCGGTAAGATTATGAAGGATCATCGTATTTAACGGATAAAAATAAAAAATTATGTCTCAGCTAATTTAAACAGTATAAAAAAATTAATATGAAAAATGAACTTTTAGCGTAAATATTTGGCGACAATTTTGAAGACTACGCCAGATTTCCATTTTGAAGTTATTTCGTATTATCGCAGCCCATGTCAAGTTTCTTTTACATTTCTTTTTCCAAAATATTATCTCATAAGGAAAAGAAGCACATGAATACATATAAGCATGCATACATGAGTATGAATAAATGAAATGTATGAATGAATGAATATATGAGTATGAATAAATGAAATGTATGAATGTATGAGCATGAATAAATGAAATGCATGAATGTATGAGCATGAATAAATGAAATGCATGAATGTATGAGCATGAATATATGAGTATCCATATATGAGATGTATGAATATATGAGTATCTATATATATATGAGATGTATGAATATATGAGTATCCATATATGAGATGTATGAATATATGAGTATGAATAAATGATGTGTACGAATAATGAAAAGTTGCTATATTTATCCAACCTGGATGTGGTCATTGCATATCACATGCTGTTGCAACCATGGAATTTAAAAAAATTGTGAACAAAACTTAATAGTAGGCTATTTGAAAATGCATTTATTGTAATTAGAAAAAATGTGAACAAAATTTCATGAAATGTACTTTATTTCATGAAGTTATGTAACCATAAATTGTGGATTAATTGTTGAATTATGCTCTTTATTTAAAAATGAGAAAAATTAAACTGTGTACATCTCAGGAATGTCGTAAAAGTGATACAGTACAAAAAAAGAAAAGAGTGAAGCAAAGCAATTGATCACAGTGGGCACATTTTAAGAATGACAGATTTTTGCAATTATCTCGGCTACAATTGTTGTATTCAATTTCAAAAGAAATTTCCTCAACATTTTTGCATTTTCCGGGATCATGATCGCTATAACAGCACCTAAACCAAGCATATTGTAATATAGGGCGATATTTTTTAGACTGTAATTGATTGTGAACCAAAGAATGCATTTTTATTATCTCATTTCGATGTCGTATGTCAATATCCATTTCATCGATTGCTATTCTGTTGATTATTTTTTTGTACAAATTTTTTATATTGTCGAAAGAAATAAACATCCAGCGGTTGTATGAGGGATGTTTTGGGGGTATTTGCAAGGATATACAATTTTCCGGAAAATCTTAATAAGTGTTTGGGTCTGTACTACCTGTCCATTAGCTTAGTAAAACACAGGAAGGAGGAGACATGATGGGTTTCATACAACATTCTACCCACTTTCTCATTTTGATTTTGTCCATTTTTTCCGACTTGGAGCATGTAATATATAAGTTTGAAGGTTGAAATAAATTCGTTTTGAAACGTTGTTAATCGTTGAACAGTCGGGCCAAATGTTTCCTCAGCTTCTCTTAAACAAAGTAACATTTTCCCTGTCAGTTCCCCATTCATTGATATTATTGTCATTATTGTATATGAATGTGTTCTGCCAAAATCAGACCCTATTAAAGAAAATGTCTGTTTTTCACCTTTATGCGATAGCTGCCTTTAATTTGGAAGAAAATAATTAAAACCACTTTGATCAGAGTTAAAAATTTGTTGGGGGATAATATTAGCAGTAACATTTCTCGTATGCAAAATAAATTCTATGGCACTATCTTCTATGTTGCCCATATTCTGGGTGTATATTTGAGTGATATATTTTGTTACTTTCCGCGCAACTATTTTGTTTTGGCTCTTAAAATTATATATAAAATTATCGGAACATTTAAAATCCTCAAATCCTAACTCTTGGGATTTCAGGATCGCCCATCTTTTCAAATCTATATCATGAACAGGTAAATAATTTTCCCTAGCTTTTGTAAATCTGGCTAACATTTCATTTTTTATTATTTTATACTTTTCTATATTTGTGCCCATATTTGATATATATTTTCTAAACCTCGAAATATAAGTAGGGTATTTTACTGTTGGATATCTCCTGTTTGTTTTTTGGAATTTATTTTTTTTACAACTGTCAAAATACTGAACAATTGTTTACATGGTTCGACGCACGTTTCGAGAGAAACAAGGTCTCTCCTCGTCTGGAACTAGCGTCAATTGCACGCTAGTTCCAGACGAGGAGAGACCTTGTTCTCTCGAAACGTGCGTCGAACCATCTTTTAAACTTACAACTACGCCTAAAAAACGTTGTTATTTTTCCATTATTGTTATATTTGCGTAGTGTTCGTCACTTTTCCAGTCTTTATTAATCGTTTGCATATTTTCTAAACTGAATTCATTTGCCAATTGATCGCCCTTTACAGTACAGTTATAATATTCGTCACCGACTATACTAATATCACTTTCTTCGTCGATACGGAAATCACAATTGTCTTCAAAATCTAAACTGATATTTTCACTGACATTGTTATTAAAAATTATGTTTTCGATTTTCGACAATACTTCCCGACTTTCCTCAAGTTCTTGATCAGTTATTAACGACGGAAGCGTGTCGTATTTATTAACGACCAAATTCAAAACGGATTGAATTATGTTCACTATATTTTTCATTTTCTCACAATCGGAAACTCGTACAACTATATTGACGTTACACTTGCGGACGAGTTTATATAGCTAGTGGAATGCAAAACTTAAATGTCCCGCCAACTCTTCAAAATTGTCGCCAAATATCTATGCTAAAAGTTCATTTTTCATATTACAGTGAAAATCGCTTATAACGACCAACCGCATATAACGACGGAATTTTTACAAAAAAATTTGGTTTCATATTCTGTTAACTAAATAAATCGTATATAACGACGAAACCTGCTATAACGACGGCGATTTTGTCCCAAGTAGGGAAATCTGTATCGGATATAACGACACGACTTGACAATCATTTATCGGAACAACGTGAGTTCGAAACAAAGTTGGGATCACACTGTTTCGTTCAAACGAAAGGAGAAGTGTAACGTCTTGTTCGATCCAAGATGACCACAATTTCGTTTTTCTTCAAACTGCTAACAAATAAATGCATATAGCAAGGAGGGTGTGGGTATATGTCTATCCTTTGCAAACGTGAGAACTCTTGCTTCCACGAATTATCAATTACAACACATTCTTTTCCTTTCGCGTAGCAATCAAAACAATATAAGTCTGTGGCGCCAGTTTGTCCCTCTTGCGACCGTTAATAAACCCATAAAGCAAAACTATCTACACATACTAAAGCGGCGAATGTTGGGAGATTGGTTTCCCAGGACTATATTGGCGTTTCGGAAAAGAAAAGGGGGCGGCGAGGAAACGGCAACGAGCCACACCCGACGAGTGGAGAGGCTCTTTGTAATATTCACGTCACTTAGAACTAACCACTATTAAGACGTTAACTTATAGCTGAGAAGCATCTCAAATCTTACGGCAAAAATTTATTACGATATGGCGAAACGAAAATACTAACCACAGAGGGAAAAGCTGACATAATATTCCGATTAGATCAGTGGTTCCCAACCCTTTTCAAGCTGCGACCCACTTTTACAGTAACCAAAAGTTTCGTGCCCCCCCCCCCAATTATTTATGACCCCCCAACATACATTAAGTACAAAATTATATATATATTGCATTAATTTTGTACATTATATTAATTATATATATATTGCATTAGTTATGTACAGTGGTCCCATTTTTATTACATTATCTGCAGTGGAGTCCATTTCGAAATGCCCCCTTTGGAGCGTGGGGCCCACGTTGGGAAAAGCACTGGATTAGATGCTGGCGAGAGTAATAAAGTAATAGGTACGTAACTTTCGTTATCCCATTCAACAATTTTGAAAAATCGGATGAAAATTCTGGAGCATTTCGAAAATGATTTGTTTCGTTGCAAAAAAAAAACTTGGGGAGCCCGAACACACAGACATCGATGTAGCTCTTGTGAAATGATTCAAAACACAACGGAGCTTTAATGTTCCCATTAACGGCCCGCTGCTACAAGAAAAGGCCAAGCAATTTGCTGAACTCTTCGGAAAAAATACCGCACCATCGATGTCCTGGATTCAGCGTTTCCGTAAGAGACACGATATCGTCTTCGGGAAAATCAGTGGAGAGTCAGCAGAAGTACCTTCTGGTATCAGCGATAATTGGCTTAGCACTGTTTGGCCAAAAGTTCATGAATGATGCAGGGATGACGAGATATTTAACGCTGATGAAATCGGACTTTTTTTCAAGCGTTCCCCCAGTAATACGTTTCAGTTTAAAGGAGAAAAATGTTCTGGCGGAAAGTTTTCTAAAGATCGAATAACTGTTAGTTGCTGCAAATATGACCGGCAGTATAAAAAAGAAACTTGTAATTGGAAAATCAAAAACACTCAGGTGCTTTAAAAATGTGAAGACGCTTCCTGTGATATACGAAAACAACAAAAAAGCTTGGATAACATCCGAGATTTTTAAGAAAATAACACATGCATGGGACGCAGAATTGCGTGCCAAAGAAAAGAAAATTCTTCTCTTGCTAGATAACTGCCCTTCTCACCCTGCAGTGAAATCTCTTCAGCACATAAAACTTGTATTTTTACCAGCGAACACAACCAGCGTTTTACAACCGATGGACCAAGGTGTAATAAACTCACTAAAAGTTAATTTTAGAAAGTTGTTTATCCTAAAGATGATCCAAAATATTGAGACTGGGGTTGATTTTACAATAAATATTCTAGATACGGTGAATATGCTTTCTAAAGCATTGAATCGAATCAGCCAGCAAACGATAGCTAACTGTTTTAAACACAGTGGTTCCCCCCCACAGACCCCCCAGCATGACCAATTGTACTACCACTGATAATGCCAACGATGATGATGACTTAAATATTTGGGAAGGAGAGTTAAACATACCAGAATGTTTAAAAATGAATAATTTCCACGACTACGCTACCGTTGATGACGAAGTTGAAACTACGCCTGATCTGTCAGATACAGACATCGTTTCACTACTATTCGAGTTCGAAGCAGACGAGGATGAGAAGGAACTGGAAAATGAAAATCACGATATTACCTTCCCGCAGCCAACAATTTCGGAAGCGTTGTCGGCAATGACAATCGTTCGCTCATTCTATTTGCACGATGAAATGCCAACAGAAGTTGAGTTTTCTATAAATTTTATTGAAAACAATTTAGAAACCCGATTCTTAAAAAGACACGCTAAAAAAAGCAAACGAAAATTACTGATTTTTTCCGGAATCATTAATATAATAAATATTATATTTATTCATCTGAATGAAAGAAATTTTACGTAATGTTTTATTGGTCATTTGTTTTTTATAATATATACTATTATATTTGCTTCAATTTTTTCGTTTAAAAAATTCATTATATATTTGGTGTGGCTATCAATATATTTTAATATATGCAGTAATTAAAGCCATTATAATTAAGTATATTTTTATTTAATTTTGAAACCAACAACTTTTAATACTTTTCCTATCAAAACGATCTATAAAACTCTAAAGTGTATTACTGTACGATGATTTAAAAAATATCGTTTATAACGACTATCGGTTATAACGACCGAATTTGCACGGTCCCTTGGAGGTCGTTATAACCGATTTTCACTGTACTTTTTTATACTGTTTAAATTAGCTGAGACATAATTTTTTATTTTTATCTGTTAAATACGATAATCCTTCATAATCTCACCAACTTCAAAACTGTTTTTGCTCACATACAGAGCGATTAAAAAATACCAAACCTGGCAAAAAAAGTGTAATTTTTCGGACTTCAAATATTCATAAAAAATTGTCATATCATTTTAGCAGACAAATGATTACATACTTGTGATTAGGAAGTCTAATACTATCATCTCCTATAGGTCTGATCTCAAAGTGCAGTGAACAGCGAAAGGGGTTCCCTTGTTAGAACGGGGGAAAATAATGGAATTGATTAAAATAAGTGGATAACAAACATATACATTTTTTGTTTATACTTGTAATTAATTAATTTCCATCATTTCTGGTTTTCGTTTTCATTGACACTAAGATTTTGAATTTCAAATGTTTTGAGTGCCCTAAAGTATTTCCGATAAATTGTCGGGATTTGTGGGCTATATAAATCTATCGTGTCTTTATATTTTTCCTTCATCACTACTCTGTTGGCTGCACATAATGAAAATAATTGACTATTCTGATATGTTTTTCGTCTTCTGTGTGAGAGATTTAAAATTTGGAATTTGGTATTATCGTCTAAATGTTTTATGGAACATTTTATACGGGGCATTTTTAAAAACCCCATCCCCCTGTCTTTTTAACGAACAGACAAATTATCCCTCATCATTTTTTGTTCTCCTTGTTTTTGATTCTTCCAGTTACTTTATTGAAAAAAGGAATCATGGTGCATCATCATTTCTATTGTGGGTTCCCGGTAGGTGGCAACTGACAACGCTTATCTGACTCCAAAATTTGTCTCCTGCGTTCATTTAATCCAGGTTAATCGATTTTATCCGAAATGACGCGAATCGGTAAATAAAACGAATAATCAAAATATAAAAATAAAATGACTAATCAATTTTAATCACACCGAACATAAATTAATTCAAAACTAAAAGTCAAATCCAAATTGCTAAGTTTAAATATAATTGTCGAATCAAGAGTTCATTCTTCCGTTCTCTCTCGTCACTTTTCTTTCTTCATCTTATCATCATATAAGAATTCGAGATTTCATTCTCTTACGATCGCGTACAGAAGGTCACTAATTTGCTGAACAACTAATATTAAAAAATGAAGTATTTAACGAGGGGAAGAAAAATAAAATAATTAACAACAAACAATAGAAATAACTAATAGTCAAGTCAAGTTAAAGAAAGCAAGCCAATGAGAGAGAGGAGAGAGGCCCCGCACTATCTTTTACCATAAACGTATCCAGAGGGAGGATATTAGGGACAGCTCCAACCTCCCGAAACTAAGCTTTTGATAGGATTTGGCTACAGCCCTGCATGCTGTGATTATATCAATACATGCTGAAAACATTTTTGAACCTCCCCCCCTCCCCTGAAATTAAGTCCTGGCGACGGTTTAGCATTTTACGACACAGTGTTATTAGTTACAAAAATCCTCAGGCCTGTATACATAATTCGTCTTCCTTATTTCTAGTTCTGTCAACGCAAAATCACGATCATTGGTAAAAAGGAATAGCAGCTAGGTACCAGAGTTTCATGTAATCAATTGTTTTAGCAGCGGCGGATCCACGGGGGGGATTAGGGGAATTTCCCCCCTCCCAAATCCATACGAATGCGGTAGAAATCGGTTGAAACGAGCGCCGATTATAACGACCAGCAGCATATATTGGCGAAATTTTTTATGAAAAGCCTGATTTCCCATATTTTTAATTGCTCGGTAAATCCGAGGTCCAAAAAAGTCCTGTTCGCTAAAAGCGGTTAAATTGTATTGCGATTAATCATCATACGGACAAAATCCATATTTCCTTGCTATATCCGGAAACTCTCTAAATGTGGGTTCGTTATAAATGGATTCTACTTTACATCCCCACCCCCAAAATCCCTCTGGGTTCACCTCTGTTTAATATTCGGATAATAGTATTAAAATCAATCTTTATCTACGTTAGCCCCAGTTTTCAAAAGTTAATAAAATTAGCTTTTCGCTCTACATACCTTAATAGATTTAAACATTTATGCATAATTAAATTCATGTCGCGTCCTTTTCCTTTTCTTTCTTTTTTTTAAGTTTTTGCCCAGTGCTTATGTTTTTTTGGATTTATATTTAATTCATTCGCGGAACAGTCTTGATCAGATTCATCCGATAATGTGATGTTGAGTGTCTTATGCTTTTCCATTTTTTAGAAGCACTGCTCAGATTTTGTCGTAGTATATTTGCAAAACATCATTTAACACAATGAATTCAATCACATTCTCTATAAAATTTGTATATTTTTTATTATCCAATTATTGCTTTAATATTATTTTTTAATTATTGCTTTTAATATTATTTTAATTATTGCTTTAATATTATTTTAATTACTGCTTTATATTTTAATTATTGCTTTTTATATTTTAATTGCTTTTTATTTTAAATTATTTCTTTTATATTATTTTAAATTATTGCTTTCATATTATTATTTTAGTTGTTGCTTTCTATATTATTTATTTTGGTTGTTGCTTTCATATTATTATTTTAAGTTGTTGCTTTCATATTATTATTTTAAATTGTTGCTTTCATATTATTATTTTAAATTGTTGTTTTCATATTATTATTTTAAGTTATTGCTTTCATATTATTATTTCAAAATTATTGCTTTTATATTATTATTTTAAATTATTACTTTTAAATTTATATTATTGCATCAAATTTACTTTTCTCAACTGCTATCTGATGGCGTAACGGAAAAATAATTGTTTCTTTTTTTTACAAACCAGAATTTTAAGAGTGGACCTTGGACTTTGACCACTATCAAAGTAAGCAAGTACTGGACTCTGCTTATAGCCGGAACTACTACTGCAATTTAAAGGTAAAAATTTTCACTAATTTGTATAATCGATTCCGCATGATAAAAACATACGTCAACGCAACAATGACCAAATCCTCTTTCTTTTTATTTATACAGCTTTAATAACTACTAACACGTATACTCGCTGCAGTCGATTTCTAAATAAGAACAGCAACGTCTGTCTGAAACGCTCGACCACACATCAAAAATTAGGCTTAATGACGTAGTTGCTAATGCTTAATGACCATTACGTAGTGCTAAGCCGATTTTACTCTGTTGCAGACTTGCTTTTTCCTTATTTATAAGAGCACTGCCAATTCGGTAGAACCGTCTTTGAAATCAATGGGTTGAGGTCGACTCCCAATATGCTTCTCTACGTTCAGAAACGAGTCGTGATTCCGAGATTACGTTAAGCTCGGAGTCGCGTGCCAGATGATCTCTCGAGTGGTTTTCGGACATAAAAAAAGATAATACTAACAAACATATTCACTTACAGTTATGCTGGGGTTTTAGCTTGTAACGATGATTCGTAAACGGTGTGCTATTATATCGGGAAATGGGCTTAATTTGTACCTAACCATATTACAGGAATCATCTTCTCTTAATAACGCCATTCTACTTAGCAAATATTTCTGTTTATCGATAGCGTTTTGCATTCCCAGCAAATCCTTCGTAGAATTCCGCACATCCTGGTTAACAGCGTTCCTTCTCCGTCTCTTCAAAGTCGTTAATGAGCAAAATCGCTGTATACAGGGTTCCTAGGAAAGACCGGATGCGGCCAATAACTTTTAAACCAAGACAAATCTGGAAACAGAAATTAGGTATTGGTAGTGCAAAATAACTATACACTATATCAGATGAGATGAACAGCAGCGCCCCTGGTGGCGAATTGAGGAAGTTAAAATTTTATTTCGAAAAATAATGAAGATGAGGAAATATTTTCAATTAGAAAGTTGTAGAGCATCCTTTGGTCAGTAAGAAAGGGTATACGGCTCACATACAGTGTGTACACGTACTGCCAAAAAATGAGGTGTTCCGGAAGTTTCAATGCATCACTTTAAGTTAATGCTTTATAGCGCTTTAGAGGTTGAGTTGAAGTTCTTATAGGAAAGAAACCGTGGTGGTCTCTCTCCTATAGGAACTTCAATTCAACTTTTAAAACATCAGAAGGAATTAACTAAAATTAATGCATTGGAACTTCTGGAACACCACACTTTGCCGCAGTAGGTGTACATGTTGCATATGAGCCATATATCTTTTCTTACTAACCGAAGGACGCTATACAACTTTCCAATTAAAAATATTTTCCTATCTTCATTATTTTTCGAAATAAAATTTTTAACTTCCTCAATTCGCCATCAGGAGCGCTGCTGTTCATCTCGTCTGATAGTGCATAGTCATTTTACTATACCAATACCTAACTTTCTTTGCAATATCTGTCTTGGTTCAAAAGTTATTGGCCGCATCCGGTCTTTCCTAGGAACCCTGTATATATTTTTCTATCCAAAAGCATGACGGTACAGTTTTTAAAACCATGTTTGCCCTCAGCGAGACCTGGTTTGAATCCCATAAAGCTTAGAACTTTTTAAATGTGTTGTAGTCCGGATATCTGCTTAAGCTGTTGGGAGCATAGTTTGATGCGGAGCAGACAGGTCGTGACGTCATTTTGATATCACGGATATTTCGATTTCAGTGCTGAACTTGCTTAGGGAAATTTTTTCAAGCATCTACATTGTGCGTATGCGCCTGGACCCTTCCACCAGTCAGGTGTAACCCGAAAACAATCCAAACGGCCGGGGGGTGTGGGGAGTTCCCCCCACGAACCCTTCACCGATTCAAGTATGTGCTAATTTTTGTTATAGTACTATCCTCGCTCCGGTGCTGCATTTTTTCGCAAAATATATTACAATAAAATTCAGTACATACCTGAATCACGAAGGATTATTGGAGGACATCCTCCCCACCTGCCGTTTGGTTTATCTTTCGAGTTATATCTGAATGATGAAGGGGTTAAATCAACGAGTTTAGCATCAAGAAATTCACTAAATTTAGTACCAAAGCTCCTAACTCAGCAGTTGCAATATATGTGACCTAAGCTGTCGATTACGTCTCTCCCCACCTCCTGAAGCGGTTCAAGATGCAAAACTCAACCACCTAATTAAAAGTACAAATTTTCAGCTTACCCTTACTCATATTAATTATTTATATTAATGGCTTTTTCGTGCTCATGGGGAAGGAAACCAATATTCTCAGTTCAATTTCAAAATACAAGCTAATGATTAGGAAGTTCACTATCGTACATAAAAGGTAATTAATTAAACATTGATCTCGATTGTTTCTATTAATGTCCTCAATAAGGTCAAATAGGACTTCCCATAAATTACGTAATTTGTTACTGGTATCTGCCTTCGCCTAGATTCTCGGTTAAT
>QLNU02015360.1:196474222-196493261 GCA_006491805.2 Dysdera silvatica
CCATTTCTCGCCTTGTGGCTCTAGCTGTTAGCACACATAATCGGTAAATCAATCATGAAGATGAAGAATATATCCCTTGAGACAATTGTCAACGATTTTTTATGATTTTCAACTGTTATTGTGCTTTTACATATTTATATGTTAAAGTTTTTATTGCATGTAAACTACAAATTTTCGCTAAAGATAATACGGATGGCATATTTTATCATAAAAGAATAAACGGTAAAACCTCGAGGTAATACTTTGTAGTTCGCAACTCTTGGCCACTCTTTTTTTCAGATTCGCCAACTTGGCAAACGCATTCGTCCATTAGTCGTCCGCCATGTTGGAAAACCGTTTTTCTGCTCTTTGGGCCCCATTCTTTGAAGGCATGGATTAGATGGCATTGCTTTTTGTTTTCCGATGGGTGGGGATGAATGGTACCTGGAGACTAAATGAGTCTGAGACCTAGAGGTGGGCTGACTCTAAAGGTGGTTGGAAGGTGAAAAGGAATAAAGGTGGTAAGAGGTGGAAGAGAAAGGTCCGGTCGTTGGTTTTGGTCTCATTTTGTAGATTTAGCTGTTTTGAGCGAACAAGATAGAAAAAAAGTAAAGGAAACTCACTTAGGTTTCGATGACAGCTCTTTCACGCAAATCTATAATGCACTTTTTATCTTTTATCTCCAAAGCATGAATAAAAATATAATTCAAACGCTCATCCATAGTCATGTACTGCAACACAACAAAAATCTGCCCAAAATACACTAGAACTAAGAACAAAATGGCGGCTCTAGAGCGTTGTTTGCTGTACACAGACGCAAAGGATCACGGAAGCTACTGGAGGCTCTGGATACAATAAAAACACTGAGAAAACAAAATTGGTGTGGAAGCAAGTGAAAAACGCCGAGAGATGCAAACTGTGAAGTAAAGCTAACTCCGGTTTTGAGTTTTTCTGAGGAGCGTCAGAAAAAAATGTAAAATATTTTTCTGATAAGTTTTTATAGTACTTTATTTGTTATTAAATTACATGTTCCTATTTCTAAATTTGTAAATTATGTGAAGTATTTGCTTTAATATTTATATAGTGTCATTACTTTATTCATAAAAACAAAAAGCACACTAGTATATAGGTTTGATTTTTAAAAAATTTAATTTTCAACCTTTTATCAAACCGTTTAAGGAAGTTATCTCTTTCTGTCATAACTAAAGTAAATGTCCACTATGGGCATATAAACCTAAAACTGCTTAACAAGCAATGACGATTTCTGGTCAATAACTCCTTGTGGCTGAATGAAATTGTGGAGAGGTGTAAAACAAAAAATAATCACGTGACTTAATTCCCATGTAACACATGGAATTCCGATATAGATACGTCGCGACACTTGTGGAAATACAAGCGTAGTCTCTTAACCATTCCTTTGTGCTAGTTAGTTGAATTTTAATATCGCAAGGACTGCAAGAGTCGTCGTTCTCAGCGACAAATTTACGATTTTGCCGCCTGTGTACTGCCATATTTTTTCGCCTGTAGGCAGACATATTTTGATGCCTGTAAGTTGACATATTTTGCCGCCTAATCCTACTAAACATAATTAGAAACGTAACTGAGATTTCGGCACTTTCGTAAAATTCTTAATTTGATGCCTTAGCGGTTACATATTTGCGAATATGTCGCTTTTTGAGGCGATGCCCACAGAACCTTTGCCAATGCCTAGTTACTCCTCTGAACTTGGATATAAAAGGTAGATAAGTAGAAAGCGGTTAAATCTTTACAAAAAGCATGAAAAGGAACATAATAATCCATAATAAATAGAGCTCCATGATATAATAGAATATCAGTCGCTACATTTTAATAATGCAAACTAAACGTCACATTTATGATGAAATTAGTAATTCCGATTATTAAAATGCCACGGTTTTTCATTACGAATATATATTAACACATCTCTTAAAACTTCACCGGCGCAGCATGACCCTTGCTGTCCTTGCGCCGTAAAATTCACAAATTTTAAATGAAATATCGCAAGTAGGTGTATTCTTTGGTAAACATCAGGTACTTAGAAATATTGCCATCTACATATTTTTTCCACAAAATCTTTAAGAATTATGTCAAAGGAAATTGATTCCAATATACACGACTCAATTGATTAAATTGCTAATTCATTCAATCTGTTTTTCGACATAGTGGATTTCAAATAATTTTTTCTTCGTTTCAATCATGAAAACGATCTTTCAGAAGAAGAGTTGCCATAGGCTAAAAAAATTCTTAAAACTATATCCACATTCGACGACTGAAGGACGTTCAGACGATACACTGCATTCATATCCCTTTTGTTTTCAATTTGTTTAGTGGTTGAGATGTTTTTGCAAAAGAAAAGGGACAGGCTTATTCTCCGCCTATTTTCATTTAAATAAGTGGTCCAGATGACAAAGAAGTCATGCCGTATTTTGATAGTTAGAAAACATTTCTGAGAAATTAATAATTAAATTAGCCAAAAATTTCAGCCGCACCTTTGCTAACTTTTTACTGTCGAAAATTTTCCAGCGTAGGCTTCAGCCTTCTTATCCTATTGGTACATTCATCACTGTTCTTGCTACGTCAATTTCTTTTTGCACTTATCACGTTGAAATTTTACAATGGTATACGTCAATTTAACTTAAAATGTAAGTGCACTTACGCAATTTCTGCAGTTAAGCGGGTTTAGATAACATTCTGAAAATGGAAAAAATTTTGAGGTTTAGTATATTTTATGCACATACGCCGTTTGTGCAGCTATATGGTGAGCACTTATGCGAGTTCAAGTTTTGAATAACCTTCAATGTATTTTATGGTCTAAAAATTTAAATTCAACTGTGTTTTATACTGTAAATTTATTTTTAAAATTAGCCTGCACACATATATAACATAATCACATTTTTTCACAGAAAATTTTTTTTTGCTTTTCAGAAAAAAAAATTCTGTGAAAAACATTACTAAAAAACTAAACATTACTAAAAAAAACAACTGCAATGGACATATAACCACCCCCAAGTTACCGCGAATATTCGGTCCCTATAACCGATAGCTGTTATAAGCGAATTTTTTTTTTTAAATTATGGTTCGGTAATATATTTTTACTTATTTTAAACATACACATGCGTAGCGAAATATACCAAAAAAATAACCTTTGAACCGGAAAAATATAATTCGGGTGTTATTAGGAAGACGGGCATCCACTTGGTGCGGAAAGGCTGTCCAGTCGCTATATCGAATGCTTCGGAATGGATGTTACATCAATTACCTTATTACCTTTTAAACCGTTAGTTGCAGGGGAAGAAAAAAGGAAACTTCCGAAGAAAAAGTGTTTTCAAATTATATAAGAATGTTGAATATGTTATTTATTTTACAGGGAGTGATACATGTATAAAGATACGGAATTTAACTTTTCGCACTGGCTCTCAACCAAAAAATCTAATTAGGAAAACATTGAATTTTATTTAGTTTATCAAATTAAGATTTCATGTTCCTACGTGGAATAGTAGCTGAGATATATTTAAAATTCCATATTTAGTCGCCAAGAATATAGGGGCTTTCTATAAATTGGAAAAATAAGACAGCGCTTTGATTAAATTCTGAGTTTATGTGCAGTTCACAAAACAAATTTTCACGAGCATTTCTATTTTTTACCTGAAATAGACCCCTAAATTTGTCATTATTTCGCCAATAAAAGGTCGCCAAAACAGCGATAAAACTTCATAAGTGATGAAATTTTACTTTTATTAACTCTACAAATATGGCATGTAGAAACATGAAATCTGTTTTTATTTGACTATTCAAATGTAGAGCAACATTTTTCTAATAGGAAATTTTTTGGTAGAGGGCCCGTACAAAACATTAAATTCCGTATTTTTATACATATGCCGCCCCCTGTAAAGTATATAACATTCAACATCCTTGCATAATTTGAAAACTTTTGTTTTTTGAAAACTGAAGGTTACAAATATTAAATCAAATTGATTTAGCCGGTAATAACACAAAACAAATTCATTTACGGTGAATTGGGGTATAATTGCGCTAACATCTCTTCTGAAACACCCTGTATAGCCGAAACTATAACCTTTATACAAAAAAAATCGTCATCAATCATAAAAGGTACAGCAGTTAATATATGGTATGCGGAGCCGTTATAAATGATATATTTAGTACAGGATAGCCATAATTTAATTTGAGGCATTTAAAGCCCGATATCGAATAGTTTATTGGGCCAAGCTGAACCAAATTTAGTGTACATACTCCTAGAACTGTGGGATTTTGATTTCTGAGAAAAAAAACTTCAGAAATTTACGAAGTGTGGAATTAATATTACTACTTTTTTTTTTATGAGGTTTTTCCAGCAAAGCATAATCACTATGAGTTAGCATAGTGCAACACATTTTTTCCCGAACAAACGCGAAACACGTTTTCAGCCTTTCTTATATTCTCTAATTGACCTCAATGTACTAAAATTTGTATAATCTAGCTGTTTCTGGGTGAAAATAAGGACGGTTGTTCAATTTTAGAGCCAATTTCCCTAGTAGTAGCAAAACTTTGAACTATTTTTTATCGTATTTATTATTTCTTTTAGAAATCAAAATCTCATGATTCCAAGACTATGTACACCAAATTTGCTTCAGTTTGGCCCAATAGATTTTTCGTTATTGGGCTCTAAACACCCCTTTATACCGATATAGCGATTAATCGCTATATCGGTGCATATAGCGATTCTATCGCTATATGCAGTTAGTTGGTCATTACAAATGATTCCAACTTCAAGAAACATGCACATTTTAAATTAAAGGACAAGAAATTAGGATACAATGATAACTTCAATTATGTTTTTTGCACAAAAAAAATCTGCATACGGGAGAAGGTACCATTTCGCCATTATCTATATGTTTCCTTCTGTTTAAAATTCTGTTAAAAACTCCAAGCCGATTGTATATAGTAGAAAACATTCCTTTTATATACAATTCAGTATCAAATAGTTTTCATATCAAAATATGGAAATCCGCTGCAAGTGTACGAATTTTAATACGCCTGTAGGTTTTAGAAAGGTGAAAAATACTCTCTATCATTTCAGAACACACTTTCATAACATTTAAATAAATCGATTATTTCAGAAACGACATCTGTGACATTTCTAGCTTTTGATAAAAAAAAAAATACCGTTCCATTCCAATAATTCCTGCATTATGGAATAATTGGAACAAACTGAGGCAATCAAATTATCATTAGGAACTATAAAATGGAACGTCTGTATCTGACGCCAAACCAGCAAAAAATTCACATGTGTTGGTTTTGAAATAGCCAATTCAAAGCGTATGGAAATTTAACAGTGCTAAATTTTTACTCAACCTCATATTTTTTTTAACTCCAACACTAAACAAAGTATTTCGCAATAACTTAAGTAAATGTAAATTAAATTCAATCTATTCTTTTATTTCTTAAATAACTGACCTTTTGTTTTGTTGGACAATAGGGAGCCTCTATGTCCGCATCTCATCTTGAGTTTTTTACGACAATTTCAGAGGCTTCAGCAAAAAAAATTGGCGAAATGGCGACGGCGAAAACATAAGGAAAAGACCGCTGACGTAAAGTCCTGTAATTCTTTTTCTTTACTTCGAAAACCGTACGGAAAACTGTTCCGTTAAATCGTCTACTTTTATTCTCTTTAGCCTAGTTTTAGTGGCCGCATTCACAGGAAAAAATAGATTTGTACGTAAAAAGGCAAATCGCACGCACTGTTCAACCCTATACATTAAATCGAGATATCCCTCAGCACCAAAATCGCCATAATCTGACCATTTGCCGTTTGAGATGTCCACTGCTTCGAAGCTGACTTCCAAATGTACTTCTAGCCGCCGAAAGCCATTAAAGATAAAAATAAAACTCCTTGTCTCCGATCTCTGTACATTTCGGGAATAAATGAAGAGCAATAAAAACTGAGAATATCGATAAAAGCAGGCAGAAGTATAATTTCCAATGGCAATATTGAGGAAATGTGCAGCATAAATTGAATTTTGATTAAATAGATTCAGGCTATTTTGGTTTTGTTTCACATAAAATATTCATAATTTAAACATCGTGATTGTCATAAGTTTTATGTGATCTTTCTGAAAGACAATTTTTGAAATAATTTCATTTATAGCTAGCATCACGTGGTAGAGAGCAATCGCGATATTTAATAAACGTATTTGCTCACACTTTATATATAAATTAATAATACAATTTCTCTTTTTACGGTAAAATGAAAATCCAAATGCAACATTTAACTTTTATACTTTTTTCTACATAATATTCCTCTCCGTCGTCTTGCCGATACTGATTTAGCACTTTTAATCTGGCCATTTTTCCTAATCTTGATTTTGTTTAATGCTAACGAGGCAAGAAAAAGGTTTGAAATACATTTTATAGTAGATACAAGTAAAAGTTCACTTCAATGAAATGGCTATATAATAATAAGCTGAAAACAAAAGTTTAATAGCAGTGATAAGAAAGATAAGCTTAGATTATTTGTGATATCTGCGTGAGCATCACAGTTTGTCACGCAATATAGTCTTTTGTGTCTTTCCCATCAAGAAATACTATTTATTCATTCATCGCCATACAGTGCAGTTGTTTCACGAAAGGAGGAGAAAAAAAAGTTAATTGGTTCTAAACCTCGCCCTTTGACCCACTTTCCTGTGCAGCACAAAGGGAACGAAACATTCTCTTTTGTAGTAATAACTTTAGTCACGTGTGCACATTAAAAACGAAACCGGTGCTAACATTGTTTGGTAAATAACATTATTTGCACTAGTAAATAGTCCTATTTGTAAGTTTCTTTTTTAGTTTTACGCCCCAAATCAGTCAGCTATTGGGGTAAGTTTAATGATTATCCTTCCTACTATTAAGTTTTTTTGTTACACTGAGTACCACTGGGGTCACCGATCACCCCACTGCTATTTGTATACTTTCGGTAACGTTTAATGATAAAGCGATATTATACGTTGACTGCATTATCGTTATAAATATAAACAAAATTGTTCTGCATATAAAATATGTAGCATGTGAAACTCATAATTATATAAAATTTATAGAAATTCTGTAACAATAAATTATACCATTTAGACAGACGATGCTAGAATGCTCTTTACGTACAAATAATGAGCATTTAGTGCACGTGTCACTGTGCTTTCTGTCAGCTGACCTATCACAATAAGTACCGTATGTCGGGCTACTTAAGCCGCTGGGGTAACTTAAGCCATTATGCTGGGTAAATTTCGGACACTGATTCTGGCAACACTGTTTTGAGTTTGATTGTTAACTTTCATGCCATCAATTCCATATTTTGACGAAGCTTTGGGCCACATATTTTAATAGTGTGTATGTTCTAAAATTAAGTTTATAAACCTTTATTTGTATTTAGGATAATTTCGTCATAAATTTATACAGTCCATAACTTTAATCGCCAAAATCACATTTTTAAGTTAAATTCACTAAAATCATTTTTAAACATAACCTCAAACAATACTCTTACGGTTGTTATACTTCCTAGATTATATTTCCATTTTGTTTTGTTTTTTTCAATATTTTTAAATTCATTGTTGCTCCCTGTACGGGGTAACAAAGGCCACCAAACAGGAGTGGCTTTTGGTGTTCTCACCTAGGATGAGGACGGCGTCTCTTTTTCTCCTAAACAAAAACAGCTCTAGTTTGAGCTTGTTTCTATGTAGGTGTCGAAAGTTATTGAGTAAAAATAATTCCCCCCCACCCCGAAAACTCACAAAAACTCGCCCCGGAGGCTTTTTGTGTTGACAATTATTTGGCAATTGTGTAATCCCTGAGAAGGGTAATAATATCTTACATCCTTATATACGAAGAAAGAGTTGTGTCTGTCCCCTTTTATCTTGTAGTCAAGACAATCCAGGCTCAATGGAGAGATCTGGTTCGAATCCAGGATGAGGACGGCGTCTCTTTTTCTCCAAAAACAAAAAAGCTCTAGCTTGAGCTATTTACATATGGGTGGCGAAAATTATCGTATAAAGCCCAAGGTGGCAATTGCCTCCAGTGACGTAGCATAGGGGAGAATTTTGCTACCGGGGAGAAAGCCCCGGACGCAAAATTTCAATACCGTATTGGTGGAAGGGAGTACTAACGGGTTTTAGCGGTCGCAATATTTAACTTGCCCTAGGTGATGGCAACATAAGCTACGCCGCTGATCACCACTTTCATTAGCTTTTCATTCCTCTCCTGGTCATACGTAGAATATTATTGTTAGGCTTAGGAGTTCAGGGGGGTTTTCTTATTCCCTTATTTGTTTCCTTTCAAGTTTGTAAATGACTAGAAAAGAAAAAGAAGGCTGAACTTTGTTAAAAGTTGCCCGAAAACCAGCAAATACAAAAAGTTTCTTGAGACCTTGAGAGTATGGGGCACATACTCGGTATTTTTCAAAATTTCTTGAGAGTACACAGCGCATAGCTTTTGGGGAATTTGCTTTTTTTTTGGAGTGGGGGGGGGAACTGTGCCAGAAAAAAAAAAAAACTTACCAACTAACTGCTCATTGTAGTCCGGGGGTTGGCTCCTTAAGCCTCCGGAGGTTCACATTCGTCGAAAAACTAAGTCTCGGCGTAACGTGATCCTTGCTATCTTTGTATCCTGAAAGTAAATGCATAGCAGAATTATGCAAATTTTTTAACGGCTAGGGAGTTCTAGCCCCCCCCCTCTGCCCCCTATATAGGCGCCCATGTGCGTACGTAATTAAAAGGTTGTTAAATTGCGGTAAGGAATTACGCTATTTTAATGATATGCCTTTCGTTTAAACAGAGGTAAAGTGGAGAAGAGAAGAGAGGTTATATTTGCATGCCTAAATTTTAATGGATTGTTCATTTCAGGTGCTTCTGCTGTGGATCCGGGTGTTAATTACAACAGTGATGGGAAATAAAGAAGGTTGTCGAGAAATGCAGACAAATGTACTGTGCAGCGTATTTCCATCAAAACATGAGCCACAAGCATCAGAAAAAGCATTTCATGTCCTGAACGTAAGGCCAAAGAAAACAGCGGAAACAATTCCCAACCATAGCGATAAACAAGCTTCCCAAAACCCGTACGTTGCTATAACTCTAGAGACAGACAATGAAATATCAGAGTTTGATAAATTAGATGAACTGATACTGTACATAGTTGCCTTTTTAAGGCAGTTTAAATCTAACTCCTTGTTTGATTAACGTTTAAAAGCATTTAACAGATCAGTTGTACAAATCCTGGACATCTTTATTCTACAAAATTTTTTGATGCAAAATATAAATTTTCAGTTTCAAGGAACATGGAAAACTTTTTGGATGTTGCAATCTTTCTTGTTATATGACGCTTAAGACTGTGTTATGATTCAATAAAATGTGCAAGCCGAGTAAACTTCAGTTTGCTATAATACAAACGTTCGTCGATGTAAAAATATACTAAAAAGAATAAAATCCTATTCTATTTTTGTTCCAATTTAACGAGCAAAAACATGATTTTGAGTGCATAATAACAATAATATAATTTTATTTATAACAACCATTAAATATACGCCATTGCCTTTTTTTGTTCACCTTGTACATGATGTATAGCTCCCAGCTATATTTATATATAGCCCCATATGTTCTTATGTAATACGAGAGCCTATTAAAACAGTGCAGTTGATAAATATAATATAGTAAATAAATAAATACAATTGAAACCTTCTAACTATACAACTGTGATATATAGCATAATCCACTCTAAAAAAACACGAAAGGACTTCCTTTTCATTTCAACGTTACAGTAGTACTTAACAGTTTCCAATTCAATTCGTTTACGTGTTTTACGAAATTTCCATTGTTTTAGATTCGTTTATATATTTCATGAAATACCGTTTTCTTTTAAATTTATTCATTTAAGTTATTATCTTATTGTTGTTTAATACGTTTAAATGTAGGTTTTTGAATTTGCTATGTCATGTTTAGTATCCGGAGATTAATTCCGGGAAATTTCTATTGTATTGGACTTCATTGTGTTTTGCAAATAAAGTGGTGTTAAAATCAAGCATTTTTTGTTTTTGTTACCCTTGTTACAAATACTTAAAATAAATAAAAAATTGGACAAGTATGTACACTATTGTACTATACAAGTAGACTATTGGATGAGTACTCATTTTATGAAGGGTTATATTCCTTGCCCATTGCTGGTAAAATGATTTGTTCGCAACTTGGAGTAAAATTTTCTCTTAAAATCACCACTCCGTTAAAAAAAATTAGGTGTTCCTAAAGGATAAACCGAAAACAGTGAAGCTTCGTGTGTACAAACACGTTTTAGCTAGATATGTGACTACTTAAAATTTCATTGAAGTAGGCGTTTCTAGAGCTCATGAGAGGGGTTTATTTTAAAGCCAATATAAAAAACACTATTTCGCATGCACGTACAGAATATGTGAAGATGGGCGTAACAATTCAAAAATTATGAGGGGGTTTTATCCCCTCCCTTTCTTACGCTATCGAAGATGCTTGTATGGAGCACGTAATTGGCAGTAAAAATCAAGGCCGCAGCCAGGATTTCGTGGGGTCCAAAGATGTTTACAGCATGTATCGATACAATCACAGCATGCAAGGCCGTAGCCAAGTCCCATTAAAAATTTAGTTTCGGGGGGGACCGGTCCCTAAGATTCCCCCCCCCCTGGATACGGGCATGATAAAAATAATTGAACGAGTTTAAGAGAAGTCACGTCAATTAAAAAAAGCGAGATAGTAATGCAATCTTGTCAGCTACCACCTTAGCTGGAACAATGTTGCAATCATAGACAGATTTACCATTTTACCGCCTCTATGCTATGTTTTTCGCCACCCCTTCCTACCCGTCTCCCCCACCATCAGTGGTAGGAACATAAAAATTGTTACATTCAATATATGCCAAAAACTTTTGTATTGATACTAAAAATGTTGAAAAACCAACTCATAAATTGAAGCTCAAACAGTAAACAATATTAGGAAAACATTTAACAATATTAGGAAAACATTTTTTCAACTGCTTATTAAGAAAACGATATTTATTGCTCAATAACTTAACGTTTCGATCCAATCCATGCGAATCATCATCAGAAGAACAAAATTATATGAAGAGATAGAAATTTTCCAAATATACTTAACTTGTGGATGCAATACTTACTTATATTAAAATATATTATTATAGAATATTGCACTGAAGAGATGGAATTAAAAGCCAAAACTGAGAAAAATGAAATTCGAAAACAAAAATAGATATTCACGCGTTACAATTTTGTTATAATAGGTAGCTATGAAACAATTGTATTTACATCATTTCTGTTAAAGTTATTAGGATGTTTAAAAATCTCTGTTGCTTCTCTGTATAATTTGGGCTAAAAATTAACTGATTTTATAGGAACTTGAATGAAGTAAAAAAAAGTTCTTACAAAATCAGTTAATTTTTGGCCCAGATTATACAGAGAAGCAATAGAGTTCATCAAGCATCCTAATAATTTTA
Source organism: Dysdera silvatica (assembly GCA_006491805.2). Classification (NCBI taxonomy): domain Eukaryota; kingdom Metazoa; phylum Arthropoda; class Arachnida; order Araneae; family Dysderidae; genus Dysdera; species Dysdera silvatica. The sequence continues at coordinate 196,485,713 of QLNU02015360.1, forward strand.
ATAGAGACGATGCGAAAATACGGTGTGTGACATTGACGTCTACTTATCGGAGACTGCGTTTTCTGTAGTGCTAGGAACACAAGAAATGGGAAGCTTGCTGTTTACGGATGAGAGCCGTTTAGTTTCACCAACGATTTTGGACGTCTATACGTATGGAGAAGGCGGCTAACACGCAATCACCGCTCCAGCATCGTCGAAAGGAACCGGTTTGGAGGTGGCGAAGTTCTCATTCGGGGGGACATAATGCTTGATGGCCGTACGAAGTTCCACATCTTCCAAGGAAGTTCAGTCACTGGTGACCGCTATTGTACCGAAGTTCTTTCCTAATGTCCATCTTTTCCGGGGTGCTGTGGGTCCAGAATTCGTCTCCCTGACTGACAATGCTACATTTTATCGTACAGCTGCTGTCGCTGAGCTGTCAGAGAGTGAAGATATTCATCGTATGGAATGGCCCGCACGGTCTCCGGACCTGAATCTAATAGAACACGTGTGGAATGTTCTCGGGAGATGCCTGGCAGCACGTTACGATCCACCATCAACGATTCCGAAGCTGCAGTTAGTGCTACAAGAGGAATGGGCTATGATGCCTCAAGAGCTTGTCAACAACCTCTTACTGAGCATGAACAGATGGTGTACATCCTGCATCGCAATCAGGGGTTATCATATCCCCTACTGAAAACTGCATTTTTCTTGCCTGCTGCTTGTAACATGGACATTTCTGTCTTCTATCCTCCTGTGCTGAAAGCCCACTTTTGAATAAAAGTCCTTTGTATCCTTCAAATTCCTCTCTCTTTGTCAGCATTGTTCACCTTTTCCATAATCTTACATCTCGACGATATTATGGTATGCTTTGTACCCATTTGAAACATTGGGGAGTGACACGTGCGAAAAACTGTCGTCCTTAATTTTTGTGCACCAGTATATGTATGTGGCTTTTTCGCGATTTCAATACACAAATCTTTCATGAATTGTTTAATATTTTCCCACTCTTTTTCTTATAATTATCCATCACTTATAATCATCCCACCTGGCCTTTCACTATTACACTTATATCTTTACACTACACGTGTGTACTTATACAGGGGGAATTTAATCAACCGCACTTCAGAAACATTTTGAAATAGTCATCTGTTCACTGATTGGACTAGTTTCACCAATAGGCGCTAACGAGTAACAACTGGGTTGTTTATTTTTCCGAGATAACCTTTTCATTGGTTCTATACTATCAGAAAAAGGGTGAGCCCAATTTGGCGACTTTGCAAGCTGTCTTCACCGTGTTACGAACAACGAAAATAAAATTTACAATATTCTTACGCGCGAGAATAAACAGTTTGTTAGAATTGGCGGCCTAACGCTATTTCTTAAATCTCTCTCTAGTTAATAAATAATAAAAGGCCTCAAACAGCTCTAGAATACAGGGCCGGCATAACACGGTAAGACCGGTAGGGGTGGCAGGGGGCGCCGGAGACGCTTTAAATACGGGAAAATTTAAGTTTGAAAAAATTAAAAGTAAAAAAAGAAAGAAAGAAAAAAAAATTGCATTGATAAACGCAAAAGATCGGAGGTCAGAAGTTTGAAATCCAGAATTTCTGAAACACAAAATCTGTTCATTTTAGTGTTTTTATACGTTTTTGACGCTGATAATAAATATCTGATAAATTGAATATTGGTTAAAGTTATGTAGGTGCACATACTTATAATCAAAGTAGCCAGTCTAGTGGTCAAAATTGGCATTTATTAATATTTGGAGATATTAGAAATCAAATGCATAAGACTTGCGTGTAACTGATTTGTTTTTGACTAAAAAAAAAAAGAGCGAATGGAAAATGATAATAGAAAAAGAAATCATCGGCTTTAAGAGACAATAGTGAATGTATAATCTTAATATTGAAATCAAATCAGTCCTAAATAAAGTACTAATACCAATAACTTCGATGTGGTCAGCCTCATTTCATTAAAACATCATCCTCATCCTGATCAATATCAAAAGGAACTAATACGATATCGAGGTAAGTGATAAAATATCTCAACGATTAAATAACGTAACAGCAGTATCGCGATAACGATGAACAAAGAACAAGCCCCAAACGCGGAAGGCAGTGGAAATAAGCAGTGTCCAGATTTGCTGTTCCTAGATGCTTCTTATAGACTGAGTGTTTTGTTGTTTTGTTTTTTGCTGAAAATTTTTCTCAGTAACAACCCCGAGAGAATCACTCGGCAATTTTGTAGCAGCCTGATATAAACAATGGAGGAGTTTATCGAAAGCACTTGATACACATGAAATGAGTCTTACCCATATGAAGAGCATGAAGATGTGGCACGACTTTAAGTATAGTCTAGGAAATAAGATGACGCTTGATTCACATAATCAAAAGTTATATGAACTTGAAAAGAAACATTGGTCAGATGTCATTGAAAGGCTTATAGAAATAATACTTTTTTTTTCAAATTTCTTCTTTAACATTAAAGCCTGTCGCAGAAACTGGATAGGAAAGTCGCATTGATGCTTTGCAACCGCTTAGGCATCAAACTTGGGGAAATATACGGCTCTTCATACGAAATATATAGTGACGAAAATTACGATAAAAAAACGCGATATAACGCACGAATTTTATGCACCAAACTGACGGATTTTCAATTTCTATACTGTCTTATCCAGTGACATGATTTATTGAATCATATTAATCCCGTCAGTAAGATTCTGCAAAATGCCAGTGAGAATATTGCTGTTGCTTTAACAGCCAGCAAACACTTGAAATCATTTGTTTCGCAATACCGCACCAACTCTAGCTTTGAGTTACTGCTTCAACGTGCTGGACATTTTTATTAAGATTTGGAAGGAGAACCTGATTTCAAAACAAAGGCTCAATTGCGTCAAAGAAAGAAGAGTATGCAATTCCAATATGAACATAAAGATAAACCGCTACAATCACCAGAAGATAAATTTTGAAGAAAATTTTCCTGCAAAATTTTAGATATTGTGATGGCTTCATTTGGCGAACTATTTCAGCAACTGGAACTGTATATCACCAGGTTTAAATTTTTGTATGGTATCAATCAGCACGGATGAAAATAAAGAAGAACTTCAACAGAATTGTAATAATAATCCATCTGTCAGACGGCGACAAGAGATGTAAGTGGTATTGAATTGCTCGATGAACTTTTCGCTTTTAAAGATTTATTTGCATCTGATCTTTGTCAATTTCGCAATCCTCACGAAACCTTGAACTTCATTCACATAAATAACCTATCATTCCCAAACCTCAGCATTGCATTGAGAATTCTATTGACCCTTTTAGTGAGCATTGCAAGTAGAGAAAGATCTTTTTCAAAGTTAAAATAATTAACGATTATTTACAATCAACCTCATTTGCAAAATAGGTTTGTAATGGAAAATGATGTATGTTCCAATTAAATATTAAATATCAGTGAGCTAATCCATAGATTCGCAAATGTGAAAGCGCACAAGAGAAAGTTTGTGTAATCAATTATGTATTATTATAATTTTAATTAATTTTAAATTTTTTATTTCATTTATTTATTTATTTTATTTATTTTTTTTATTTTAATTATTTATTTTTGCTAAACGAAGGCAATATAAAAATAACTTTTTATTTTATTATTTGCACTAAAGATATCCATACTTCACAATGTATTTTTCACTTACTCTTATATTTTTAATAATAGTTGAATTGAACCATGAAGGAAGCTTAAGTGGCAAGGATGAGAAATGACAATTCTATGCCGGATTCAAAGAGGCTCTCCTCCCTCTTCTCCTCAACATAACAGTTTTTTTTTTTTAAATTACAATGGATGTATTATTATTGAGAAACAAACGCATATGCGCATTTTTGCCTCCAATTGTTTTTTAGAACTGTCATTAGGGCGACGGCGTCAAACCTACCAACGCCGGCCCTGCTTGAATATTATGCACTAGGGAAATTTCAGACACCGTCCCATTGGGCTATTCTGACGGCGGGGAGAGGGTTTAACCTCTATGGGGTGTGTTTAATCGTGCATTTTTTAACATGGTTAATATTCTGGATTGTGGGTTGAAATAAACCTCACCCCCTTCCACTTTCTGGGAATGCTTATGCACCGTCCTGTAAATTTTTAATTTAGTGACCTTTTACCCTAATACAGCGTTAATAATTGTTATTATCTGTGTCTTTAATATTTTATTATATATATTTTATTCTGCGTCTTTGTCTTAATCAGCGTCTTTCGTAAAATTATTACAAAGTTGTAAAGCAAGTTCGTGAGCACTTTTTGTACAACCTATCAGTAGTAATATTTTTATCTTTGTAATAGTAGATCGACTCACTGTGCTAAACACTCGATGATTAATATATTACACAATAGGCACAGTTTTTGGAACGAAAATTTATTCGGCTTTAAACGTTTTTCGAAAGCCTTGAGCTTTCATCAAAGAAGTAAAAAATCTAAGCGTACATCGCTCGTAAGGGCGAGTGTACGATTGTTTATTGTATAAAGGGTAAGGTTGTGGGTGATGTTGGTGGATTGGCGCCTTCTATCGGTCGAGCCAGATGAATGTGGACTATAAGGGGAAAGTTGGATTGTGTTAAATTTTTTTTTTTAATTAAAGTATATGACAAAAAATTATTGGTGAAATTTTAAGAGGAGAAAACGTGACCACGCCGGATGGATATTGGCCGTAATAGATAAATCGTTCACCAGGTGCTCGATGTTTTGATGGATTAAAAAAGTTTAAAAAAAAAATTAAGATCAGCTGGAGATGGAGGTTTGTAGATTAACTTCGCTTCATCGAAGTTAAATTTGTGGTCCAAAGACCAGCAATGAACGGCTATGGGTGATTTAGTCAATTCTTGTTTTTGTACGTATGCCCGGTGTTCTTTAATCCTGAAACGGAGTGCACGACGAGTTTGGCCGATGCACGATTTTGAGCACGAGCATGGGATTTCATAAATACCCCCCATGAGTTGTGATCCGAAACCGAGTCTTTTAGTTTTGAAATACAACGTTTATTGATGGGCGTGAAAGAGACTTTAAAATTAAAGTTGTTAAGAATAGTAGCAATTTTAGTGCTGATATTGGGAACGAACGGTAAGCAGATGGTCTATAAAATAGGAATGCTGTTGGGAGAAAGATGTGTGTCCGGTTTTTTGGAGGAGAATTTTTTACGGCCCGATCAACAATAGACGGTTTGCAGTTTCGGAATATGGCAATGTTTTTGATGAACTCGAGTTCCTTATTCCGGTCTTCTTCAGTAGAGCAAATTTTGATACACTGAATACAATCCAGTAAAAACTGCTCATTTTCTGAGACATTGGGTGTGCTGATGAACAGTGTGGTGGCAACGAAATGGAAGAAGGTTTATGGTAAACGCTTAAACGAAATTCGAAGTCTGTTTTCATGACCAGAATGTGCAGAAAGGCAAGTTTGTTGTCAACTTCGCATTCAAATGAGGATTGAATATGATTATTAAACGAGTTGAGATTATGGGTGAGAACCTTGAGATCAGTATTATTACCATCTAGAATTGCAAAGATGTCGTCTACATACCGGACCCATAATTTGAAATGAAGATGTTCGTGAATTTTTTCTTCGACATAATGCAAATAGATATCTGATAAAATAGGAGATACTGAGTTTCCCATAGCGAGGCCTTCTGTTTGTTGGAAGAACTTATTTTGGAAACTGAAGCAAGTTTGTGAAATATAAATTTCGGTCAGGTTGGTAAGTTCACAAACTTCAAAATCAGTGTAGTGGAATTCCTTCATGCGCTGTTCTAGAGACTGAAGGGATCCTTGGATCAGAACATTCGTGAAATGGCTTTTTACGTTAAATGAGACTATTGTGTTTGGAGTGAAGGGAATGTCACGAAGCCTGTTAGCGAATTGCAGAGAATTTTTGATTGTAAAGGAGTTATTGTATAGTAATGGAGAAAATCTTTGCGCTAAATGCTTTGAAAGAGCGTGACATGCGGTGCCAATATTTGAGACTATAGGACGAAACGGCATGCCCGCCTTATGGACTTTCCACTCCATCCAAATATTGTTGCTTGTCAAGAACGACAATTTGGCCTCCCTTGTCCGCTTTTGTAATGATAGTCTTTTCATCCGACTGGAGGTCTTTCAATACGTTGTGATCATGGCGCGACAAGTTCGGTTTAATGATGTTATTGGATGCAATGGTCTCAGCAATAAGATGACGGAGCGCATCTTTTTGACCCGGGTTTAATTTACTAAAAGGAAGAGCCTTTTCAATTGGTGCGATTAATTTAGTAGGATGTACTGGCCGGGCAACGGCAAAATTAGAATTAAGTGAAAGAAGTCTAGTCAGATGGTTAGAGAGAGGTCTGTTAGAAACGTTAACGACTGTGTCAGGAAATGCTACAGAAGCGTTGCGTTTTAAGGGAGCAACCAGCGCGGCAAATTTTTTGTTGAGAATGGCATGATGTTTTTTTGATAGGTGAGCACACTTCAAGAATATTTTCTCTTCAAACGATCGAAAATCAGGAACCTCTTTAGCAAGTTTATGATGAAGAGGGTATAGTTCTTGTTCAAAGTGAGCGATATTGCTCCGAACGTCTTTGATCACGCTCCGAAGCAATGATAACTGGCAATTAAATAAAATTTTTTGGATACAAGGTGTGTTGACTAAGTTGCATTTTAATTTAATGAATGACGGAATTATTTTTTCATTTTAAACAAGGCGCCAATCCACCAACATCACAATAATAACCTTACCCTTTATATTAATAAACAATCGTACACTACCCTTACGAGCGATGTACGCTTAGATTTCTTGCTTCTTCGATGAAAGCTCAAAGCTTTCGAAAAACGTTAAACGTTTAAAGCCGAATAAATTTTCGTTTCAAAAACTGTGCCTATTGTGTAATATATTATCCATCGAGAATTTTTATCTTTTTTAGTGTTTAAAAACTGCTTGGTTGGGGTGGGGGCGAGAATGGCTTCAGCTCATGTCCGACACTGAATATTTGGTAGTTGTAACATAAAAACTATTTGTAATAGCACCGGGAGCAGGGGTTAGTCGTAACCCCACTGACCTTTTGTTTTCCTGTATACAATTAAATTTTGATTGTCGAAACTCTCCCCACCTCTTAGTACACCCATAACCCCTTATAAAATGTTTGCGTACGTTACCGAAACATTGTATTTTCTTTCACTTTATCTAATAGATACACTGAACATAAGACACGTTACGATTTCCACTGGCACAAAATCAAGATTCCTTTTCGTATCGTACAAAAATTCGTATTAATTATTTGTGGTTGGGTCCGGACTTCGCCCTATGTTTCCCCTTCCTGTACTCTGGTCATGGTGAGAAGGCTAAATTTAAATATAATATTCAACTTGTATTTCTTTTCTCAAGTTATTACAGGACCTGGGAAGTGGAGGGAAGTGTGTAGGCACCGCCCCACTTGAAGAGGGAGAGAGAGAGAGAGAGAGAGAGAGAGGGTATTACCTTATTGGAGGAATTTTTAGGAGATTGGCTCATATTTACATTACAGACTGAGAAAGTCAGGAAAACTCACAATACCTCC
>QLNU02015360.1:196499348-196509804 GCA_006491805.2 Dysdera silvatica
AAAAGGGTTGCTGGTATCTAACTGGAAGGAGACCCACACGCTGAACGTATGTGACGATGTGTGGAACCGGCCGGGCCAGTAACCTAGTGTCCTACCCCGCCTTCAAGTGGTGCAGGCTGGGCTTTCTATCCAAGAGGCAAATTAATATTTGCTGCACGGATGGAAAGGCGGAAGGGGAGGGCTAATTCACCAACCCGTCTAGCCAGCGTGGTGAAATGATGGCTAATTCCTCCAATATGCTAATACACCAAAAACCATGGCCCCTAGTCTCCAGGTGCTGGAGTGCTCCTGATCAAGGCAGCGGTCAGCGTGGCATGAAAGCAGGGGGTGCTAAGAATCACTGGAATGGCCCAGGCTGCCGTTTGTTATTGACCTTGGCTACGTTTAATGGACGATCCCTTGCTTCTGAAGCAAAACTTCAGGAATTGGAAGAGGAACTAGACAAGATCAAATGGGACATTGTAGGACTCAGTGAAATTAGAAGAAAAGGTGAAGAGTTGGTGGAACTGAAAAGCGGACATTTGTTTTACTATAGAGGAACGGAAACTGGAAGAACAAGTGGTGTTGGCTTCTTAATCAACAAAAGAATTAAAGACTGTCTTCTGGAAGTTGAAAGTACATCAGATCGAGCAGCGAGGCTTGTTGTTCAACTAACCCAGCGATACCAACTTCAAATAGTACAGGTATATGCACCAACATCAAGCCATACCGACGAAGAGGTTGAAGAATTTTATGAAGAAATCAAAGAGTTACACACCAAAGGGAAACAACATATCAAGCTCATCATGGGGGATTTCAATGCAAGAATTGGACAACAGGAACAAGGAGAGACATCGGTTGGTAAATACGGATATGGGGAAAGGAATGAACGTGGCGATCAACTCATCGAATTTGCAGAAGCTGAAAACCTTAGCATCATGAATTCATTTTTTAAGAAGAAACCGCAAAGAAAATGGACATGGAAACACCCAAATGGGGGAACTAGTGAAATTGACTATATCCTGGCAAACAAGAAATCAATTATTGAAGATTGCAGTGTACTGAACAGATTTAATACTGGAAGTGATCATCGAATGGTGAGATGTAAAGTGCACTTAAATACTAAATTAGAACGACAGAAGCTCATTAGGAAACAAGTAAGTAAGAGGGTGGATCTAATGAAACTGAAAGTAAATACCGAGGCATTCAAGTTGGAATTAAAAAATCGCTTTTCTGCACTGGAAGGACTTATTGATGAAAGTGATATCTCAGAAGCAAATGAAAACATTGTTAAGACAATAGTTGAAACTGCTGGGGAAATTGGTGGTGTAACCTGTAAAAAGCACAATAGCAAATTATCTGAGAAGACGAAACAGCTCATGAAAAGGCGAAGAGATATGAAGGTGGACAATCGAAATACCAGTTCCAGGATTGAGTACATAGAACTTTGTAAAACTCTGCGCAAAAGCATGAAAGAAGACATAAGAAAATTCAACTGTGAGCTAGTAAGGAAAGCCATTGAAAATAACAAGAGCCTTAGGGTTGTTAAAGGAAGTTTATCTGTTGGGAAGAAACACATCATTGCATTAAAAGGAGAGGATGGCACCGTAACAAGAAATAGGGAAGAAATACTTAGAAGAGTTGAAGAATTCTACAAAAATCTATACGAAAGTAACAGTGAATTAAACGAAGACATTGAAATAGTCGAAGGAACAGCTCCTAAAATCTTAAAAGAAGAAGTTTCATTTGCAATAAAAAATATGAAGAAAGGAAGAGCCCCTGGTGATGATGGTATTACATTAGATATCCTAAAAGAAGCTGGAGAATATGTAGAAGACATACTTGCAAAATTCTTTACCAAATGTCTTAACAGCGGTAACATACCAAACCAATGGGATTCTGCAACAGTAATTCTTTTGCATAAAAAAGGTGATAAAGAGGATTTGAAAAATTACCGACCAATTAGCTTGTTACCTGCTATTTATAAAATCTTCACAAAAGTGCTAACACATCGCCTGCAGAAAAAATTAGATGCAGCTCAACCAAGAGAACAAGCTGGATTTCGAAGTGGATTCAGTACAGTGGACCATATTCAAGTATTAAGAGAATTAATTGAAAGAACACATGAATATGAACTTCCATTGTGTGTTGCATTTATTGACTATGAGAAGGCCTTTGACTCTATTAAAACATCAGCAGTCATCAACTCTTTAAGATCAACAGACATTGAGGATGTGTACATTGACATGGTGAAACGTGTGTATAAAAATGCAAGTGCAAAATTTCGGTTACATAAAGATACCAAAACTATCAAACTTGGCAAAGGGGTGAGGCAGGGAGATACCATTTCTCCAAAACTTTTTACTTCAGCTTTACAGATGATTTTTCAGCAGATAAATTGGAATAACAAGGGAATAAAAATAAATGGTGAATATTTAAATCATCTGCGGTTTGCTGATGACATTGTTATTTTTTCAACGGACCCATTGGAACTCCAAGACATGGTACAAGAGCTCTCAACTAGAAGTGAAGAAGTTGGACTCAAGATGAACCTACAAAAAACTAAGATCATGTTCAATAATTTTGTAGAGGAAACAAAAATACAAGTTGACAACACTGAGCTAGAAATTGCTGATTCATATATTTACCTTGGCCAGCTGATTTCAATGGATGGCAACATTATGAAAGAACTCAACAGACGTATTAAACTTGGCTGGAGTGCATTTGGAAGAAACAGTTTTATCCTGAATGGGAAATTGCCTTTGTACACATGCACAAGCAAATCTAAAAGATTGTTAATACATGAGGCCATATGTCTTTAACTCCCAATGAACTATATAACTAAGCATAACATAACACAATCAATTGATGAAAGCGTTCTAGGGTCAACAACGTTTTACTAAACACTTAAATTCGATTTTTCTGTAAACCCTTGACTTTCTTAGTAATAAAGGTGCATAACAACAACAAAGAAAATTTCTATACAACAGAGATAAATATAAATTATCAAAATAAAATATTTAATTATAGAGTAATTTAAGGATAAGTTTGTGAACTGCAATTACTCTGGAAGTGTTTCATAACTTTGATGTTGTAATAACAATCGAGTGCTTGATGAACTACTAAAACTATCACCACTACTGTTATTACTAATATTACTAGCTGGAGTTCCAGGCAAAGAATTTGTGTTTTCCAGGTGAACGACAAGTCCATGCCGATTTGGTGATAAATGGGAAATGTTTTCAGAGTTACATTCTTTCTGAGGTTGATCATCACACGGCTTATTTACTAAGGAGTTATTAGTCTCAACAATCCTTGAACTGTCTGGTGTCACGATATGTCGTTCTCTACCATACTTATGTTTTGCCGAGAGATTATTTTCTACTTTATTCTTTACATAGCCGTCACTACCACAACCTGATTCTGTGCCTTGAGGAGTATCTAAGCTTGTATCAGTGCCTTGATCGACTAATATGGTAGTACTTGGATCTTCAGGGGTATAATAATCAGAATCTTCACCACCAGGGGATGTATCTGAAAATGAAAATTGAAGTAAATAAAATACACATTTGCATACCTCGATAAATTAACATATTTAAATTGCTATATATTTAATTTTTTTTATTTATTTAAATAAATCGAACACTACGCAGATTAAATCAAACAACAATATAAATCAACGTTTATTGGCGTAGTGATACCAGCGCCGATGTTATAACATGGCTAGATGGTGAAACATTCAAAAGAAAAGAAATGTTTCTGCGGTCGGTGGGACCTGAACCCCATGGAAGGTCGTGAGTTCAGGTCCCACCGAACGCAGAAACATTTTTCTTTCGAACGTTTCACCATCTTGCCACGTCATAACATCGGCGCTGGTATCACTACGCCAATAAACGTTGATTTATATTGTTGTTTGATGCTATATATTTGTTGATTGCACTTGAAGTTTCTTACCTACTAATATCACATAAAAATGTTATATTCACTATATGTCTGGATACATATTATGAACACTTGTTATAAGAACTACACAATTCTAAAAATACACTACTGGCTATAAAAAGCACAATATCAGGTATTACAAGTGACATCAAAGCCATGTGTATTGAATACATAGATTACATTAGAAGGGAAAACGATTACAAATTCAATTCAGGTTAGTCTTGTGAAATACAAATTCATAAGTATTCTGTTTAATCATGACTGATAGCAACAAGCCCTACTAAATAATCCAGCATTGAGAGGATAAATGTTTGGTGAATATCCACACAGTTCTGATATGTTGAATCTAAAGTTCATCTGTTGTAACAGCTAGTGATGTGTCTGGTGCGTTTGTGAGATCATGAGCCAGACATATTCAGCAGAGGACAGATTTGGTGAACAAAACATGTAGTCTAAAGAAAAAGTAGAACATTGTGATGTTCAAAAATCATTGACATTGCATGTCACACATGATTGCACATTATCCTGTTTGTAAATGGCATCAGTAAAGCCCTGAATATATTTTACGATCACATACCCCAATACCTCAGTGATACAGCATTATTTTTTCAAAATACCGGTAATGTGTAAAAAACATGAACTTGAGTAAAGTCAAATGACACCCCATCTCATATTAGACCAGTATGATGCTGCATCATTCATGGGTCATTGAGCTTGTTCTTATAAGAGGTGGATTTAGCCATCATATTGAAACAGAATTCTACAAAAAAAAAAAAAGATGATGCAACATCATTCCCTAATCCATATGCAACATTCCTAGCACCATTGCAATTGCACATCCCTATACGGAACTTGCTTTTAGAATTGATGTTTGTCGCGTCATCAAAAGTTCATATATTGAACACCTGTAAAATTTGTCCAGAACTTAAGGTTCTTTGTATAGCGATATGAACTTTTCTGTTGTATTCATCATAGTTTTTGAACCATAATCTTCCAAAACCCTGGAGGGAATTACCTTGTAGTATATATTAGTACACACATATTATAATTGTTCATATAAATAATTGACAATAACGATCTCTAATGTAGTTAATGACAGGGTAAACAAAGATAATTTGCAATCATATTTGAAGAAATCAAAAGAAAAAATGAACTATCGGCTATTTCATGCTTTGAAATGTGAGAGCTAGTTTTAACCTAAAACATTACTTAGAGTAGTGGTTTCAAACCTTCAGAAGTTGTGTAGACGTACATCTTACCACCAAATAAGGCAAATTTACATAATATGTTATATGAGTTTACATTATAATTTTTAAAACAAGTAATAATAATAAAGATTAAGTGTAAAGCCCTTAAAACAAAGCATTTTTAACTAATTTTCTGCCCACATGTTCTGTTTATCTAATACTCAATTTAACTACAGCTAGCTGCAAATTTAGGAAATTGCTACCCCTCCGCACCGACTGTATGGCCGTCGTCCTTTCTACCTTACAAAGGAATACTTGAGAAGGAATTACACATACCACACATCTGATATGTGGCGATTTTTCACAGTTATTCAAACTAATATTTTAACTAATAATTTTATATAGCAACTAATTTATTTTTGAGTACTCAGCAGACCACAACCCCTCCCAACAAATGCCACCCCTAGGCATGTGTCTTCTGTGCTTACTTAGAAATCTGCCACTGCCTACAGCTACTTCGAAAATGGTAAGCTTAACCCTTTTTGCTACTAATGGGACACAGATGTCCAACAACTATACAATCTACACCATTAGGAAAGAAGCATCTAGGACTACATTTTTCAATGTCTCATTGGTGTTCAACTTAACTATTAAATTTGTGGTTCAGTATTGTGAGTTTTTCAAACGATCTTAATTATACTAAGTAGTTTTAATTATGTAATTAAAAAAAAAAGAATTATTGCACTAAAATTCACTTAAAGAAAAACTTTGAAAACAGTGTATTATTGAAAGAAAGAAATGAAAGAAGCCATTCCATTATTAAAAAAATACAAAATAAAATTTTTGTTAAACATCAAACTTTTGCAAACCCCAGGTTGGAAACCACTAACAGCATTCATTAAAAAAAAAAAAAATCCTTTATATGCAAATAATATACAACACAACAGAAAAAATTAAACTAGAAATAAATTTCATTTCAATATAAATAAGGCATGGAATTTAATGGTTATTATTGTAATAAATTTACAATCTAAAAATTGTGAGAATGGTCATTATTGTAATAAATTTAAAATCTAAAAAATGTGAGTCATTTGATGAAATAAAAATATAAAACATCAAAATAAATCACCTGATCCTATGGGAACTTTAGTAGATTTGTCACATAAATGTAAAGAATGTGGAGTAGAAAGAGAAACTGGACTACTCCTACTACATGATCTAGAAACTTGAGGTGAAGATCCACCAGTAATAGTCTCATCAAGACTCAGATTATTTTCAAGAAGTGATCGAGTTTCTGCAACTTCTGCATCCCTTTCCTTAAAAAAAAAAAAAATTATATATATATATAGCAAAATTGTAGTATGATTGTGACATGTAGTACCTTCTAATGTAATATACATAAATACACTACACTTAAGCATATATTAATTTAGACAAAGTTAAAGTTGTAAAGTAATATCACACAAGGTAGTAAAACCAAGTAAATTTAAGTAGTAGAAACATCTCAGAATAAAAATTGACATGTAGTAGTAAAAGGTGAAGAGGAGTAAAAGATTAAACAATACCAAGAATTTTGTTCTTCATCAGGGACCGCACAAAATCCCTGTTATTGGTTTGCTTTTTCTGACTACAATAATTGAGATTTGTGATTAATACTGAATAAACCAGCATTGACCAAAACTTAGCTAAAAACAGTATAAACCCAGAATATAATTAGTTTAACAATATTTTAGTAATTTAGAAGGGTCTCTTTATTAATACTGAGAACAATCTCAATTGTTGTAAGTGGCCCAAAAGCAAACTTACAACAAGTAGATAGAGGTATTGAAAGTGATTAAAGTGTAAAGGTTCAATTAACATGAATAGAGAAGATGATAAAGTGAGAAAATTCATTAATTATACCAAAAATTGTAAAAAGTTTTACATGAATATGTCACACTCAAGATAAACACTTAATTATTAACTAGTAAAAATATATAAGTTTAAGTTTAAATAAACTTATATATTCAAAATAAACAAATTGTTTCTTTGCACTCATAATAGACCCAGAAGTGTGCAATCAAAATAAAGACATATATATGCGCATATGCATAAACATGCACACATATATATACAGAGTGATTATAATTAAAATCAACTTTCAAAAAGCTGTAAAAAAAGAACCACTGCTCAGAATGACCTGAAATTTGAACTGAATAAACTCAAAGAAGGGGAAAATGGTATGGCATAAGAAAAAATATCCTTTAGCAATAGATGGAGCTATAAGCATTGTAATATGTAAAATAAAAGACGTGTCATGCGCACGACACATTGAATTTGTTATAAAAACGCTGGGTACATGGCTTTTTCCTCATAAGACATCTGAGAAGCTCATCATGACTCTCTCAATGAAGGATCGCACTCTGCTTGTGAAGCTCTTTTACAAGGACGGTGACTGTGCGCCAGTAGCTCTGAAGAAGTTCCAGACATTAAAGGGTATGAAAAAAGGTTGTGGTCTGATGTCTGCCAAGGGTCTGGAGAAAATGATTAAGAAATTTGAAGAGACAGGTTCTTTTAAAGTGAAATCTGGCAGAGGGAGGAAACCAAATGCTTCGACGTCAGTAGAAGATGTGCTCACAGCATTCCAGGAAAAGACGAGCAGCGGTGTGCGAACGTGCAGTGCACGGGGAATTTCCCGAACTTTGGACATACCTGTGAACACGGTGCATAAAATTGTACGAAACATCCTGTATTGCTATCCATACAAAATTACCCATGTTCAGGAGTTGCTTCCTGCTGACCCGCCAGTAAGACACACTTTTGCTCTAGAATTTCTTGCTCACATGGAATTGGACAATGAATGGCCATGGAACATTTCGTGGATCGACGAAGCCCATTTCCATCTCCAAGGACATGTCAATACTCAGAATTGCAGAATATGGGTAATGGAAAACCTGTTCTAACATGAACCAATACCTCTTCATTTTGCAAAGGTAACTGTGTGGTGCGGGTTGACACCATTGTTTATCGTAGGGCCATTTTTTTTCGAGGAGATGGGTCGTGCGGGTCCTGTTACCTGTACCGTCAATGGTAAACGCTATGAGAGTCTTTTGCGCAACTACATCATTCCAACACTTCAACAGCATGCATGTGTGGGTAGCATCATTTTTATGCAAGATGGTGCTCCTCCACACATTGCAAAGCCAGTGAAGCAGCTGCTGAAGAGGCATTTTGAAAATGATAGAATTATCAGCCATCATTTTCCAACAGCCTGGGCATCAAGATCGCCTGATCTTAATCCTTGTGACTTCTGGATGTGGGGTTACCTAAAAAGTGTTGTGTTCAGTAGTCCGATTGAAAAATTAGCTGAATTGAAGGCACGCATTGCGCAACACATTCACAACGTGACCCCTGAGACAGTCCGATCTGTTGTGGAACATGCTGTTTATCGGTTTCAACTTGTGGGAGAAAACGGTGGACAGCATATTGAACATGTCTCGTGCAAGTCTGCCGATAATTAAAAACCGATTTCATTGTTGCTTTTTATGCGGTTTTTGGCCTCAGAACAATTAAAAACCGATTTCATTGTTTCTTTTTATGCTGATTTTGGCCTCAGGAAAATTAAAAACAGATTTTTCCTATCCGATGTGGTAAGACCTTGTCGCGGTGGATGGGCTTTCCACTAACAGTGCCATACTTGTTGAATGACTTGGAAGTTTTTTTTTCAGTGAAAAAAAAAGAAAACGATACAGTCATGCATGTTGAAAAGTACAGTTGGTTTAACATGTAACGCACGCCATAGCTATCGTATTGCGATTCAAATGTCACTTGTAGCTACACCCATTTACGTTATGACGCTTAAAGCGCCATCTATTGCTAAAATTTAGAACTATTTTTTTTCTAATTCCATACCATTTCCTCCTCCTTCGAGTATATTCAGTTCAAATTTCAGGTCATTCTGAGCAGTGGTTCTTTTTTTACAGCTTTTTGAAAGTTGAACTTTAATTATAATCATCCTGTATATGTATACACACACAAATTAAACAAAACATGCACAATATCTATATATATACAAAACAAAATATGCATAATATATATATATGCACACACACACAAACACATATCTATATATCAACAATAACCACCATTTTCAATCCACTGCAGGATGGAGGTCCTTCTGTTATCACACATACACATAGGATGGTGAAATAAAGGGATCAGCCTTAAACTCACCACATTGGCCTTACATGTTGGAAAGCTGGACCTAAAGTTTAACGAAGATATAGTGCCGTAGTATAGTGCATTGACAGTTTAACCCGCAGACACATCACAACTAATGACGACACTAGCATGGTCAGATGCCACAATCAGCATAACCTTCACCCAATTAGGTTCTTGTCAAAATTTCTCTGGACACAGCAAACCTAGCTGATGCCATTCATTCAACTGGCACTTTAATTCAGACTGATAGCCCCATACCCAGGTATCATCGATGACAATATGCTACAAAATGTGTCCCTTTCATTACTGTATCTGTCAAGGTGGAGAGCAACAAGTGCATATTGGTGCCATTTCTGTATTTTGGTGAGTTGAGTTGATATAGAACATGAAGTGATTTTCCTTATGTTCAGATGTTCTTCTGAACCAAGAAATGTGCCATACTGTTTGATGACTAAGATCAACTTCTATGGATAATTTTTGGACAGTCTATCGATGACCCAGTTACAAAGAGACCTCTCACAATCTCTATCTGATGATCAGGAATGGATGGACGACCTTTTTAATGCAAATTGATCCTTTTGTACATGACCAGATTCCCAGAAACGACTCCTCGCTGACAGCTGAGTGTAAAACAGTACCTTTTTCTTTTGACTGAAAATTTTCAGTTCCTATATCGCCAACTTAAGGGGAGCTCATCCCCTCCTCAATTGAAACTGGATGTGGCGGTTGAACTAGATCTTACAAACGCGAATTGAACTGTCCAATACGATACACTGCGCATGGCTACGGACTACTTTTGATGCTTCTGAATGTTTCCTTGGGAGTGGTGCAACAATTGAGGAAACGTTGTATTTCGACAAATTAGAAACTCGAAATGCACCGAATAAGCTGTCAAGGGTGTATCGGGGAAGGGGCCCGGAACCCCCATCCCTCTTCTAGGATGTTATAGGAGCTACGACCAGGGATTCGTAACTTACCAAAATGTGTTTTTGAGTACCGGTTTTCGTTATGGTAAAGGAACATATTGAATAACGAAAGGGTACAGTGTAACGTTACTAATAAAATGGTATTACATATTTGGTATTTTTGAAAGAACCATTATTCTACACTATACCACGAATAACGTTACTGGCAAATAGTATACTTCT
>QLNU02015360.1:196509904-196533292 GCA_006491805.2 Dysdera silvatica
ACAAGTCTATCATGAGCAATTCGCTTCCAGGTCAACCCAAGCTGCTTTCTTATCTCATTCACCCATCTCGTTTGAGGACGTTTTCTAGGTCTTCGGTGGTCTCTTGGAATTCAGTTCAGAATTTCTGTTTTCCATCGTTGATCAGTTAGTTCTTCTTCAATATGCTCAGCCCATTACCATTTTAGCCCTTTTACTTTAACGATGTTGTCCCCCTACTCTAGTTTGCTCTCTCATCCAAGTGTTTCTTTTTCGATCTCTCCTAGTTATTCCAGGCATACACCTCTCCATGCTTTTTTGAGTTGCCTGTAACTTTCGTATTGCTCCAACTGTTAGACTCCATGTCTCTGACCCATAAGAGAGGACTGGCAATATACACTCGTTGAAGACCTTTCTTTTTAGACACAAAGGCAATTTCCCCTTCAGGATAAAACTGTTTCTTCCAAATGCACTCCAGCCACAAAAGGGAGCAAAAAGGTTACTGGCATCCAACTGGAAGGAGACCCACACGCTTGAACTCTGAACATACACACACACATTATATATATATATATATATATATACATGTATATGTCCCACAGGCGTCCTCTGCCAAGAATACCGGCACTCGACTGAGTACCGCTGCAAAGAAGCTTCGGTGGCGGTCACTCCGTAGGTGGTGATGGTCGTGGATTGGGGGGGGGGGGGACAAAACGAGTCCCGCCTTAGCGCAGAACTTTGGCTGTGGTGACCGAAGTTCGGATTCTTCGTTAAACTGTAGGTTCAGCTTGCCAACCCGTCTGGCCAACGTGGTGAGCTTTAGGCCATTTCCTCTGTTTCCCTTTCATCGTACTACGAGCATGTATGATAACAGAGGGACCTCAATCCTACAGTGGATTGTAAATGGATGATATATATATAACTCTGCAAAGCAACCAAGATCCTCAATGAACATACCCTGCCACTACACCTACAGAAACACAACTCCCTACAGGAAATACACACCGCCATATACTGTGCAGCAGTAGCGGCATCACGCGCCAATGGGTACGAAGTAAGGAACGAAGGCCGAAGTAACAGAGGAAACAAAGCCCAACCACCATGGCAAGTGAGACTGCAAAAAAGAATAGAAGAGCTCCGCAGCAGCATAGGGCGAATAACCCAGTACATGCAGGGAAATAGGGGTAAGAAATTAGTGAGGAAAGTGAAGATGGCCCTTAAGAGAAATAGGATTCATACAAGACACGAAGAGCCCAATAAACACATCAGCGAATATCTGGATACCCTCAAACAAAAACTGGGTGTATACGCCAGAAGACTCCGAAGATACAAAGACTATACCAACAAAAAACAACAGAACATGCAATTCCAAGCAAACCAGAAGGCCTTCTACAGGAAGCTTCGAGAGACCCCAGCGAACAAAGACAAGTACGAAGCCCCAAAGCCAGCAGAAATAGAGACCTTCTGGAAGACACTATGGTCCAATGAAGTACAGCACAAAAGCGCCCCCTGGATTCAGCAAGAAATGGAGGCTACGAGAGGAATAGAGGAGATGGAGTACACGGGCATCACGATAGAGGAACTCCAGCAGGTAATCCAACGTACGCACAACTGGAAAGCACCCGGTATTGACGGCATACACAACTTCTGGTACAAGAAATTTACCAGCGCCCATGGCCCATTAGCCAAGGAACTTACGGCGATAATTGAAGACCCCAGCAAAATGCCTGAATTCCTCTGCAAGGGAATAACTTACCTCCTACCGAAGGACCAGGATACCAGTAACCCAGCGAAATACCGACCCATTACGTGCCTTAACACCCTGTACAAGATACTCACGGGGTGCATCTCTGAAAAAATAAGCCGGCACAGCGAAAGCAACAACTTAATGACGGAAGAACAAAAGGGATGCCAGAAAGGGACTCTGGGATGTAAAGAGCAGCTTACCATCGACTCAGTTATCCTGGAACAAGCAAGAAAACAAAAGCGAAAACTCAACACCGCATACATAGACTACAAGAAGGCTTTCGACTCTGTTCCGCACTCGTGGCTCCTTGAAATACTCAGCATATACAAAGTGCATCCCTCAATCATCCGATTCCTACAGAGCAGCATGAAACAATGGAGAACCCGGTTACAGCTAAACACGCCAGACAGTAAAATAGAAACGGCCGAGATCCCCATCCGCCGCGGAATCTTTCAAGGAGACGCACTAAGCCCCCAGTGGTTCTGCTTGGCGTTAAACCCCTTGTCAAGGATGCTGAACACAAGTAAATACGGATACATGCTGAAGAAAGACAAGAGAAACCTACATAAAGTCTCCCACCTCATGTACGTAGATGACATCAAGCTATACGCGCCAACAATCACCCAACTCCGACAACTCATCAGTATAACAGAGACATTCTCCAAGGACATAGGAATGGAATTCGGCCTCGATAAGTGCAAAATACAGAAGAATAGCAAAGAAGATTTACCAGGCATCGAACTCGAAGACGGGAGACTACTGAAGACCTTGGACGAGGGCGAAACCTACAAATACCTAGGGATAATGCAAAAACGGCAGCAGGAGCACAAGAAAGTCAAAGTCCAGCTCACGCAAGCATTCCAAGAAAGACTTAGAAGCATTGTGAAGACGAAACTGAGCGGGAAGAACACCACGCAAGCAATTAACGCATATGCGGTACCAGTGCTCACCTACTCCTTCGGGATCATCAAATGGTCCAACACTGAACTAGAACAACTCCAGCGGAAAATGAGAACCATCCAGAGAAGAGCCGGACAACTACACCCTGCAACGGCAATTGAACGGCAAACACTACCCCGGGAAGAAGGAGGACGCGGACAAGCGGACCTCAAAGACTTACATGACAAGCAGATCCAGAGCATGAGGCAATACTTCCAGTTGAAGAGTCCCCGATCGCCACTCATCCAAGCCATAATACAAGCAGATGCAAATTACACGCCACTAAACCTGTGTAGTACCGAAGAGCGTGTCCTCGAAACAGCCAACGAACAGAAACTGAGAACTTGGGCCGGAAAACCATTACATGGCAGGCACTACAATGACCTGCAACAACCACACGTTGACAAAAAGGCATCAAATTCTTGGCTGGCCAAAGGCACTCTCCAGCCAGAGACAGAAGGATTCATGCTAGCCATCCAAGACCAAGTGATCGCAACAAGGAACAATCAGAAATTCATCCAGAGAAAAGACATAGAAAGCGACAAATGCAGACACTGTCATGCGGCATCGGAGACAATCCAACACGTGATGGCAGGATGCAAGATCCTTGCGCAGTCAGACTACAAACATAGACACGATCAAGTAGCGAAAATAGTCCACCAGAAATTGGCAGCGAATGCTGGCTTTCTGACAGAAAAATGCCCGTACTACAAATATGAGCCAGAGACCGTGCATGAGAACGAAACACACAAGCTTTACTGGGATAGAGCAATCATAACAGACAAGACAGTCCCACATAACCGTCCTGACATAACCCTCGTCGATAAATCGAATAAGACCACGTACTTAATCGACATAGCAGTACCCAACACCAATAACATACAGACAACCTACACAACGAAAATCACCAAGTACCAAGATCTCAGACATGAAGTACGAGATATATGGGGTATGGAAAAGATCCTCATCATCCCGTTAGTCATCTCAGCAACAGGGATAGTACCAAAAACGCTTGCGACGAATTTGGAGATACTCAACATTGACCCAAACACCTACATTGAAATACAAAAAGCCACAATCCTAAACACGTGTCACATTGTCAGGAAGTTTCTAGACATGGCACATTAAGAAGTGATGTAAAAAGAGGCTTGGGAACATGGCGCTCTGCCCGTCCCAAAGCCTGTTTCCGCCAAGAATGGGCGAGGAAAACTTTTTACACACACACACACAGGGTGGTCTGGAAATCTACTGACAAAATAAGCTAGCAAAATATGCTGCAACTAGCATTTCGATCAATTTAATACCGGTCTTTTCGTAATTTGGTTTAAAAAGTATTCCATGTACTTCACCATTCTGCAAAATAACTGGCTTCAAAAAGTCTTTATACACATTCGTAATTGGATACTGTCGTTCGTAGCTCAGATGGTAGAGCCTCCGCCTGGCAAGTGGAAGGTCGTCACCAAATAAGGCATGTTTGTCCATATCCCCGTGTCCGCAAGGGGGCCGGTTTGGCTGTAGAGCGTAACCACTGTTTACGTCTATCACGTTGCTACGTAGCCAATTACATGCATTAAATGCAATTTTTGATACATAATTTAAGTGAATGAGCTAATAATACAGCAGAAATAAAGAAATCCGGAATTCCGTTTCCTGATTTTGATCTGTGTTACTGTTTAGTGAAAATAAGCCTAAAACTGCCTTTTTTAACACACTGGAAAAGAACTGGGAACTGCCAAGTATGTATAACAGGTGAAGAACATTAAAATAAACATTTTTTGTTCGGTGAATTTTTTTCCAAAAATTAACCATTCGGGCACTACAGTGAATTTAGTGTTTGCATCCACCCCATTTAAGGTTTCCATAAATGGCTACAATGCGCCATTTCAAAGATTTTTAAAATTATTTAATGTCAACAGACGTCACGCTCTCTCTGGCGACTTGTTAAAATCAGTTAAATTCACCGGAATTGTATGTGTAGAATTCATACAATCGCACCTGAAGCGGCGAATTCTACACATACAATTCCGGTGAATTTAATTGATTTAAAAAAATCGCCGGAGAGAGCCTCACGTCTGTTGACATTAAACAATTTGAAAAATTTTTAAAATGGCGCATTGTAGCCATTTGTGAAAACCTTGAATGTGGTGGATGCAAATACTAAATTCACTGTAGTGCCCGAACGGCTAATTTTTGGAAAAAAATTCACTGAACAAAAAATGTTTATTTTGATGTGCTTCACCTGTTACACATACTTGGCAGTTCCCAATTCTTTTCCAGTGTGTTAAAAAAAAGGCATTTTTAGGCTTATTTTCACTAAACAGTAACGCAGATCAAAATCAGAAAACGGAATTCCGGATTTCTTTGTCTCTGATGTATTATTAGCTTATTCATTTTAATCATATATTGAATATTACATTTAATTCATGCAATTGGCTACATAGCAATGTGATGGACGTAAACAGTAGTTACATTGTACAACTAAAACAGCCCCTTTGTGGACACGGGGATATGGGCAAACATGCCTTATTTGGTGTTCCTAACAACCCCTTCTTATTTTGTCGGTAGAGTTCAGGACCACCCTGTATATATATATATATATATATGATATATACAGATGATTTTTCAGCTGATAAATTGGAATAACAAGGGAATAAAAATAAATGGTGAATATTTAAATCATTTGCGGTTTGCTGATGACATTGTTATTTTTTCAACGAACCCATCAGAACTCCAAGACATGGTACAGGAGCTCTCAACTAGAAGTAAAGAAGTTGGACTCAAGATGAACCTACAAAAAACTAAGATCATGTTCAATAATTTCGTAGAGGAAACAAAAATACAAGTTGACAACATTGAGCTAGAAATTGCTGATTCATATATTTACCTTGGCCAGCTGATTTCAATGGATGGCAACATTATGAAAGAACTCAACAGACGTATTAAACTTGGCTGGAGTGCATTTGGAAGAAACAGTTTTATCCTGAAGGGGAAATTGCCTTTATGTCTAAAAAGAAAAGTCTTCAACCAGTGTGTATTGCCAGTCCTCTCTTATGGATCAGAGACATGGAGTCTAACAGTTGGAGCAATACGAAAGTTACAGACAACGCAAAGGAGCATGGAGAGGTGCATGCTTGGAATAACTAGGAGAGATCGAAAAAGAAACACTTGGGTGAGAGAGCAAACTAGAGTAGAGGACATCATTGTTAAAGTAAAAGGGCTGAAATGGCGATGGGCTGGGCATATTGCAAGAAGAACTGATCAACGATGGACAACAGAAATTCTGAACTGGATTCCAAGAGACCACCGAAGACCTAGAAAACGTCCTCAAACTAGATGGGTGGATGAAATAAGAAAACAGGTTGGGGTGACGTGGAAACGAATGGCCCAGGATAGACTTGTGTGGAAAGCATTTGGAGAGACCTTCATCCAGCAGTGGATAGATAATGGTTGAATATGATGATGATGATATATATATATATATATATATACATACAGGGTGGATCATTTAACTTGATAATGTAAAACATATAAAAAAATAAATGTTTTACAAAAGAAGTTTTTAAAACAGAAGTTGCTTGTCCTGAAGGAGGAAAGTGTTTTTCATAATCTTTTACTTGGGGTGGGGTGGGGTCGTTTTCAAGGTCGAACTCATGTTTTTGAAGAGAAACATTTATTTTTCATTCTTATAAATAAATCTTCCTCATAAAAAAAATAAACTTTTGTAGAAGGCATTTTCTCGATTTAGCGCTTAATTTCCGAGATACTTAAAAAATAAGCTTGAATAAAGAAAGACATTCATCACGTACCATGCGTGTTGCATTTTCCCCAAAAGGGTTCCCCATAAATAAGAACCATTTCGACCTTTTCCTCTACAGACAGATACTTAATTTTCAACACACAATAAACTAATTTATCTTAACACTTAAGTGCTAACTTTCAAATGACTTACATTAAATGGATGGCTGAAGGACGGAAGTAGAAGAAAGACTGAACACTGGTAGCAAGTGGTCGCCTTTCTTCAGTACCAATTAGCACCATGCGCAATATTTCACTTTTCTAGGGAATATAAATCAGTTTTATGATTTATAAACCCATATTTTTTTTTTATTGCGTATACAATGTCTCTCCAAGTACTGCATACTTAATTTTTTTCATTTTTTAAATATTACATTAGTTGTTTATGATATAGCATGAATTTCTTTATTCAAGCTTTTTTTGTAAATATCTCGAAATTAAGCACTAAATTGAAAATGCTTATTAAAGTTGTTTATTTTTATGAAGCATAAAAATAAAAGTAGGTTTCTTTTGAAAACATGTTTTACCTTCAAATGACCTTGAAAATGAGCCCCCCAAGTAAAAGATAATGAAAAACACTTTCCCCTCCCCAAGACAAGCAATTTTTGTAAAACGCTTATTTTTTAAGATATTTTACATTATCAAGTTAAATGGTCCACCATGGGTGTGTGTGTACATATATACAATATGATCACAATTAAAGAGGGGTTCAGAGCTCTCTTAAAAAGAACTATTATATAAATCTCAATAAAATTTGATACTTTCCTAAAGTATGCGGTTTTGATTTCTCAAAAAAAAAAAATTGCCATAGGTGAAATTTAATAATGCTGACCCCTTAATTTACATATTGCGTATGTAATGTAATGAATTTCAGGTTTATAAAGGAGTTTAGAAAGAAAGTGTAGAAATTTTAATTCAGACGTGTAAAATTGCAAATATAGAATTAAGGACTAAATCATAGGCTCTGTGTTCTCTATTTCCATGCTTTAAAAATGGCATTCACTGAACGCACTCAATGACCGAATACAACTGACCCGAAAGGAGTCGTCTCACATGTTGTGAAATTCTATCTTTTAAGCCACAAATTTAAGAATATTGTCTTAATAATATAGGCTCTTCAAGTATCCCCATAATCAAAAGTCAAAAGGGTTCAAATCTGAATAGCAGAATTAAATGAATTCTAATTAAAATCCCTAAGCTTTCTCTCTCTCTCTCTTTTTTTTTCTTTTTTTTTTACATACACCTGTGGAAAACCCATCGCTCTTACATAAAACCATTCATCTACTCCATTAAATAATTTAATGCAGTTACTAATACACATACAAATTAATGAAAATGTAAATATAAATTTTGAGAGTTCAACAACAGGGGTTCAGTATTGCATATGACATAATGGCTCTCAAATTTAACATCTGAAAAAATAAAATACAGGAAAAATATAAAAAAAAAAAACCTAATAAAACTAATAACAAAAATAGAAAAGTACCATACCTTCGACTGGCATACATTTTTATTTTCTATTCCATAAATTTCTTGCAATAAATAGCACAGCCCATCAATAAACAACTTTTGTTTTAGTGGTTTAAGTGTATATGTGCTATCAGCATTCTTTTCAACTACGGCTATAACCATATGAGATTGACGAGATTCTGAAAGTAATTATTTTACAAGCTAAGTCAATTTGAAAAGGTTTTCTTCACACAATCATGCCTAATATAACATTACATAACCAAATAAAATTTTCTTTTTATTTATGCTTTTATATACACATACATGAGTGACAGTGTGAAAAGTGTCTCCATTTCATTCACTTTTGACTGAATGGGAACATTTTAATAAATGAAATGTGAGTTTAGGTAACATTAAAAAAATGGGGAGAAAATTTTTTAGGTTAAATATTTTGTGCAGCTAATGCGATGAAAGATATTACCCTTCACAGGGATAACACAATTGCCAAATAATGGTCAACACACAAAGCCACCGGGGCAAGTTTTTGTGAGTTTTCGTGGGGGAATTTATTTTTACTTAATTTTCGACATCCACGTAGAAAAAAGCTCAAATTAGAGCTGGTTTTTTTTTGTTCTTAGGAGAAAAAGAGACGCTTTCCCCATCCTGGATTCGAACCAGGGTTCCTCCGTTTAGCCCTGACCTACTAGACAAACGAGGTGTATTCATACATATAGTAAAGGAATATAGTAAGAGGAAACGAATTCACTTTAGTATTGCATCAAATATTTTGCCACTTTGGTTTAACAGAGGGGATTGTCTACCACTTAAATAACATATTTGGTGTGTTTGAGGCTTTTTGTGTTCTGCAATCCAATGAGGTAGAAAAAAAAGGGTAGGCAAAAAAAACAAAATGCATGCAATTTATGAAAAATAGGATGTTTTGTTCAAATTTCAGATGTATATGGTGATCATAAACAAAGTTTCCTCATATTCAAGCCCCTAGCATCCGTAATTTTCAGCGAATCTGAATGAAACACACCATTTAGACATTTCAAGGTGTGAGTTCAAAAGTTGTGTAAATAACAAGAATCGAGCTCTCTCAGTTACCAAATTTCGAATGGCAACACCTTTTTCCTTTTATCGCAATATGAACAGCATTGTTAAAGAAATTAATAACATTAAAAGTTTACCATTAGCTCTAAAAATGACTGACCAAGGGCACTGTCAAAAAAGACAAGTGTGAACAACAAAAGAGAAAAAAAACGACAACAAATAGCAGTGTTGAAGCGCATTTGTATCAATTAAAAGCAGCCTTCACAGAATTCCAATTGGCAACAGTAGGTCCTGATGCATCTCAACCAGTTCCTATTAACAGTATTTATGGCTGGGAGTTAGTACAGTGTCTCCACTTGAAGAAAAACGAAATAAAGAGTTTCTACTAAAAAGCATGGTGAACTGGTCAAGCACTATTACATGAATGGTGAAAATGCTGCAGAGGCATTACATGTTTTCTGTAGAAACCATAATCTATGACTAGGCCATTGCTTGTTCAAGCTATGCATAAATTAGTACACAAATTCAAAGAAACAGATTGCACGTATGACAGATCTTGAATTGGACGGCCATCCATTTCTGTTGAACATGTTGGGGAAGTGCCTAACACAATTCGTGATGATCGTCACTTAACTGTATGAGCCGCTTCTCGAATCCTCAATATTCCTAAAACTGCAGTCTTAAAAATTCTGTATTCTACACTCCATATGCTTCCATATTGAGTCCAAATGATGCAAACGGGTGATGAACAGCTACGTTCAGACTCAGCAAACAAATTTCTCATAAAATATGACAATGATGACATTTGATCTCTATGCATGCTGTGGACTGACGAAGCACATTTCTCATTACTGGACATTATCTCAAATTGTGTGCACTGGGTGGATAAAAATCCTCATGATTTGTTACCTTAACCCTCAAATGACTGTGAATTAACCATGTGGTGCAGCATCACGAGCACCTTTGATCTCGGCCCCTACTTCTTTAAAGACGTGACTATACAAGGTTTAAAGACATGTACTATCACAGGAGCTCACTATGTAGCAGTGATAAGTTACATGATTCCAAAGTTACAGCAGCGTAATGCTATATATATGACGTGTGGATGTGAGATGGTGCTCGTCTACATATTTCAAATGTTTATTAGAACATTTTAGTGACAAAACAATCTCTCTCCATTTTTCGTTCACATGGGCACCATAGTATCCTGACCTGACACCAATGAATTTCTGGCTATGGCGATATTTGAAATTCAAAGTCTATAAGGAGAACCCTGAAAGTGTGTGATTTGAAAGAAGCTATTAAAAGAGAGGTTCTACATATTCTTTCTCCAATTTTACATGCTTCAATGATGTCCACAATATCCCATATGCAATGTGTCATCGCCTGTAATGGTGGCCATGTAGAGCATCTGTAATAAAGGCAAAACGTTATCACTTTTTGTTGTCTTTCTTTCCTTTTTTGTTACTCACAAAAAACTTGTCTTGTTGACAGCACTCGTGTACAGTCGTTTTTAGAGCTAAAAGTAAACTTTTAATGCTATTTTTGGTTATTGTAGTGCTGATCATATTGAGGTAAAAACAAAAAGGTGTTGCCATTCAAAATTTGGCAACTAACTGCAACCATGAGAGCTTGATTCTTGTTATTCACACAGCTCTTGAGTGCATAACGTAAGAAGTCTAAATCTCATGTTCCATTCAGATTCGTTAAAAATCGTGATCGCTAGGGACTCATATAAAAGAAACTTCCTTTATGAGCACCCTGTATATGAACATTGTATATACAAAATTGTTCATTTTTCCAAAGTAAATATGTACAAATAATAAACAGAATGCACAATAAGTGATTATGTCTGCTTAGGCAGCCATGGGTAAAGACCAAGTCTGATGAAACCCATGCTGTCTAAGATTTTGAATGAGAGTTCTACTTTAGTTGATACAGATAATTCTTTTCATTTAACAATTTAAACATTGAATTAAATTAGTTTCCTATTAATTTACATTATTCAACATATTCATGGACACAGCAGCATTTGTCGCTATATGTTCTGGAACAAAGCGGCAAACATCGCAAAACTTTGAAAATCTGCAAAAACGCAAAGTAACACATGTCGTTGATTTTACTTAACGAATGAACTTTAAAAAAAATGTAGTGTCTCTGTATAATACATAAAATGTCCATATCTGTAAATTAAAAAGTTCATATTTATTATTCTAATGAAACAATATTTCTGATACAAAGAGTGTCTGGGTATTAAAATGAATTCAGGTGTTTTTTACAGTCTTCATTGCCAAGCACATGTCCGCGAACGGCTTAAACAAAAACAGAATACTCTAGTCAGAGGATACAATATTTTGTTCTCTCTGTGTGTGTGTGTGATTCCAAAAACTCACATTTACTACAACTATTATGCAATCCTAATTCAATGTTTCATACATGTTTATAAATATAAAGAATTATTATTATTAAGCTTTTCAAAAATACGTTTACAACAATTAATCATAAATATTGATGCAAACCTTCTCCTTCTTCAGCAACGCACTGTATAAGCATAGGAATAATCTCATCATCAAATCTATAATTTAGCTGAAATAAATGTAAATGCAGTTAAATGTATAAAAATTATATATCATACATACATACACATGTATGTATTAAAATAAGATTATAGATGAATAACACACTGAATGGTCAGAAATAATGGAATACCTATCCAGTAATTTGTGCAAGCCTATACTATTTATTCCCCTGATAAAGACAGCGCCATAGTAAGGTACTGAATTCACTAGTTCATGGAAGTGTTTTACAGGTATTTACTCTCACATGCTTGTCACTATACATAATTTACTACATTTCTGGACGGAGCCAAAGTTATTTTTAGTTTGGTTTGTGATTAATGACATAAGGTCAACTTAGGGTATGCTGTGCCAGGACCTACAGTTCTCCAAGGAATTTGGACCCCTGTTGCCTAGGAGACCAAACACTGAACAACGTTAGGAAAAAAAAGGGGGAGGGCATATATTCTATGGTACAATCAGAATCAAATCCAGGTCAATGGTATGATAGACGAACACATTCTCTACACCACCTTAAGGCTGACAAAGCTTGAAAGGACTGTATCCCAAAAATACTCCATAAGGTTCATGTCTAGTGAATAAGCAAGAAATTCTGTGGTGATATAGGGACTGCAGAAAGCTTTATTAATCACGTTCTAGACACCATAGCTATGCAGGGAAGGTAAACTGAAAGTAAATTCCCTAAAGCATACGAATTCCCTTGAAGGTAAATTCTAGAGAATTTACTTTCAAAGAAAAAACTGATAACTCACTACCTTTTCTTAATGTACTCATTTAAAGATTAAAGTTTACACAGCATGTTTCAAACTAGTGTGTGTTTACTGGAAACCTATGCATCTTCTGCCCCACTTGTAAGCCGCACATCCACAAGGCCAAAAAATGAGCATATCTTGTATTAATATCTTGCAAGCACGAATTCTCGTCCACAGATGAAGCAATTACTATTGGATTTAACCACACCCATGCAGTAGAGATGAGTTCGGGCTCAATTTTCAAAGTCTGAGCCCGAAGAATTGCAATTTGAATCCGCTCAAGCCTAAAATACTTCGTGGAAATTTGAGCCCAAGCCTGAAGAAGTCCGAAACTTCAATATATAAAAGTCAGTTTTCGGCTTCAGTTGCATCCATTTTACAAGCCCGGGCCTGCATGAGCCCGAAAATAATATGAAATATAGAGCCCAAGCCCATCTCATCTCTGCTGCTATGCAGATATATTCAAAGATATCAGACTATTTGGAAAGCAGTTAATACCTAATTAAAACCTTTATGATATTTTTCATTGCCAAATATAATAGTTTAGTAATGTATAATTAAATGGTGTTTTGGATAAATGTTGTAGTTTCAATGCATCTTTACATTAAAAATTTCATTTCCAGATTATACGAAATTTCACTTATCCGAAATAAAGATCATCCCCTTTATTTCCGCTAATCAGGGTTCCACTGCATTTCATTGTAAATATATATTTTTCTATTATATATACACACACACACACACACAATCAAACCCTGTTATAGCGAGCCTCAAGTGACCAAACTTCTGGTTTGCTAGGTCAGGGGTTCGTTATATCTGCCCCGATAAAAATTAGATTATTGGACAGGACCAAAAAATTTTTTAAATATTGAGGCTCATTATAAGCCAGATTCACTATAGTGGGTTTGACTATATATTGGCCTGTAAAAGAATTGCTGGTATCTAACTGGAAAGAGACCTACACGCTGAATGTATGTAACGATATGTGGAACAGCCCAGGCTAGTAACCTAGTGTACTACTCTACCTTTGAGTGGCATGGGTCAGGCTTTCTATTTATGAAATAAACTGTTATTTGCTTTAAGGATAGAAAGGTAAAAAAGGAAGACTAATTCACTAACCCATCTAGCAAGTGTGGTGAACTAATTCATGGCTAATTCCTCCAATATGCAGACACAGCAAAAACCATAGCCCCTATTCTCCGGGTGCTGGAATGCTCCTGGTCAAGGCAGCGGTCAGTGTGGCATGAAAAAAGAGGGTATTAAAAATCATCGGAATGGCCCAAACTGCCACTTTTTACTGACCTTCACTATGCATAATGGACGATTCCTTACTGCTGAAGCAAGACTTTAAGAATTGAAAGAAAAGCTTGAGAAAATCAAATGAGACATTACAGAACTCAGTGAAGTTAGAAGAAAAGGTGAGGAGTTGGTAGAGCTTAAAGGTGGGCATCTGTTTTATTACAGAGGAACGGAAACTGAAAGAACTTATGGTGTTAGCTTCTTAATCAACTAAAGAATTAAAAGCTAACTCATAGAAGTTGAAAGTGCACCAGGTAGTGCAGCAAGACTTGTTATTCAACTAATCCAGAAATACCAACTTCAGATAGTACAAGCATATACACCAACATCAAGCCATATCGACAAAGACAAAGAATTTATGAAGAAATCAAACATTTACATACCAAGGGGAAACTATACATCTGGCTTAACATGGGAGATTTTAATGCAAGAATAGGACAACAAGAACAAAGAGACATTGGTTGGCAAGTACCGATAGAGGGAAAAGGTATGAACATGGCAATCAACTCATTGAATTTGCAGAAGCTGAAAATCTTAGCATCATGAATTCACTTTTAAGACGAAACCACAAAGAAAATAGACATGGAAGTAACCCAATGCATGAATCAGCGAAACTGATTACATCTTGGCAAACAAGAAATTGCTTAATGAAGATTGCAGCATACTGAACAGATTTAATACCGTAAGTGATCATCGAATGGTGAGATGTAAAGTGCACTTGAATACTAAATTAGAAAGAAAATATCCCCCAATAATGGATATATCTGCTAGCCAGAGAGGTAACAGTGTAGTGTTGTCCACATACCAGGTATCCCATCATCTGTCCATTCACTATGTAAATAAAAAATAAAAATAAGAAAGTACCATTTCCTCAGTATATTTACTAGGATCGAAAACATGGGACACTTGACTGAACTGCTGGTTAATTCCCTTTTTATAATGATAAGTTTCTGAATTCATACTCGCATCTCGGGGTGTGTAACTATAATTTCCAAATAAACATATTAAAAGACAGTTTTAAGCACTAATATTTTATACACATAAAACTCAGCTATCATGCAATAGACAAGATTCATACTCCAATCTGAAAAAGAAAATACACATTTTGATGGGCGGGAGTATAACAGAAATCTGCCATTATTTTATTATATAATTTTAAATAATATTAAAATTACCATATATAGGACTTCATTTTCTCTAACCATAATTTATTAAACATGCATTTTCCACCATGAATATTGAGTGGATATCTGTAAATCAAAAATATCATTCTCCCCAAATCGCCAAGTCACGTTTAACTAAAACAGTCACACGGTGTGATCAGAATGATGTGCATACTTACCAACATGACAATTTTGAAAATCTGAGAATTTCTGAAAATGCATGTATGTTATTAGTGTGTGCAGCATCAGCCAGCATGCGAAATACACACAATGTAACATGTCCAGAAATGAAAGATCTTATATTTTTTCCTTATTATGCACAGATTACTGATAAATGTAGACTATATTAAACAGAAAATAAAATCCAAGGTAATTTCCCAAAATTACAATACATTTAATTAAATGATTAAAACAGCAATATATACTTCATGTTATGAAAAACTATGGTAAACACCAAGACAGACATAAAACCAAAAGTACTGATTAGGATTATTCTACTTTATTATAAATCAAGTGTTTATAAGTAGATGATTTAGCCATTGACAAAAATTTGCTGAATTTTTTAGTAACGTCCTGTTTGAATATTTTTAGTTATCAAAATGTCTGCCAAGTTTTCATTGGATAAAGAACACAAACTCTGTTCTGGTTTTTCGTACACTGCTAAATATTCTTTCATATTATGCATCACAGAGTCTGCTACACCCTCTACACCCCCCAAATTTCTTAACACCCCCAAACTCAAAGTTCACATACCCGCTAAATATTCAAATTACAAGAAAGAAAATAAAACATTGCGCAAATTATTTTTCTATACTTTTTCTGCACATGTAAATCGTAATAGGCTTTTATATATAGCAATTTTTCAAAGAAAAATACAGATAATAATACAAAGAGGAAGAAAGGTACCATATGAAGTAAAACCTTACCACCTCAAAAATTATTGTCTATGAATGGTCTAAATATTCAAGAAGAAATGCTTGAATTTTGTTTTCCTCCGAATAAAAAAATGAACTTTTTGTGCAAATATGGACGAATTATTTCATTGCTACTGAATATTTTATTTTTATTTATTTATTTATTTTGTGATAAGTGCATTTTATACAAAAAGTTAAAATATTGAAGATAAATTTTATATCCCCCCCATGAAGCAAATATTCTCGCAGACACCCTGTTAAATACATTCACGAAGGCTTTCACGGCGTCTATTAATATACATTATAGAGCTTTGCGGGTTATTCCGCAACGTCTGTTTATTAAAAACACTTAACGTTTCACTCCGTGCTATGCGGAACATCCTCAGAAGAAACAGCCGACCAAGTTTCCCTCTGTAAAATGCAAGACTTTCACTTGGCTGCTTAGCAGAAAAAATGACCCTGTTATGCATTGCTGTGAGATGTTAAAATACACAGCATACCACTAGAAATTGTACTATATATATTTTAATGTGCTATCAGCTGATATCAATTGGCGAAGAATAGCCCACTTTCGATCCATCCTGTCTCCTTTAATTACTTCATCAGGTAAACTACAAAGTGTTAACTCTTTCCTTTTTATAATCACTTGCATTTCAGTTATTCAAAGTGCGCAGAATCCTGACTACAGCTGATCAGTTTCTACATTCAAACCATTTCCTTTTAAGAATACAAAAAATTTGCTTCCAAGAATACAAAAAATTGCTGAAGTATGCAACTTAATTGCATACTTCAGCATGAGATAAACGTCATCCCGAATTGGAAATTTGTGGACCGCATGTTTTCTGACATTTTAAGATTGTGCCATCTATAAAGCTTTAGAAGAACCGATTAAGGAATGAAGGTTGGCATGAGACAGAGTCAGCTGGGAGCCGCCATCCAGATCGTGTAATCTGAGTAAGAACGTTTTAATTGTGCTAATCACACACACAATGTTAATCCAGTGGATAAGAATGTTTTAATTGCGATATTCACAGAGGGATGTGCCACCCTCTATAACAGCATAACAACTAAAATGTTCTTAACAAATGGGTCCCGCGAACTGTGTGACGCCTCCCTGGTGGTCTTTACCTGACGCCAGCCAAAAATTTAGGGATTTGTTTTTAACTGGAAAAGGTAGAAAAATACATAAAAATGAAAAATCTGAAGACATCGCCAAAAACGGGAATTTCCCGTAAAATATCGGAAAGTTAGCAGACATGCCCTTCCCTTCCACCGTAAAAATGCCTGCATTGC
The DNA here is from genome assembly GCA_006491805.2 of Dysdera silvatica. Classification (NCBI taxonomy): domain Eukaryota; kingdom Metazoa; phylum Arthropoda; class Arachnida; order Araneae; family Dysderidae; genus Dysdera; species Dysdera silvatica. The sequence continues at coordinate 196,526,861 of QLNU02015360.1, forward strand.
GAATCTGTGAAGTGGAGTTTTTTTCCCCCTTCAAAAAACAAATTTAAGCAAAATTGTACAGTTTTACTGATCATCTGTACAGTCACAATTCACCCAAAATCCACAAAAGTTGGCAGGTAGGCATGTGCATAAATCGCCATCCATATAAAATCAAGCTTGATGGTGGCTTTGACCTTGAGCCTCCCAGCATAAGGGGACACAAACTGAGGGAAAATTTCCCCTCCACACCCCTAAATAGCTTTTGTTCATAGATCACTTATGGAATTTTATAGCTTTCAGGATGGGGAAGGGTTTCATAAGTCGTTGGTGAAATGTCAACAAATTTTAAGGAGTTTATAAGGATTAGATGGTAAAATTAAGGATTTTAAGGGCCCTTAAAAATGAAAACTGATTTTAAGGAGTTCTTAAGGACTTTTTAAGGAGTGTGTAAACCCTCACAGAGGACAGTACTATTCATTTCAACGTGAGTGCAGTAAAATGAAAAAACATAACATACCCCTAACAATCAAAACGAAAGCTGCAAAACTTAGTTTGCAAATTCTTTTCAGCTAGTTATGCAAATAATAAAAATTTCATCAATAAATGCACTTGGTGTTTTCAAAGAACATGAGAAAGGCATATCTTTGGGTTAATATGTCTGTTCGCATAAATGGGTAAATATGACTTTTTCCATTTTATTATATTAAAGCAGTCTGTGGATATGCTTCTACATTGCATATTCAAGGTTCTTACTCACTTTGGAGAAAAAAATTCCCTAACCAATCACAAAACCTCGCTGAACATCAGTTGTAAGGAAAATGATTGCACGTTTGTGGGAAATTTAGTTATTCAAAACAGAAGTTGGGAAGGTTTCCCGGATTTTTCCAAATTTTACCAAAAATCTAATTTTCCCTCCCAACTTCTTCCTGACCTTTAGGGACAATTTCAAACTCTGACACTTCCAGTTTCTCCAAATATGTGGGAACCCTGACATATTTGTAGTACAAGGAATTGAGCGAATTTCAAAACGATTACCTCACAAGCTAAAAGAAGCTGGATAGTTATGTAGAATTATAAGCTATCATTTTAGTTGGAGTGATAAAGTGGAAAGATGGTGTTGGCAGCAGTGGGTCCAAGAAGACACATATGACCACCACAAAAGATGCAGACATCCCAGTGGAAAAAATTCTCAAGGGAAAAGCTAATAATGATACTAATGACATTCCTGTCTTCTTTAACGGCACACACCATCCTCTGCATATTATGTAGTATCAAGGGACAGCATTCAGCAATAATGAGAAGAAACAGGACTTCTTAACCTTCCGTAAGACATCTACTACTGCCTACCCAACACAGACAGCACTGTCTGAAGTGATGTCAACACGAAGAATCGGTTGGTTGACTTTTATGGTGCAAGGATGGCAAAGGTCATGCTGCACCAAACAAGGTGCTCCCGTAATCCTAAACAGTAGCAAATTGGAGTATGTCTATACTTTGATAAAATTCTGCAGATAATCATTATGCTATCTCACCTTCCCAGGACTGGTTACGTCGTACGCTATCTCACCTTCCCAGGACTGGTTACGTCGTACCAGACCTCACCTGACAAGGTTCTTTCGACAATGCCTCCATAAGATTCACACCTTCCCTTGGCACACCAGGTTCTCAGACCTAGACAATCGAACATGTTGGGGATATGCTGGGAAGATAGTTACAGCAATCACGGAAACTGAATAAATTAGGCTAACAACAGAAAACTAATTGAGTATCATCTAGCAGCATCTTCCATAAGACATTAGATTGTATGTATTATGGCAAAAAGACAGTAATTGTCAAATCACTGGGCCTATGGTTGTCAAATCAAAGTCTGAACCTCTGAAGGCCTAGGGAACCAACCCTTAGACTACGCTGAGCAGTTTGTCAGTAAGTGTTCATTTTTTTAAGTACTGGTTGGGAATCAAACGTGTGTTAATAGCATACCAGACGAATGTATTACCACTAGCCCATTAGACTTTTATTTGATTTTATACCATATCTTATACAAATTTAAGTTGCGGACAGGAAATTTACTATGTATTATCGTGTGACCATTATGTTACCATGACTTTGCAATAAAAAGTAATTTTGAAATTAAAATGTAATAACGTGTGCAAAGCTTCAAAGTTTTATAATGAGAGAAAACTTTCTTTTCAACAGAATGTAAATAGCAAATCACTAAACTAATTAGAAATTTAAATAATTAATGCATGAGAAGTGTAAAATACTTACAACACTCCATTTGCTGTAATTTCTTCACTGCAGAAATAGTGTATCGTAATTCCACATCTAACATCAGAATCAAATGTGAACTCTATGTTGTACAGGGTGCTACCAAACACATTATCACCACTCACTCTTTCACTATTAACTTCCTCGGGAACTCTAATTTTTAAAAAGCAAAAATAGTTTCTCTTATACAAAATATCCATAAGTCTCGGTCTATTTAATGAAAATAAAAAATTTGTAAACAAATATTTTAATTTTTATTTTATATAAATCGAACACTACGCAGATTAAATCAAACAACAATGTCAATCAATCAACGTTTATTGGCGTAGTGATACCAACGCCGATGGTATGGCGTGATTAGATGGTGAAACGTTCGAAAGAAAATAAATATTTCTGCCTTCGGTGGGACCTGAACCCACGACCTTCCACTTGCCGGGCGGAGGCTCTACCCACTGAGCTACGAAGGACAATATATAATCTCTTTACGAACGTATATATATTGTTGCCAGTTATTTCGCAGAATGGTGTAGTACATAGACTACTATTTAAACCAAATTGCAAAGAGACTGGTATTAAATTGATCGAAATGCACGTTGCAGCATATATTTAGTAGCTCAGTGGGTAGGAGCCTCCGGCGGCAGTGGAAAGTCGTGGGTTCAGGTCCTGGCAGAAATATTTCTTTCAAGCGTTTCACCATCTAATCCGTCACAGCATATCGGCGTTATGCCAAACGTTGATTGATTGATATTGTTGTTTGTTATACAAAATATTTTAATGTCAAGATTATATGCATGTTTTCATACATGATAAAAAAAATTGTAAGTACTGAGTGATTGTAATTAAAATGACCTATTTAGTCAGTTTTGGGTAAGTTCTAATAAATGCTGAGTCTAGTTCTAATGAGCTAAACACAGCTTATGCAAATTTTTTTTTTTTTTTTATGAGAGCCAGTGAACTTCCTTACTGAACGTTGAAAAGAGCATACAGATACTTAATGAACAGGTTAAAAAAATTTCAGCTTACGAACTGAATGTTTTCCAAAAAAAATTCAGTATTTATGCAAATTAAAATATGTAAAGGTGATTTGCTTGTTTAATTTTACTGCACAAGGACTGCAAAGGTCAAAAACAGAAATTTATGAAGAAAAAGGCAGTTCATATTTTTACCAATGAGAATAAATATGGCACTTTGTGGCAAAATGTTATAAAGCGTGCTCATCATGTCAGTTCTCTAAATCAATTATGTGTGAACACAAAATGTAGCATTAATAAAATACACATATAGCATTTCCTGTGGAATAACAGTAATGTCTTGATATGCTTGCCTTTAATTCAACAAGGAAACTACTGTTTTTGGGATGGGTGCACTTTTTAGGACCACCACCATACACAACCAAAAGTCAAGGTTGAAATCCAGGGAATGTGTGGGGGAGGATTGTAATACTTTACGTACAGTCAACCAAAGGATAGAGAATCGCCATGCGATTGCTCGGGTATTCGATGAGGAATGATGGCAAATTATTGCCCTGTCCACTACAGTATTGGCAATATTATCAACCACTTTCACTGCAATAAGGTACCACATTCCCGTTTTTCTTTATTTTTTTTAAAGCACAGATCACCATTCTTATTCCTTTCAAATTATAATTTTTAAACAGGTGGTTCCCAAACTAGAATGCAACCCATTTGTGAACTGAATTTGATTGTGTTTTACGATGCAAGGATACTTATAGATATTAGATAATATACATAATATAGATAATATAAATATACAATAGATAGGCAATGCTGTACCAGGATCTGCAGTTTTCTGAGAAATCTGAACCTTTGCCGTCTAGTAAACTAAACCCTGGTCTATGGTGGGCAGAAAAATGGCACATGTTCCACAAGTACCATTAGAAACGAACCCAGGAAAGTAATATGATAGATGATCGCGTTACCACCAAATAGATATTTCACCATAGAGCTGAATTGAGTTGACTTTTACTGACTAATGAAAAGTTTTAGAGCTGTGAAAAAATTTCAATTATTTAAAAACAAAAAATCATGAAACAACATGGGAGGGAAAAGGACCCACAATATATACCTTTTTTGCACCTAAAAATGACTTTCCTTGATGTGGAGATGGATGCTATCACCAGAGAGAGGAAGCAAGTGTATACTTCATGAATATATAATGAGAAATAGATCAGTTTTTAGTAAAATTAAATAAAAAGAAAAAAAAACCAGCAGTGGTTGATAATTTAAGATTATTCCTCTACCCCATTTCATTATGACCATTAAATGCAGGTGGGTTGCAAAAGCTTATTCTAAAAAGTTTGAAACCATTATTCTACGAGCAGTAAAAAATTGTTGATTTAATAATATTAATGCTAGTTCATCATATCAGACATTCTTGCTTCTTTAACTTGTCGCTTTGGCAACGGTAGTCACAGTACTGCCACACCAATAGCGAACTTGTCCATGCAAAGTTATATATATATACTCGTAAGGGAGAGAGTGGTTGCGCCTGTAGCTTAGTAGGTAGAGCACCTGACCGGCAATCAGGAGGTCGTGAGTTCGGGTCCCACCAGGTGCCGGAAAATCATTCTTTTCTTTATAAGTAATTTAACATCTTTTGTTGCCACATCATCAGCTAATATGAAAAAAATTATTGATTTAATAATTTCACGAGTTATTTGTAAATTTGTCTTCCTAATACGATTTCTAGAAATCCAGTAATTCTTGATTCTTCTCCTATAAACATTCCAATTAATGGAGCCTTAAGGAAATACAATGATGTTAAATTGAAAGATAATGCTGCCCATAGTTACTGTCCTCCACACCCAATGCACAGATTGGGGAAAATAATCATTGAGATAGTCTTGAACAATCTTTACATAACATGATACCCCATCCTGCTAAATTTCGGACTTAAGAACTCGTTAGAATATATCAAGATAAACGGCAACTGTAAAGGCAAAAGGCTTGTTAACTTTTGTGCAACTTAATCATTTACAGCAGTGGTTTTCAGTTTCCATCACAGGCCACTTTGGACCCTTTTTTTTTGGGGGGGGGGTCAGCAAGCCAGAAGATATGGAAACGAAACTATCCTACATGCTATATAGACATTGGAGAGGCTAGGGAGGCTTATCCTCCCCTAGAAATTTTCTAATTCAATGAAATAGTATTGAGATAAGTGCTTTAGCCCACCCCACTAGAAAAAAATTAGCCCATGGAAAGAGAAATTCAGTTTCATATGTTTTGTAGCCAGGCCAGTTTTTACTGTTTACAGGCCGGATCTGGCCCACCTATTGAAAATCACTGATATCGAGTTTCACATTTGCTTTCAGAAAATGAGTGACACTTTTTTCCCATTCAAATTAAAAAAAAATCCTGTAAGAGTCAGAAGAGAAGGAGAGATTAAGAGTAAAACTGTTATATATTCATGCAAAAACATGAAATAGGAGAATTCAACAAACATGTTTTTCTTATGATTGCAAGGTATACTAAATGGACAGCTTTACTTATCGTTTGTAATATAAGATAAACAAATGAACCAAATGTAAAATCCAATAAAAAAAACTAATTTACGTACTTCACAAATCTTAAAGATTCCTTACGAATATTTATAAGACTTCTTAATGTCCTTGTTGGCTCATTAGGCTGGGGCGCTGGATATGGAAACTAAAAAAATATTGTTAATTGAATTTATAATAAAAGATTTCATAATTTAAAATAACAATAACTGGATTACTGACATTTCATAATATAATATTGCTATTGGTATTAATATTATTAATACAGTGTAATTAACATAAAATACTATTGGCAAATAATGATCTATATTTGCAATTTTTTTTCCTGAACATAAAGTAATTCTTATTTTAAAACTATCAGTTATGAAATATTAACTTTAATTTCTTTTGAGAATACAATTACAAAATGACATAAGCAAAATGAAATCAATACTAAGTGAAGAGGGGGGGTGGGAAATCAAAAACGCGCATTTCTAAGTACAAATAAGCCTCATAACACAATAATTATGTTGTAACATATTATTACCCTTCATAGGGGTCACAAAAATTTATTTGTAATAATAATTAGGTTTCTATTAAATCCGACGTTGAATAAAACTATATTGCACAAGATTCAAAATGAATACAACATATGTGTTTATAACTGTTTTAAACCAAATTGAGCTTCA
>QLNU02015360.1:196555056-196565699 GCA_006491805.2 Dysdera silvatica
ATGTGGATCTACCCTTGATTTGGAAGAGCGCTAGGCCACTTTTGTTTTTTAGGACTACATCACTGCTGCAATCCAATTTTGCTCTAACACCCACCAATGAATAGTTGAGCATCAGTGCATACCAATTTGTGCATTTATCAGTACTTTAAGCTCGCAATCCGGTACTGAGATGGAGAATTGCAGTAGTACTTTAAGTAGAACAGCAATCCAGAAAAGGAAAAAACGAGCTGCAGCACAAGGCACTTGCAAAAAGTTGCCCAATAAAAAGCCTAAGTGTTCCACAATTACAAGTTTTTTTTTTAAAGAAATAAAACGTTTACTGTAAATATTTTAAAGAACGAATAAATTTGCTAAAAATCAGATTTTTTTAAAACATCGCTTAAAAATCGCACCAAAAATATTACGTAACTTTTCAGGGAATTTTCTGTTACGTTCAGGGAATCTGGTTTGGACTTGAAATCACTTCTGCAATCTAGTGGGCTATAAAAGTTGAACACTACGCAGATTAAATAAAGCAACAATTTTTATCAACGTTCTTTAGGCATAGTAATATTAACACCCGGCAAGTGGGAGGTCGTGGGATCGTGCCCTACCAAATACGAAAACATTTCTTTGTGAACGTTTCACCATCTAACCACGCCATAACATCGGCGTTAATATTACTACGCCCAAAATACATCGATAAAAATTGTTTCTAATTTAATCCGTGTAGTGTTCGATTTGTATAAATATATCTGCTACAATGGGCTTTTCTATGAATTTAATGCTGGTCCCGTCACAATTTGGTTTAAAAAGCAGTCCCTGTACTGTCCCATTCGGCAAAATAACCGGTTTCGAAAAACAGTCTTCAAATTCATTCGTAGAGGATCGAATGTTCGTTGTTAGTAACAGTTTGTCGAGTATCTGCCCGGCAAGTGGGAGGTCGTGGGATCGTGCCCCACCGAACACAAAAAACATTTCTTTTCTTTACGAACGTTTCACCATCTAACCACATCATAACATCGGCATTAAATATTATTACGCCTAAAAAACGTTGATAAAAATTTCTCTATTCCATTTTATATCAGGATTAAAATGAGAAATGTGCTGACGTATCACCAATTCAATCTTTAATATTCACTTACATTACGTAATTCTTTAACACATTAACTGTATTACGCAAAAATATTTTCATGGTAATTTGCTTACAATTTTGATTCACAAAATATGTTTCAATTTCGCATATTGAGTCATTCGTCATGTTCATTATTTTTGAATTATTTAAAGACAAAGTTTTGTACATATTGCAAGTATACTAAGGCGTGCTGATGGATCCAAGGGAAGCAATGGGGAGGTCGCTTCCCTCCCCGAGCCAAAGTTATATCATGGAAAATGAAAAGTACCGAACACTTGGCTAAAAAGAGGAAACTGAAACAAATCGCATCTCCCACTCCACACATTGAAAGATTTCTGGATCCGTGTTTGCTATGGCATACATATAACTCATACCCTAACGTATTTTCTAGATGCCAAGAAAATACAGAGATTCATGAACATTTTATCCGTCCCTAGAGTGATTGCTCCTTGATGGAAAAAGAAAACAAGGTTTTCACTTTTTCCAGTTTCATTCTTTGTTAGTTTTCAAAAAGTTCTTTTATTTGAATTTGCTTTAAGAACAAACTCACTCAAAAACTAAGTATTTTTGAGAAGTGTTTTCTAATACAAATGGGAACTTAGGGTGCTTCTCTCTGGATATAGACCTCACAATCGAAGATGACCATTTGTACTATACCCTGCTGTGACTTGATCCATTAATTGATCAAGTCCACATGAGTGACATTTTGTTCTAGCTAACAATGAACGTTTTTATTTAAGTAAGGGTGGTGTGCAAAATAATGGTCGGGTAAGGGCCTTCTGTATCTATAAAGTGTAAAATATATATATTTTTTTACATTCTGCCTTCACTTGACAAAGGGAGCAGTTGGCTCCCGAAACGTCGTGTTTTTAAACCTTACGCCAGTGTCGAAATGAAAAACCGTTTATCTTTTGCTCATTCTCCCCCACTTTGCTATTTGCATTGTATTACAACCCTCTTTCCTTTTTCTGCTAAGAAAATTTTCTTCCTACTAACGATTTTCCGCTTTATGCAGGTTTTTCTCTTTGCGGGGATTAAATAGTGCTTTCCGCTTCCGCGTTAGACAGTTTCTGTGTTAGCTAATGTTAACTACCATTGACTTTTGAAGGGACCGCAAAAGAAATTCTGTTTCCGAGCAAGTTTCCATGTTGTGGAGGTTCTGTTTTAGACAGGTTTCACTGTATGTGTATTATATACATTTTTAAATTCTATAAAATGTAAATTCCTTTTTTACTAGAAATGCAGAAAATGTTTGACTGACTGTTTTTTTATTTATTTAAAAAATTCTCCCGCGATTGTTCTGCAGTGAACCTGAAACTATTTGTTCTGCGACATGCGTCACACTTTTTGGCATGCTCTGCTTTGGAGGATAGAAGATACACTGGATGCTGGCCATTACAGTTTTGCATGCAACGGAAATTTTTGTGAGTTAGTATTTTTCCTGAATAAGTTGAAGCTTAGTAGGGAGGTGCTCCCTGGACGCAGCACGGAGTCACTCTCTCCTGCAATTCGAGAGCTTGCAGTAGTGGAAAAACCTTTCCCCTGTACATGCAGCAGTCGTAATATAAATGAAAGGAAAGCGTTACATATTCAACAAAACAAACCCCTAACGGTCATATTTTGACTTTAGCAAACTTCATGCTACAACATCGGTGAGTTTTTTAAAAATATTTAGAAATATTCGTTACTTTCAAAACGTCATTTCCATAATGTCATCTGGAAAGTAGGTTACTATGTCTTGGCGACAAAGCAAGCATGGGATACATCTGTACCATGGCCATAATTCCTTTTGTGGTGTAGTTTTATTTATTTCTAGGGATCTCCTTAATAGGATACTGAATTGGCGTTACTGCATCACAATCTCACTGTTTGGTCGCCAATGGCACCAACTTAATTTCTGCTTGCTGCGATTTCCTGTTCGTTACGTTATGATGGATTAGCCAGGAATTTTTAGAAATAAATTGAAAAAACTCACCTATGTTTTCGGAACATGTGAAAAAAAAATGGTACTTTTCCGTTAGCTCAACATCACTTACGATTTTCGTTGTCGTTGCTGTATTTAATTGTAACTTTATAATGTCTTTGTCATCTAAAAACCCTTTCACTAATTCTAATAAGTTTAATTCTTCTTAATTTTATTATTTATTAATTTAAAATTAGACCACTAACGTTTCAAACCTACCAATAATATGACTATTTTGGGAAGAACAAAATATTGCTTTCACACAGAATTTAGTTGAAACTGGTATGTTACTGCCACCTAAAAATACCATAAAATTTTGTATATATATATTATAGGGGTGATTTTACTCTTTTTTTTTTTTTTTTTAAATCGAAATTGCATATATTGGGAAAAGTTGTGTATTGGTATTAAATGTTTGTAAAAATTCTTTCTTTGAAATTAAAATATATTTAGGGCCCACGCCAGGCCCTTGAAGTTTCTCCAAATATGTAAAATTCAATACTTTTTATTTATTTTTTAATTTTTTTACATAACAAAATTTTTAACCACCGGTAGTGGAAATAGTTGCATAGAAAGACCGTTCATTTGTGGAAAAAGTATTTTGATATTGTATCATATTTAAGTTCTCTGCCAGGCTGGTAAAATTTGTATTATTTGCAAAATTTTGATATTTGAACCATTTCCATGAACCAGCCTTGTGCACATCCAGTGCACAGCATCTTTGGGAAGTTATACACTACTCAAGATATCTGAGCGATTAGCTGAAATTAGTAGTGGATCCTGTAGTTCAAAGGAATGGTTTTTATGGTCACCAAGAAAACCTGCTGTTGGCCATGATCAATGACAAAAGATCTAATGTGACGAAATTAGGCTTCAGAAGAACCTTGAAGGCCCAAACGCTTCCTAATGAAACTATTCGTGATTTTGTCATTCACATCTCAATTTTCAGGCTAACGACTATACAGAATTGATCAATTGGCAGAATTGTTTACTTACAGAAACTCCACTGACTAAACATATATCCAGTACGGAGCTTGAGAAAATGGCTAAAATGGGTGACGTTATTGAAGTAAGTTGTGGAATCTCCCATGCCATACACAAGCTGTCGAAAGGGCAGTCAAGTTAGTGACAGAGGCATTCTCATCTGTCTGTGGAGCAAAAAGTCACGATGGCGAAAGCTGATGCCAAACTTCGAAAATAAGGCAAAATATAAAGTGTAAGATTGTTATATCACTAAACAAAACAAAACCAAAAAACTGTGCCCATATTTGGTTGGGAGGTTGGGTGGACACGAGTGAAATTCGAATCTAGCCACCTCCTCGTGGTGAATTCTGGGTTATTCTGCCATAAATTTGGCAAAATAAGCAAAGAGCTGCTTTAACTTATTAACGTAGATAGGACATCGATGGCCCTTTGGTACTTTATTTTTTTATACTTTTAATCATAAAAAATTCTATGGTGCTGTTATAGAAAAAGAGAAGTTTAATAATGACTTAAATATTTAAAAGTATGTTTAATAAAAATTCTGCTTCAAAGGGTTAAAATAACAAAATTTTGCAAATAATACAAATTTCATTGGCCTAGCAGAGGACCTAAATATGTATGATATCAGAAGATATTTTTCCACAAATGGCCTTTCTATGCAACTACGTCCACTACAGGCGGTTACAAATTTTGTTACGTAAAAAAATTAAAAAATAAAAAACATTAAATTTTACATATTTGGAGAAACTTCAAAGGTCTGGCGGAGGGCCTAAATGTATTTTAGTTTAAAAAAAATAAATTTACAAACATTTGATACCAATACTCAATTTTTCCCACCACAGGCGATTTCGATTTAAAAAAAAAAGTAAAAATCAACCCACCCTGATATATATTTAGTGGTGCAAGCAGGGTTTAACAAATCTGGCTGCCGGGCCTGGAGCCAGGATGAAAGGGCAACTGGAGTAAGGCAAAGGGCATATGGGACACGGGACACACAGGGTCTCAGGAGTATAAAATAATTTCCTGGAATGGTACAGGATTTAAATATTATGTCACTTTATAGTGACATAATATTTAAATCCTGTACCATTCCAGGAAATTATTTTAACGCAAATAAATTTGACTCTCTTCTGATGACTTTTTTTTCCTTTTGGTTATTGCAATTACAAGTACTGTAATATTAGCATATATCAAGGTTTGTATTTTAAATTTTATGGTGGTGTAAGAAGAAGAATTTTGCTCACAGCACCTTCATTCCCAGACCTAGTGGCCATAGTGAAAAATTCATTATTAAAAACATGATATTCAAAATTTTTAGATATAGGCATTGGCACTACACTCTGATTGAGGTGGGGCTATAGCCCCCGTCTCAATGTTCGGCACATAGCATTACTTAGACATTTTCTTGATTTTTCTCTAGCGGAGGCTAATTTTTTTTCTAGATTGGCTAGGCCTCATCCCCTAGTTATGCCAATAGAAATGGCCAAAATTTACCTTCTGCCTTTGAAAAGCAGGTTTTAGAATTATAAAATGATGTAACAAAAAACAGAAATCCGAACTTTAATAAAAATAAATTGCATAACCCCCAAAAATGTTTTACAAAACCTTGGGATTCCGTGGAACCCAGTTTGCATATAACTAGTATATTGTATTATATACCATATAGGATACGAATGTACTTATACTACAAAACTGATATAATTTTCTTGTCACCCTTTTATCATTTATTTTCTCTCACTTTTTAAAACATTATTTTTATGTTTTCAATGCGCCATGAATAAATGATAAAACAGCGTTCCATAATGAAATGCTCTATAATTATAAGTCATAGCTAAGCCATGATGGCTTAGCTGGAATGACTTGAAAATTCAGTGTATCTTTTTGAATGTGTAGAGGTTTTTCCTACATTAGTTCTCCTGTTTTGTTTTCTCCTTCACAAAGAATGGGAGAGAACTGCTAAAGCGTGGACACTTTTTAAATGTAACTTCAAGAGATTTGCAACCTTTAGCTGCGGCTTTAAACTCTTCATCATTTTTTTCCTTTCTAAGTAGGCATTTCATAAACTTTGTAATTCAAATGTTAAAGCCTTGTAATTAGGATGAGCATTACCCTGTCTGGTTTGGGATGACAGCGGACACCACGTGGCTGCCATTAAAAGGTCATGGGTTTACGTGGAAATGATACATATATGTAGTTTTGCTCGTTTCCTATACTGGTACATTGGATTTGGTATAGACCAGAGTTAATCCCCAATATGACGTAATGGATCCGATATGAAGTAATGGATCTGTATGGGGTCGTAATATAATGCCAACCAGATCCCTTTAGGAATTTGGAATTCCTGAATGGAGGGTGGAGGGGGTCTTAAGACAGGGATTTAGGGAGAGGTCGAGAAGAGACACGCAACAGCAGGCAGTGAAGAAGTGGCATTGTAGTAGTTCAAAAATAAATTTCACAGAAGTGCACGTAGCTATTTCAATTGCATTCACAAAAAAAACCCCAACAAAACAACCCTATTCTGCATTAACGTACATTTTTTATATGACACATACACCCGTTGAGTTTCTTACGCAAACTTTCAATATGGTATTTGTGGACATATACAAATAGCTCGATGGGGTAACTGGGGCCACAGGCCTGCTGGCCGCCATTGGAGACTTGATTTTTGCAGTTGGCGAGTAGGAAATAGATTTTTTGCAGTTGGCTAGTAGGAAATCTTTTTTCTACTAGGTTTTTTTTTTTCTAGGTAATTGAGTACCTTTTTTTATCTGACGAGTATGGTTTGCTGTGTGTTAAGCCCTGGGTATAAGTCAAAACTCCGTTTTTGCTGACTTGTACTTCTCTCATTCTTAGTAACACCTATATGTAAAACATTTATTAAAATCAGTAACATAATTGAATTAACAAATTAGTAAAACAGAAATATGCAGTTATGGCTTTGTCAATGTATCAGTTGTGAAAAATGCTGACTTATTGCTTGGATTATGACATTTATATCTGAGTATTTTAAAAATATTTTTGGCCTTCAGGTGGCACAGTAGTAACGCATTCACCTAGTATGCCATTAACCTGGGTTTGACTCCCAGTGGTATAAAAAAATCAAAAGAATGCCTATTAAGACTAACTTTTCACTGTAATTCGGAGATTGGTTCCTTAGGCCTTAAGAGGTTTGAATTCGTGAAACTTTAGGTCTCGGGGCAGCAGGACTTTGCTGCCTTCTGCCATAAAACACATACAAAAATATTACTAATACTCTAGCATTTGTTTGTAAGACAGTAGTTATAAAATCATTCATAACATAATATTATACAAAATAGCTAAATTTATTTTAATGATACAAACTGTTTTAATTATATTTGTACTTGTACCATACGGAATAAACATGTTTTGAATTGTCTATTTGTTCTTGATTTTTTTTTATATGCAAAATTATATTACATGCTAATTACGTATTTGTTTTACATTTTAGGTATTTTCTGACCATACGTTAACGACCCAACGATTCCAAAAGACCTTTTATTATGGAGAACTTTCGCAAACAAATTTTCACCCTCCTCTTGCTTTAACAGGTGCTTGATATAATCATACTTCTCCAAACATCTAACTCACAGAATGGCACAGCGATAATACGTTTAAATAATATGTTGGTTATTTGGGTTTGACTCTTAACGGTGGAAAAAGAATCCTTAGTGAATAATTGCTTACTGTAGTGCAGGGTTGGTTCCTTAGCAGTGCTGGAAACAAGCTATATCATATTGCAGTTTGCAATTCAAAACGTGTGCAAAACAATATATTTACATAAATTGTGAGATGCAAAAAAATAACTTGAAACATTTTTTAAAATGATAAAAAAGAATATTGTAATATAAATAATTGTATATTGTTGTTGACAAGAAAGACTATTTTATAATACATTGAAATTTTGGCATTAAATTCCTTCCCATCAATTTTCATCAGTACTGCATTGTTTGCTTTTTGTCTGCCTTTCAAGCTTCCATTCATTCTGTCATCCCCCTCCCTTCTCTTTTGTTTTCATACCACGTGATCTTTCTTGATACCTCTCCTTTCGAGAGAAGCAGAATCCCCATCTTTCTACAGTCGTGCGTCGTGAGTTGTATTTTCCCTTTCCTAAATACTCTCACTTATTCACCTTGTTCTTTTTATGCTAGTAAAACACTTGCTATTAAAAATGAATCATGTGTATTAGCACATATATCAAGGTGTTAATGGTAAAAAAATGGATTAGTTAACTTTATCCAGAAAGCAAATGGTTAAGGTACATTACAAATCATGATAAAGTATCCATAAAAACTGCATTTTGCGAACTGTGTCGTGACGATGTTAAATGTTTGAAGACAATGAGAAACTTCAATTCATTTATTGATAGGGTTCCTGGAACTATTACAAGGAAAAAGGACAATGTTTAAAAACATCTGAAATCCAAGATCCACCAATCAAATGCTTTAAAGTATGAAAATGCTGTGCTATCATTGAATGACTTCTGTAAAAGCACTCCTATCGGACAGTCACTGACTGTCAGCTGTATGGCCATGAATAATCATGTGCAGAAATTGGTTGATGTATCATATGTAATAGTTAAAGAAAATATCTCGTTTGCAAAATTTCCCAAACTTGTTGAATTAGAACTGTGTCATGGTGTTGATTTGGGTCAAAGCTATCACTACAAAAATGTATGTGTTGAATTTAGTGAATGTATTTTAGTTATTTTGAAAATTTGAACATGAATTTGTATATGCTATGTATTTGAGTGAGGGAGATGTTAAATTTAGCTTTTCAAAAATTTCCGAAATTAATAGTGCTGATACATTGGGAATTAAAAATTCTCTGATAGAATTGTTTGTTGAATACAGTATTTCAAGTTTTGAGACAAAACTCATTGGCTTCCTTGCCGATGGAGTAAGTGTTAATATGCATCAATATGGTGGTGTTGGAGCACTTCTCAGAAAAAAAGTGTCCTTGGTTAGTAGCAGTCCACTGTCCGAATCATTGTTTGTAGTTGAGTATTAAAGAGTTTATGCTTTTAACATATTTTCAGGCAGTGGCTAAACTTATGGAAGAGTTGCATAATTATTATGGAAAAAGTGCAAAATGAATTTGTTAAAGAATTATCAGAAGCTCTTGATGAAAGCATTTGTAATGTGACTGCTTTAATATGTGACTGCTGTAATGTGACTGCTTTAGTGTTTATGGCACTAGATGGATAGGAAAAGCTGTGGACATTTGACTACGTAATTATACTGTTGTTGTTACTCAGCTGGAAACCGTAGTTATTGATCTAAGTTTTAGGGGAAAAAAAATGGCTAAACTGGTTTATATATTGCGTAAGATAAAGATTGTTAAATTTGTGTGTTGGTTGTTGTTGCTTCATGATGATATTGCAGCTACTTTCAAAATTATGTTTAGTCCCCTAGACTGATGATGTAGATGTTCTTACGTTTTTAAATGCCTTTTGAGGAATTTTATTTTTCTATTAAATGTTTAAAGGATAAGAAGTTTTCCCAGGAGCTTGCCGAAGTTTTATTGCAATTAGAAAATGCATCTGAAGATTGTGGCAGTGATACAAACATAGATTTTCATGGTATTGAGCTTGCACAGTCTAACAGTATGTCAAATGGTAATTTTAATAATGGTTGTGAAGATGTGCTGAATAATTTACGGGAGTGTGTTTACAGTAGATTAGGAGACTTACAGTAATGTCCAGTTTTTCATGCAGTAGGACTGTTTAAACCTAAATTATGGTCAGATGATAAAGCTAATCTTGCTAATTTTGGGTGCAATGATTTAACAGGCACAATTCATTTTAACCAATTATTAGCAATCACAAATATCGAACAGCAAAATGTTATAAATGATTGGAATTCACTCAAAATAGTTTGGTACAGAAATCTTCAATGCATGTCAAAGAATATGTTGTTTCAAAAATGTTTCAAAAAGAATTATTCTAATGAATATTCTTCCCTTCGTTGCATTATAGATGTTCTTAGATTATTATCAGTATCAAATGCAAAAGTAGAAAGGGCTTTTTCTGCAGTGAAATGAATAAAAACAGATAATAGAAACCATTTGAGTACAGAAGTGTTGAATAACTTTTTGACTTTTTACCAGTGGTCCTATCCCACACCGTTAAAAATATTTTTACTCTACCATCGCTTCAAAAGTGCATTGTGCAATTCTTGCTGGTGAAGACAGTGTGTTTTAAAGCTGTCAAAAAATGTCTTGAAGTTAATTAAAATTTGTACCTGTGCCAGTCATTGTTTTATTACAATTTTGATAGTATGACATAATTAACCATAATATTAGAATATAGTACTGGAGTGATTACTAGATTTCATATCTTTTAATTGCAGAATTGTTCAAATGGAAATTGTTAATTGATTATTTATATTATAGATGTCACTTTGGAATTGTTCAATAAAACTGTTCCAAATGAAGGACGACTTGATATTTTGAATATGGACTATGCCTCTCATGTTTCAAAGTAAATGTTTATTTTTTATATTTTTATAATTAGAGTAAAATATTAAGAACGTTTATATGCATTAAAATGTGATATATTGGTGT
>QLNU02015360.1:196569081-196591038 GCA_006491805.2 Dysdera silvatica
GGAACGAATGCACCGTCCGTTACCACAACGGAATTCACTTTCGGAGCAATTCCTAGGCACTGAATTAAAAAAATGAACACACGCGTATGTTTAAGCTACATAGTCTTAATAATTACATGCACAGAAATATATATATATATATATCATCATCATCATCATATTCAACCATTATCTATCCACTGCTGGATGAAGGTCTCTCCAAATGCTTTCCACACAAGTCTATCCTGAGCAATTCGCTTCCACGTCACCCCAACCTGTTTTCTTATTTCATCCACCCATCTAGTTTGAGGACGTTTTCTAGGTCTTCGGTGGTCTCTTGGAATCCAGTTCAGAATTTCTGTTGTCCATCGTTGATCAGTTCTTCTTGCAATATGCCCAGCCCATCGCCATTTCAGCCCTTTTACTTTAACAATGATGTCCTCTACTCTAGTTTGCTCTCTCACCCAAGTGTTTCTTTTTCGATCTCTCCTAGTTATTCCAAGCATGCACCTCTCCATGCTCCTTTGCGTTGTCTGTAACTTTCGTATTGCTCCAACTGTTAGACTCCATGTCTCTGATCCATAAGAGAGGACTGGCAATACACACTGGTTGAAGACCTTTCTTTTTAGACACAAAGGCAATTTCCCCTTCAGGATAAAACTGTTTCTTCCAAATGCACTCCAGCCAAGTTTAATACGTCTGTTGAGTTCTTTCATAATGTTGCCATCCATTGAAATCAGCTGGCCAAGGTAAATATATGAATCAGCAATTTCTAGCTCAATGTTGTCAACTTGTATTTTTGTTTCCTCTACAAAATTATTGAACATGATCTTAGTTAGAAATAAATGCAAAACAATTTTTATGGTGCAGTTCGATAAAATCATTAACACGATAATCGATCGATAATGTTATTTAACTGCACCATAAAAATTGTGTTGCATTTATTTCTATTGATTAGTGCAGTGTGTCGCTATTAAACTATTTATGACCTTAGTTTTTTGTAGGTTCATCTTGAGTCCAACTTCTTTACTTCTAGTTGAGAGCTCCTGTACCATGTCTTGGAGTTCTGATGGGTTCGTTGAAAAAATAACAATGTCATCAGCAAACCGCAAATGATTTAAATATTCACCATTTATTTTTATTCCCTTGTTATTCCAATTTATCTGCTGAAAAATCATCTGTAAAGCTGAAGTAAAAAGTTTTGGAGAAATGGTATCTCCCTGCCTCACCCCTTTGCCAAGTTTGATAGTTTTGGTATCTTTATGTAACCGAAATTTTGCACTTGCATTTTTATACACACGTTTCACCATGTCAATGTACACATCCTCAATGTCTGTTGATCTTAAAGAGTTGATGACTGCTGATGTTTTAATAGAGTCAAAGGCCTTCTCATAGTCAATAAATGCCACACACAATGGAAGTTCATATTCATGTGTTCTTTCAATTAATTCTCTTAATACTTGAATATGGTCCACTGTACTGAATCCACTTCGAAATCCAGCTTGTTCTCTTGGTTGAGCTGCATCTAATTTTTTCTGCAGGCGATGTGTTAGAACTTTTGTGAAGATTTTATAAATAGCAGGTAACAAGCTAATTGGTCGGTAATTTTTTAAATCCTCTTTATCACCTTTTTTATGCAAAAGAATTACTGTTGCAGAATCCCATTGGTTTGGTATGTTACCACTGTTGAGGCATTTGGTAAAGAATTTTGCGAGTATGTCTTCTACATGTTCTCCAGCTTCTTTTAAGATATCTAATGTAATGCCATCATCGCCAGGGGATCTTCCTTTCTTCATACTTTTTATTGCAAATGCTACTTCTTCTTTTAAGATTTTAGGAGCTGTTCCTTCGACTATCTCAGAGTCTTCGTTTAATCCACTGTTACCCTCATACAGCTTTCTGTAGAATTCTTCAACTCTTCTAAGTATTTCTTCCCTATTTCTTGTTACAGTGCCATCCTCTCCTTTTAATGCAATGATGTGTTTCTTCCCAATAGACAAACTCCCTTTAACAACCCTAAGGCTCTTGTTGCTTTCAATGGCCTTCCTTACTAACTCACAATTGAATTTTCTTATATCTTCTTTCATGTTTTTGCGCAAAGTTTTGCAAAGTTCTACATACTCGATCTTGCGACTGGTATTTTGATTGTCCACCTTCATAAGTCTTCGCCTTTTCATGAGTTGTTTCGTCTTCTCAGATAATTTGCTATTCTGCTTTTTACATATTACACCACCAATTTCCCCAGCAGTTTCAATTATTGTCTTAACAATGTTTTCATTTGCTTCTGAGATGTCAACTTCTTCAATAAGTCCTTCCAGTGCAGAAAAGCGATTTTTTAATTCCAACTTGAATGCCTCGGTATTTTCTTTTAATTTCTTTAAATCCACCCTCTTACATACTTGTTTCCTAATGAGCTTCTGCCTTTCTAGTTTAGTATTTAAGTGCATTTTACATCTCACCATTCGATGATCACTTCCAGTATTAAATCTGTTCAGTATGCTGCAATCTTCAATAATTGATTTCTTGTTTGCCAGTATATAGTCAATTTCGCTGGTTCCTCCATTGGGGTGTTTCCATGTCCATTTTCTTTGTAGTTTCTTCTTAAAAAATGAATTCATGATGCTAAGATTTTCAGCTTCGGCAAATTCTATGAGTTGATCGCCACGTTCATTCCTTTCCCCGTATCCGTATTTACCAACCGATGTCTCTCCTTGTTCCTGTTGTCCAATTCTTGCATTAAAATCTCCCATGATGAGCTTGATGTGTTGTTTCCCCTTGGTATGTAGCTGTTTGATTTCTTCATAGAATTCCTCAACCTCCTCGTCGGTATGGCTTGATGTTGGTGCATATGCCTGTACTATCTGAAGTTGGTATCGCTGGGTTAGTTGAACAACGAGCCTCGCTGCTCGATCTGACGTGCTTTCGACTTCAAGAAGGTAGTCTTTAATTCTTTTGTTGATTAAGAAGCCAACACCACTTGTTCTTCCAGTTTCCGTTCCTCTATAATAAAACAAATGTCCACTTTTAAGTTCCACCAACTCTTCACCTTTTCTTCTAACTTCACTGAGTCCTACAATGTCCCATTTGATCTTGTCAAGTTCTTCTTCCAATTCCTGAAGTTTTGCTTCAGAAGCAAGGGATCGTCCATTATACGTTGCCAAGGTCAATAACAAACGGCAGCCTGGGCCATTCCAGTGATTCTTAGCACCCCCTGCTTTCATGCCACACTGACCGCTGCCTTGATCAGGAGCACTCCAGCACCTGGAGACTAGGGGCCATGGTTTCTGGTGTGTCAACATAATGGAGGAATTAGCCATAATTTCACCACGCTGGCTAGACGGGTTGGTGAATTAGCCCTCCCCTTCCGCCTTTCTATCCGTGTAGCAAATATTAATTTGCCACATAAATAGAAAGCTCAGCCTGCACCACTTGAAGGCGGGGTAGGACACTAGGTTACTGGCCTGGCCGGTTCCACACATCGTCACATACGTTCAGCGTGTGGGTCTCCTTCCAGTTAGATACCAGCAACCCTTTTGCAGGCCATATATATATATATATATATGCCATATGTAACATAAAATTTTTGAATGTTCTTTCTTAAAACTCAAAGAAGGCACATAAACTTAAAACTAACTGAAAAACTGCTATTATTGGATTTTGCAAGATTGAGTCCTTCTACTAAACTTCAACAAAATTAATGAATAAGCTAGAAGTAACTTAAAATTAAACAAATAAAAATTTAAATACAAAAAACTTGCCCAGATAACCTTATCTTCAAAAAATATTGGTGTGCAAATTCAGTAGCGAAGTATCAGAAAGATCCCTTCCTATCACTACAGCCAGAGGTGGATCCAGAGAGGGGATTTTTCTTGTGTGTGTGTGTGGGTTATGTAAAATATATGATAGGACCCACATATAAAGAGCTTACATTTAACAAGTTTCTGGATTTAGTGAAGAAAATACAGATTTTATTTGGTATAATGATTAAGCGCAATACAATTTAACTGCTTTGAAGAAAAAAGTCCTTTTATACCCCGGATTAAATAAAATAAAATCGGAAATCAAACTTTTTATAAAAATTCCGTCGTTATATGTGGTTGGTCGTTATAATCTGCGCTCGTTATAACCGATTTCCACTGCACTTTTATGGATTTGGGAATTGAAATTTTCTGTCCTGCCCCATGAATCCACTATTGTTGCAGTATTGGGAGGTTTGTTTGTGAATTTTGGTTTTGAAATAGTTATTTAGGAATTAATAAATGCTAATGTCAGTTAGGTGATAATTTTTTAGATTAGTGGCCAAAAATGGACCTAAAAGGGTAGTACTTAAAAGGAAATTATGCATTGTGTTTAATAATTGTCCTATGAACATTATTGATAATAGGAAAATTACCGCATTGTATTTTTTCCGGGAGCGGAAAAGGACAGAGAATTAACTTTCCAAACAATCTAAAATCTTAACAACTAAAAAACAAGCTAATTGATTTCTTATCTTAACCAACATAAATGAAACTGCATGCATAATGAAAATAAACATGAAGAGAATAAAATGCAGTCATTGGGGTAAACTATTGAACTTTATTAGTGCCCAATTAAACTAAAAGTAGAGCAGGAGTTTGCAGTAATATTCGTTCTTCTTACCCAAAGAAATAAATTACTATGGTGGAATTTTGGGTCTCTTCACATTAAAAGGTAATTTTTTAAACAAGAGTCATGATTCTTGATATAATATGGGGAAAACTTTTCCAGAATAATACATGATTTTCTTACATAACATGAGTATAATTAATTGGAGAAAATTTCCCCCTTTTAATACAAGTAGACTTCAAAATTTGGAATTTGAGGTGGTAGTTCATGTTAAAAAAAGGAGTTAAAAATTGAAAATGAAACTAAAGTAAAGGAATATTTTACTTATATATTAGATCGGAGATGGGGTAGGGGAGAGTAGAAGCAAAAAAACACATTGTCACAGACAACAGTTTAAGCAACAGTGTAGGAAGTTTTGGGTGGGAAAAACTTTTTTCTAAAAACTGCTGGTCGCCAAGCATAGTTTGAGTCCATGCCAAGGCAGCAACATCCCATGATAACACCAGTGGCTTGTTGTCCAGTATCAAGCCAAGACTACCAACTTTTGTGGCCATTTCGTATAATTGTGGATACTATTTATGACTCGTTTGGAGCCATAGCTGTTGACATTTATGACTTTTGTAGAGTAGAAAAAAGCAATTGCTATTGCTTTGGATCTTTGTTGTGAGTCACAGGACAGTGACAACCTTTGACTCCCTTTTTCATGTGGTCACATATATCGGACCTTTTGTTCTGGCTCCGATACACAAACTGAGTTGGCCATAGTAGGCATTTTTAATGCCTTTCTTTGATGGAAAAATGAAATGGCATTGCTTCTTTATCTGTGAGAAAATGCTAGTGTGGACAGTGTGATGATGCTGATGGTTGTTTCTGCTTACGCCCAAAGAAAAGGAGGAGAAAAATCAAGTATAGAGGTGGGGGGTCTAACTCAAACTCGTAGAAGAGAGCAAATAAAAAAAAGAATTGATAGTTAGATTAAAAGTCGTGTACATGGGTAACAACTAACAAAATAACAAAAATACATATTTTTGTCGAATAAAATTTCACTTTCCATGGTACAAAACGAATAGCTGTAACAAAATAATTATTACGGTAGTGAATTATACCATTATGTAAAATAGGATGCAATGTCTGCACACACATACAAAACATTATAAATGTTGAAAACGACCAAATTATAAAATATTTCAACATAACACACTTCCAAAATATGTGACAGAGGTGTCAAGAATATAATTGCTGAAGCTGAAAAGGAAATAAAGATTAATAATGTTCAACATAAAATATTGTTTAAATATCTTCGGACGATGACTGGCAGCTGCTTGGAATAAAAGCTTGGAAGTTAGTCAAAGTTTAGTACAAATGTAGAAGTTCATTTATTGAATTAATTGCAGGAAGCCGGATTAATTGATAAGGAGGTACTGGTCTTCCAACGGTTGTAGTGAAGAGGTATTTACCATTATTAGAGAGGTCTGGGTTGTTGAGTGAATATAGTAGAGAACATAAATGGTTCGTTATATTAGCAAGGCCCTAGTCATTGAGGCGCTGTAGTGATGATTTTTATGGCTTGTCATTCGGGACTCCATTGTATAACGTTGGAAGTGTGGCATGTTAGATGTTAATACATCTAGTATGCTTTTCTCTGAAAACAACAATGGGAGAAGGCAGAAACACAATGTAATATACATATTTACATATATTTTGTCTCATAGTTTACTTTGTGATTAATTGAAGGGAAGAATGTGTAATAATGGATGGCGGTCTTCTTTTCATTAATTATTAAAAAGCATAATTTCTGTAGTTTTTGTGACACAACAACAGTACACTCTTAATATCACGGCATCTAAAAGTAGTCACGTGGTAGAAAATCACGCATGCACATATAGAAACCTATAAACCATCAGCTTTCACATAAATAGTGTGAAACTGTCCAGGCCAAGCGCTGATATGATATAAAATCGCACATGTGCACAAATAAACGTGAGAATCATCGGTATAATGCATGGGCACCATGGCATCGTTGTCAAAGTTAAGAGGCATAAAAAAGCATAATAAAAGAGCAAAGTTAAGGCCGTAACATCGCACATAAACATCGGAATCATTGGTGTGACATCAGCAAATGGCTTGTATGCCACTAGGTGGGTGACACCATGAAATTACTATTTATCACTGATTTAAAAATTATGAAACTGATGTGACGATGTCAGTTTCACACCAGTTTTTCACTATGTCAGTACATCGTCCAGGCCTGTGTAGTAGTACAAAGAAACAAAGCAAACTGTCTTTCCTGAGAAATGGTAGAGATGTATTAATGTAATAATTGATTTCTTTGACCTTCAGAGGTTTAGATTCCTTTGGAAAAATGTAGGTCCACTTCTCTGTGGTGGCATAGCGGTAGCACATTCACCTATCTGCCATTAAACTGGGTTGGGTTCCCAATGGTATTGCAAAAAATGTGCTGTTTTTCTGCCTACTGTATGGTTCGCTCAAAGAAATGTAGACCTCAACGTAACATGATTTTTACTGTCCTTATGCCATAAAAATGCAAACAGTTTATTTTTGAATCTGTTACTTGTTTGTTCTTCACAAGTACCACTACAATTGACTTAAATTCATTTGACTAAATACAGAAAATTATTTTTATATGATAAAAGTATGCATTTGATTTTTTTTTTTTTAGCTAGTTGCATCAAAATACTTGTTTGATGACGATGAACTAACTTACAACTATGATTGGGCAAATGTTATTAATCTGGAAATTGAAGATCTGAATAGGTTGGAAAAGGAATTTCTTTTGGCTATAGTAAGTTCAGTATTATGTATTTTAAATAGGTTATTGCGCAGATTCATGTGTTTAGTTCAGAAAATTATATAATTCTTTGAAAGACTATATGCACAGTTAAATCTCTAAATTGGAATCTATAAAATACATGGGTCTCACAGCTTCAAAAAACAATACATTAGTAGTCCAGTGGCTTTGACTGCAGATTTTGAGCTTATTGGGTTTATTTTTCCAGAAAGTTTCATTATATACTGTTGTAGTCCTGATGTTGAGCCATCGATTCTCTTTCAGATATCCCATTACCTAATCATGGAATACGAAAATACAAATGATAGAACATTAAATGTGAAAGTAAGTCGAATGTCCCTAAAGGGAAAGCAAGGAATTACTTTTTAATGTTGTTGCAAATTTTTAAAGTGCAAAAAAGTGAACTTGAAGTATTTTGGCTATTCCTTTTCTGGCATTCAAAATGTTGTAGGCCCTGCTGTGTTGCTGTTAACCTGGAGTGGATTTCCAGTGGTGCTCAAAAAGATCCATTTCTTACTGGCTAACTATTCATTTTAGTTAGTAGGTTGATTCCTTAACGTGTAAGAGATTTGTCTTCCTTGGAAAACTGTAGGTCCTTGTGTAGTACCACCATTGCTGTCATTGTGCCGTAAAACACAAATCAATCTATCGAAATGTATGTTCTTTTGAAAGTTAGGGAAGCTATGAAGTGTGTGTGTGTGTGTGTGTGTGTGGGGGGGAGAACCAAGAAAAGAGCAGTAGTAGATAACTAGATTGTATCATTCTCAAGTTGTTTTATTAGATCTTAGAACGTTACTTTTTTTAGTCTTGAATAAATGTCTACAATTACTCAATAAAATCAAGAGAATTACAATTAGAATACAGAAGTATGAAAATCATTTGAAAATAACGTTAATGATGCTCGCCCTGCGGTGGCGCAGTGTGGTAACGCGTTCTCCTATTGCGCGGCTAATCCGGGTTCGACTCCCAGCAGTGCAAAAAGAACGCTTACTCAGAGATCTCATAAAGATCGCACTGCTCACTGTAGTCCGGGGTTTGGTTCCCTAGGCCTTAAGAGGTTCGGATTCCTCGGAAAACAGTAGGTCCCGGCGCAGCATGACCACTGTAGTCTTTGAGCCGTAAAACCAAACAAAACAAAAAAAAAGAAAATAACGTTAATGATGTTGACCGTTAATAAAAGGTACTACCAAACGTTTAAAGTCGAATATATGAAGATGTTTAATTTTATTCAAAAATCAAGACTGGGGCCAAAATATGCTTTCTGCTCGTGTTGCCGTAAAGACATAAGCATTACTCACGGTGGTGAACACGATATTACTTTGCATTCTGAGACTGTTGAACATAAGGAGACGTTCAAGGCTGTAGAGTCTAATCATAGTATCAAGCCTTCATTTTTTGCATTTAACGATACCTCCATGATTAAAGCTGAATGTTTATTTACATTGTTTTTCATTGAACATAATTTGCCAATGAATGGCTGCGGTAACGTGGGGATGCTCTTTTGGAAAATGTTTCGTGACAGCAGTATTGTAAAACAATATGGATCTGTAAGGGCCAGAACTTCTGCAATTATGAAAGAAATGTCCGCAAAGGAATCCTCAGTACTTGTTAAAAATTTAAGGTGCTATCCATTTTCAATTGCAACTGATGGAAGCAAGGATGTTGATTCAAAGCTGCACCTAATAGTGGTAACTTTCTTCAATTCTTTATGTGAAAAAATTGTGAATTGTCTTTTATCTGTGCCATCTTTGAAAGCTGACGAAACTGGGTTAAATATTGGAAATCTTCTGGTAAGTGCTTTACAATCTGAAAACTTTCCAATTTCTAATTGTGTTGCCTTTAGCTGTGATAATGCACCTGTTATGATAGGAAAAAAAGCAGGTGTAGCAGCAGTGTTAAAGAATCATCACCAAAATATTGAAATTATGGGCTGTTCCTGCCACCTTATTAACTTAGCAGCTGAAAAGAGTGCTGCATGTTTGCCATTTAAAATCGATGAAATTTTGGTAGACATTTACTATTACTTACAAAAGAGTTCGAAAAGAAAAGATAGGTTGAAAATTCTTCAAGAATTTCATGAGACTGATATAAAAAAGGTATTAAAACATGTTAGCACTCGTTCGTTGTCTGTTGGAAAGTGCTTAGAGCGTATAATCCAGCAGTGGCAACCTTTGATCAGTTTTTTTAAGGAAGAGGCCATGAAAAGGAATCAAATCACCCCACTTTCTTTCTTTACTATTCCCTCTATCAAAGTTTTGGTTGAAAATGCAGATAAAGTGAAAGAACGTAACAGCAAAAAAGCATCGCAGAAATTAAAAAGGAAAGCTCAAAATTATGTGGATATTTCTAAGAAACAAAAAACTGAAAACTCCATGTCTCGTGAACAAAGGTTGTTTTATTTTCTGCCGGAAGATATCAATAAAGTTTTCTGTTTATTTTTATCTTATACTGTGTCTGTATTTAAAAAAGCAAATGTTCAACTTCAGTCTGCGGAACCGCATATTCATATACTAAAATCTCTTCTCTTAAAATTGTACGGAGAAATGCTAGTGAAATTTGTAAAAACTAAGCATCATAAAATCAGTTGCTACCGAGTGGCTCCAGGAACACTCTTCTGACTTTAGACACTTCTATTGGCAGCCTAAATCGCCAGACATGAACATTATCGAGCATATCTGGGATGCCTTGCAACGTGCTGTTCAGAAGAGATCTCCACCACCTCGCACTCCTATGGATTTGTGGACTGCCCTGCAGGATTCCTGGTGTGAATTGTCTCCAGGATACCTTCAGACATTATTCGAGTCCATGTCACGTCGTGTTGTGGCACTTCTGTGTGCATGCGTGGGGTTGGGGGCTGCACGATATTACGTAGGTGTGCCAATTTTTCTGGCACTTCAGTGTTATGGCCAATTTATATCTTAGTGTTATAGCTCATGTTGTCTAAAGTACAAGAATCATGATTATCTGTTTTATCCTTATTTAAATGCTGATATTGTATAATGGATTCTTCTTTATAGAATTGGGAACTGTTTACTAAGGCTTCAGATTATTTTGAGTTTCTTACATTAGTTGAGCAAAGGTAAGTTTATCAAGAAATTTGCATGTAGCAGTAGTATAGAAATTGATTTTATTCCTGGCCCTTAGTAATGCAGCAGTGACATGCTCACCTAGCATGCAGCTATCTCGGTTTCTCAACTCCTGTGCCAAAAAAATTTTTTTTACTTACCGACTAACTGCTCACTATAGTCTGGGAGTCACTTCCTTAGGCCTTAAGAGGTTCAGATTCCTAGGAAAACTAGGTTCTTGTGCACCATAACCCTTGATGTCCTTGTGCCATAAAGCTCCAGCAAGCTGATTTCATTCCTCTCAGGCTTAAATTAGGAAATCATGCAAATGTTTGATTGGAATTATTGGAACTTAAGATCTGAGAAATAAGTTATTTCATTTTTATTGTTTTATTTAAAAAAGTTATGAGAAGAGAATTTGAAATTTTTAATCTTAAGTTATTAACACATGTAGACATTTTATAAAAAGATAAAGGCCCTTTTGCACAAAGTGGTTTCAGTTCATACTTACCACTGTATTTAATTTCAGACTTTAACTCTCACATTTCAGGCTGGTCTATTGATCAGCATGAGCGAGGTAGGCGTTAAATGTTTGTAAGTATGTATTTTAAAGCATTTGATTTTTTCTCCGGTCTTGCCATAGTGCAGTGGTAATGCATCTGCATACATGCTGTTAATCCAGGTTCAACTTCCAACAATGGAGGGTGGAAAAACAAAAAGTCATTCTTACTAACTGTTCATTACAGTCCTGGGGTTGGTCCCTAGGCCTTAAGAAGCTTGGATTCCCTGGAAAACTGTAGGCCCACTCCCCTGTATTGGTGTAGTAGTAACATATTTGTTTATTGTTCCATTAACTTGGATTAGACTCCCAATAGTGTCATAATCTGGATATAATTGCATAAAAATCCCAGCCCTTTGTTGCCAAAGGCACCAACTTCCTTTCTGTATGCTGTTGCTGTTTCATGAGGTTATTTGTAATTTGAAATATATTAAAAGGACTTGCTTATGTTTCAAGGTCTGCAGTTTGTAGAGGGAAGATGGTCTTCATGGCTTTTAAGAAAGTCTGAAATATTTTTTCCAGTTCGTCTTTGTGGCAAAGTCTCCACATGTATTCTGCAAAGTATGCATTAAAGTGGTATTCATTGCCAATATATTGATGGTACTGTCACCGGAATTTTTCTTTGACGTTGGACTATGTGCCCTCCATGGTGTTTGTGTGTTGTCCTGTTTCGGAATCTTTGAATGTTATACTGTGGTTCACAGTGTAATGGACTAAACCTTTTGAAGAGAGGCCATCTTAGGATTTCCAACTGTCTGACATGATTGTAGACACTTGCATAGGTGTCAATCCTTCCGATTTTTTATCAGTCTTCCGATCTTCTGGTCGGAAAGCGATTTCATCTGATTTTCGGAGATTTTGTCTAAAATCCTCAGTATTTTTTTAAAACACCGATTTTTTAAAAATTGTTAAATACTATTTTTTCTTTATGCATTATTTATTTAAGTGCATATGTGCATATTTAATAATAAATACTTTATTATTTATTACAGTATTTCATTATGATTTTTATATATTTATAAAACATTTAAAAAATGTGGAATATGAAAAAAAAAAATTGAAAAAAAAACTGACTACAATAATTTGCATTTATTTATTTTCCTCTTCATCTTTGATTTAAAATAAGTAAAATATCGAAAAACAAGGAAATTCATATTAAATGACGCTAATATGAATCAAAAGAAATCACTTGTTTTCTTCATCATATCATCTGACCAATAACTTTCAAATTCAGAAATTCTATACAAATAAAATATTATTTTAAGAAGTAATTTTTGAATAACAAATTCTTAAGAAATATCCATTTTTTATAAGAGAGTAATCTTAAAGAAAGTATGGTAAAATGCAAAATAATTCATTTATTATTATTTATAATTTTTATTGAATTGATTAATAATATTTAATGTCAAAAAACACTTACTTCGGAATCTTTACTGGGACATTTCAATTCCACTTAAATCTTCTTTGGAATCATCACATTCATCGCCAGTAGAAGTTCCTTTCAGGTTTATAATAAGGTTAGGGTTCTCCCACACATCTTCCATTAAACCGTCAAGCTCCCAAAATTCGGCTTCTTGCGCTATTATGTGTTTTATACACTGTATCCAATTCATTATCATCATCATATTCAACAATTATCTATCCACTGCTGGATGAAGGTCTCTCCAAATGCTTTCCACACAAGTCTATCCTGGTCAATTCGCTTCCACATCACCCCAACCTGTTTTCTTATTTCATCCACCCATCTAGTTTGAGGACGTTTTCTAGGTCTTCGGTGGTCTCTTGGAATCCAGTTCAGAATTTCTGTTGTCCATCGTTGATCTAATAATAATCGATAAATATCTCACGAAAATAAATACACAAAAATAATGTTAAAAAAAATAATTCAAAAACAAATGACTGAAAAATAGAATTTATAAAAAAGAAAATAATGCATATGATAAAAGTAGTGTAAAGACAAAATACATAAATATAAACAAAATTTTTAAAGATAAAAAATATATAGATGTAAATGATAAAATTAATATAAATAAACAGTATCAAAATGAAAATGCAAAATCAACAAAAATATTAATGCAAATAAGTAAGAGAAAACAAACGTTTGAAATGACCACGAAGCTAAAAATGACAGAATGGGACAAAAATGTGGAAGTCTATTGATTTTAACAAATCCACAAATCGCCATAAAATTGCAAAGCTTTGCCAAAACTGTAGGATATAAGACCTTCCTTAGCAACGGGGTTTGCTTTAAAGACTGGTTTTTCAAGGCCAGCAAGTTCCAAGACAAAGTGTGTAAGGCTGGAACTATTTCCTTTGTGGCATATGGTTACTTGTTGTAATTCGGCCATCGATAGCAACAATGATATACTCTTAAGTTGCAATGGAGTATAGATATGTAGTTGTTGGTGGGAGGAAAGAAAGAATGCGTTATATCGATAAGGTTTTGGTCAAGCATGTGACTTTGTGTAGGGAAGCCATGTGTTAGACGTATCTGGTATTTCTTTGCTCCGGAAAGAAAGTTTTGTTTTTAGGTGTTTTTGAAAACAACGTTAACGATGTCGACTGTTAATAAAAGGTACTACCAAACGTTTAAAGCCAAATATATGAAGATGTTTAATTTTATTCAGAAATCAAGACTGGGGCCAAAATATGCTTTCTGCACATGTTGCCGTAAAGACATAAGCATTACTCACGGTGGTAAACGCGATATTACTTTGCATTCTGAAACTGTTAAATATAAGGCGTTTAAGGCTGTTGAGTCTAATCATGGTATCAAGCCTTAATTTTTTGCATTTAACGATACCTCCATGATAAATAAACGCTGAATGTTTATTTACATCGTTTTTGATCGAACATAATTTGCCAATGAATTGCAGCGATCATGCGTGGATGCTCTTTCGGAAAACGTTTCCTGACAGCAGTATTGCAAAACAATATGGATCTGCGAGGACCAAAACTTCTGCAATTATGAAAGAAATGTCTGCAAAGGAATCCTCATCACTTGTTGAAAATTTAAGGTGCTATCCATTTTCAGTTCCAACCAATGGAAGCAACGATGTTGATTCAAAGCTGTATCCAATAGTGGTAACTTTCTTCGATCCTTTATGTGAAAAAATTATGAATTGTCTTTTATCTGTGCCATCTTTGAAAGAAGATGTTACTGGGTTAAATATTGAAAATCTTTGGTAAATGCTTTGCAATCTAAAAACATTCCGATTTCTAATTGTGTTGCCTTTAGCTGTGATAATGCACCTGTTATGATAGGGAAAAAACAGGTGTATCAGCGGTGTTAAAGAATCATCACCAAAATATTAAAATTGTAGTCTGTTCCTTCCACCTTATTAACTTAGCAGCTGAAAGAGTATTGCATGTTTGCCATTTAAAATCGATGAAATTTTGTTAGACATTTACTATTACTTACAAAAGAGTTCGAAAAGAAAAGATAGGTTGAAAATTCAAGTATTTCATGAGACTGATATAAAAAGGTACTAAAACACGTTAGCACTCGTTGGTTGTCTATTGGGAAGTGCTTAGAGCGTATAATCCAGCAGTGACAACCTTTGATCATTTTTTTTAAGGAAGAGACCATGAAAAGGAATCAAATCACCCCACTTTCTTTACTATTCCCTCTATCAAAGTTTCGGTTGAAAATGCATATAAAGTAAAAGAACGTAACAGCAAAAAAGCATCACAGAAATTAAAAAGGGAAGCTCAAAATTATATGGATATTTCTAAGAAACAAAAAACTGAAAGCTCCATGTCTTATGAAGAAAGGTTGTTTTATTTTCTGTCGGAAGATATCAATAAGGCTTTCTGTTTGTTTTTATCTTACACTGTACTTATATTTGAAAAAGCGAATGCTCAATTTCAGTCTGCGGAACCTCATATTCATATGCTAAAATCTTGTCTCTTAAAATTATACAGAGAAATGCTAGTGAAATTTATAAAACCAAGCGTCACAAAATTATGTAATAATATTTTGAAAGTCCACTATCATGAGAGGAGTAATCAAAAAGATGATGTTGATATCTTAATTGGAAATGGAACACTGAAAGTAATCCAAGATTTTAACATCCATGATAAAAATGAATTTTATGAAAACGTCAGAAGCTATTTCATAGCAGCATGTGACTACATGCACAATAAATTTCCTTTTGAGTTAGAAGTGTTACATCATGCAGAGGTTACACAAATATCGAATTTTGAAAATGCATCATTTTCCAGCTTAAAATATTTTACAGAAAAATTTCCTGTTCTTTTGTTCAATAATACAGAAGATAAAGCTGTTGATGCTTTACAAACAGAATTCAGTGAGTTCCAGGCTTTCGAAGTTCCACAAACTGTGAGTAATGAAGGTAGCATTGATGCACAATGGGCAGCCATAGGTAAAATAAAAAATGATACTTGTGAATTAAAATTTAAACGACTTTCTCAGGTTATGCTGTCAATACTTACGATCCCTCACAGTAATGCAGCATGCGAGAGAGTCTTCAGTCAAGTGAAGAAAATTAGAACTGACTTCAGGTCAACCATGTCTGATGACACATTAGAAAATTTACTAATAGTTAAATGCAGACAACATGTGAAATGTTACGAGAATGTATTTGACAAAAAATTTCTCAAATGCAAAATCTTGCACTACAGCATTTGTAAATTCTAAGAATTAATATTGCGTTTAATACAGTTTAATCCTCTATTATTATTAATTTAATAAATACTTAATTTCCTCATTGTGCCCTTTTTTCATAAATTATGTATGATTTTGTTTAATTAAAAAATGGTGGCCGGCCCACGCATGCACATGATTGACTACAGATTTTTCACTTCTAGAAGTTGGCACCTATGCTCTTGTAAGACCCATGTAATATTTTCATTGAATTCCAATCTGGTTCATGGACTTCCTCGAAAACGTGTTTGGCTAATTCACTTGAATTTTCTCCTCTGGCCACTGTATGCATATGTTCCTTTCCTTATGGATGTATCGATCTTCCCTTTTCTTCAACATGGAAGGAGCATATGCATGCAGTGACCAGAGGAGATAACTCAAGTTGATTAGCTGAACATGCTTTTAGGGAAGATCACAAACCAGATTGGCATTCGATGAAAGTATTACATCAGAATGTGACAAGTCTGTGTAGTAGGCCTTTTCTGGAATCATTGGAGACATATAGCTTGAGGAGTCATGAAATTAACATCTAGAAACTTCTACCAGAACCTTACAAAATTTTTGTCAAACCTCAAGTTAAGGTTAGCCATCTGACGTTGTCGGATGCAGGGGTTTCTACAGCTAATCACAGTTTCTACAATGGATTTCCAACATACGGGTATATAAATTTAGGGCTTTCATTCACTCTTCATTCTACCTTCACTTGACAAAGGGAGCAGTTTGTTCTCGAAATGTCATATTTTAAACCTTACGCTAGTGCTAAAATAGCTGTTGTTATGCAGTCTCTGGTGAAACTTTGTTTTGCCAGACAACATTTTTCCACATTTCTAGGATCCAGTTGCAATGTTCCTATGCTTGTGCCAATCTTTGTGCTCAGTGATGTGCAGTCAGTAGGGGTATCCTTGTGGGACTATGGCTTCTATATCCCATAACTAGGTGATGTTTCTGGATGGTGTGGCTGCTTACATGTTGTACACCAGATTTAAATTGCCAAGTGATTTGTTGCATTATGGCTCGTCTGTCTGCTGTTACAAATCAACCTAGTTGATGATGATCCCCACTCTTTTACACGTTATTGTCCATGGTAGTTGGCCCTGGCAATAATGATTTTACCAGAATCAATGTACTCACTGTACACCTTTGACACACAGTGGCTCATAAATATCCCAGTGCCTGCACGACTTCTCTTAGATGGAGCGTTCATGTCATTGGGCCCCGGCAATTTGCCCTGATCAAATGCACTTAGATTATTCTTCTTACCCATACTGTATTTGATTATTACTAATACCATGAGCCTCATTCCTTATATTGTCATGTTGTTGCTTACATCATATGCTTTCCATTTACAGACACGACCATAGCCCTAAATTTACATAATACCGATGTTTAGTTTTTACTGTTTGTTCGTAGCTTGTGCTGTTTTGGATGGCTCACATGAACAAACTTGTGGGAACTCTCTAACTCAGCTATCTGCATCTTTTGTAAACTACTAATTATGTGAAATAGTTTTTATAAAAAATACTAATTGTATAAGATTTTTTGCATGTTTACTATAGGCATAGCATGATCTTTTCCATCCTTGCACCATAAAACAAACATATATGTTTACTATACAGTAATCTTCATAAAATTGATTAATTACTCATTGCTGTTTATAAAGTTAATTATTATAGTTATGGATGTATTCTATGATACTGTTATAGTGGTGTTTTTTTTTTTTTCAAATGCTAGTAAGTTTGTATTTTTGGTACTTATATATTAACGGGCCGTCAGCACCATTGTATTAGAACTGGCAATTGTTTCACAGGAAAAAAATTGTGACTTGGAAATACTGTTTTGGATTTTATCGTAAAAACGCTTTTAAAATCGTTACAGTGCCGCCATTTTGTTTGTTGCGAAATAAGATTGAGAAAGACTTGAAAAGGAAAGAGATTAAAAAAAACGTTACTGTTGCATTGGGTTGTGGTCATCAGTCGAGTGGTATCACAAAGTCCCTTGTTTATTTCACTATTTTGCATTTCCCCAAATTTAATTCATTGCATGTGGACACTGGTGTCTAGATTTGCAAAATTGTATTTGTGATTAACTGTGAAATGGGAGAAACTAGCCTTGTGCAGTTCGTTACTTTTATAGCCTTTCCTGAAATTACTTTTAGGGAGCGTTAAAGTAAGCAGCTTTGGGAGGAAGGGTGTTGCCTTTTGCTTATTTGCCTATGTTAGTTAATGTTGATTTTTGTTTACCGCGGGAGGGGGTTGTTGAAATGACCAAAATACTGCTTAAGTAATGCTTGAACTCTCCCTTATAGCCTTTCTTGCCTTGTTTCTGAAAGGAGGCAAGAGCATCCAATCTGTTGCTCAGCAGTTCAAACAAATGCATTGCAACAGCAATTTAAACGTCCGCTCTCATAAGTCCAAACCGGAAAATCAATGCCACAAATTCACACTTTCAAAGACGACAAAGCATCCAAAGAGGGTTTTTTTTTTTTTACACGAACAATTACAATGAAAACTGCAATTACTCGCAATCTTTTACATTCCTTACATTTCTAGGGGAAAAAAGTTGGTGCTGACGGCCCGCTAGTACATAAGTAACGTAATTTTTTCCAATTTGAAAATTTCTGTGTACTTCATAACTTCCATGAAACTTATTTACTTGCAAATTATCATTAACATTCTTTTATTTTAGAATTGCTTTCAAGCAGTCATCTGCACGTGGATGGCTGTCATATACAGATACTTTTGTTATGTCTAAAAAGAAAAGTTTTGTGCAATTTTGGTTGCATTTTTCTGGAGTCATAATAAAAGTAAGTCTACGTTAAAATTTCAGTTATTCAGTCCATTCTGCTAAACACTAAGATAGCACTGAATTCCTTGAAAATGAACCTATGAAATATGCTTCTAAATGAAAAAAAAATTATTTCCCACATTAACGAAATGAAGAACTGGACATGTGTTTGGTTCTTGTTTATGTATAACAAACGAGGTAAAAAATAAAAGTCAGTTTGTGCAAAATGTTATGATTTAGAGCAGCTGTTCCCAACCTTTTTTCTTTCTCCTACCACTTGATGAGGCTTTTTAGTTACGAGTACCCCCTCCTCTCACAATCACCCCAACCCTTCACTCAAATAAAACCGTATGTACAGTTGCACCTTGCTTGCCCAGAATGACCATTGTTGTCCTTGCACCACAAAAATATAACCAACCAATCAACCTTCACTCAAATTTATTTTTGTCAGATAATAATGTTCTTAGGTTAGCTAAATAATTAAATTACTCAAATTAATGATATTTTTAGGCTTTTATATTCAATTTTACAATTTATTTCAATTTTTTAAAATAGCAGCCTAACACCAAAAGAACCAAAAGCAATATTAAAGTAATTTTTAACCACATTAATTTATGATGAAAGTTTATAACTATTATTCATTTTGATATACAAGTCTTTAAACTTGTTTCTTAATAATATCAAAGCGATCTTCAAGCTTGTTTCATTGTAGCTGAGTTTTTGTATGAGTACTCTTCCTTGTGAAAGCCACCTCACTTCTGTGTGAAAAGCAGTGGTGTATATTCTAGGGGCTCCAGGTAATCTCAAGTGGGTCAATTTTAATTTTCACTTTGCTTTTTAACAATTTTTAGCAGAAACTTTTTCTGAGAAAAGTTCAGTTTTTAGAATACGAACAGTTTGGTATGTGTAACCTATTTGAATACAATTTCCAGTGGAAACTGACTCTTTCTTAAAACCATCTGTGCAAGCAATCGCCAATGGACGGTAGACCGCCAAGATTTTCTCAAATTTCTGGCAACAGGAAAGCATATGCCAAGTTTCAGCTTTCCAAGATTTGTTGGAGCCTAGGATGTTGTATTTAGACTTTGAATATGGACTTAGAAAACTACCTCTTGAATGGGTGAAAAAAAATATGGTTTTCCCTCTATTCTAAAGAAAACCCCAGAAATGGGGGCATGTTCCCCTTGTCCCTGCTAGATTATGCCTATGTTTATGACCAAAAAAATAAAAGAAAATGCCCTATAAACAAAGTCATTAGAAAATTAAAAACTTAGACGGAAAAAAAAAATACCTATTCAATATTTCAAATTATCCAAATATGCAAAAAATTAGCACAGCTGAAATTTTTTTACTTCAGTATTGCAATGAATGATCATAAGCATGTGCAGATTTTTTAAACAAAACGATTTGCAGCTATCAGCTAATAACGACTTAAATATAGAGAAGCTCTTTTTAACTTTCACAGATACCATTGGAGCATATTTAAAATAGACCATATCACTTCGTTCAAAGTCATGAGAAACTTTTCCCTTCACAGCTCATTTGCAATTGAGCACAGGTTTTTATACCCTGTATATTTTTTCGAATTTTCTCCATTTTCATTTGCACAGTTTTTCCCACTTCTTTAGTCACAATATCTACATCAGTCACAACTTCTTTCATTAAATTTATTTGATTTACTAATAGTACATCAGGCTTCTCTAAATAAGTAATGGCACCAGGTAGAAATCCAAAGTTTGACTTTATATACGTAAATTTATTTTCAATTTCCTGATACGATAATAATTTCTGCACATCTTTAATCACTGTCAAACATTGCATTGAGTTTATAATCTTTTTCACTACTGTGAAGTTCTCCCAGTAATAATTGCATGCCTTGACTGAAGTCTCCCATCTGGTTAAATTGGGAGCAGGTGGCAAAGGAATGTTTGGGCCTTCTGACTTGAATAATGCCACTTAAGACGGTGCCTTCAGGAAAACTTTTCTTCACGCATCCAATCAGCTGATCAACCTTCACGCATCCAATCAGCTGATCAACTTTGGGGAACTGTTTTCGTATCATT
Organism: Dysdera silvatica; assembly: GCA_006491805.2. Taxonomy (NCBI): domain Eukaryota; kingdom Metazoa; phylum Arthropoda; class Arachnida; order Araneae; family Dysderidae; genus Dysdera; species Dysdera silvatica. The sequence continues at coordinate 196,589,594 of QLNU02015360.1, forward strand.
TCAAAAACTCTATGATAGGCATGTGCTAGATACATTAGGTGTACCATTTTTTAATACAGTGTTTTAAGAGCATTTGCAGCCTTAACCATGTAAGGTGCAGCATCAGTTACAAAACTCAGGACATTGTCTTATTGGATGCCATTAGGCCATATTAAGCTCAACGACATATCAAAGAGTTTACTTTTTGTTGAAAAATTCACCTTTTCTAAATGTTCACAATTAATGAGAAAATGTTCAACAGATCCATTTTCTTTCATCATGCCTACCAATACGTTAGCCATGTATAATCTTCGAGAACCACTTGTCTCATCAACAGAAACCCCGATTTTGTCAGTTACTTTATTTCTTATCTTCTGCATTGTGTTTTCATAACATAAATTTTCCTTAGTCTGGAGGAGTCGTGTAAAGACTTGCCAGAGTGCTTTTAAAAAACTGCAATTTCGTGTTTTCTCTAGGAAATATTGGCACAAATAAAGGCTTTACACAATTTTTCATAAAATGTAGAATGCTTTGAAGATTCGCCAGCTTCACCAAGGAGAATTTGCTGAAATTTTGTCTAGTCCTGGAGTTGCTGAAGACCTTGTTTGTGGTTGTTGCTGTTAACATATTGTTGTACAGTAATTTTTTTCCCCTGCAACTTTGACCTCACAGAGTTGACAATATAGCACATGTCCATCAATTGAGAATATTTTTTTTGCCATATTCAGATACAATGTGCTTTAATTTCAGCGAAATATTTTGTTTCACTTTTGGCATTTTAAAATTGGCAATTACTGCTCATAAATTAAAATTATTCACAGTAACCAAATGTGCACAGCTTCTGAAAAATACAGAGACAATGAATAAGCCTTCTTTATCTGTAGTACCTGCTCAGACTGGTTGGATGAGTTCATTCAATTGGAAGAGTTTATTCAATTGGAAGAGTTTATTCAATTGGAAGAGTTTATTTACAGCCATGCTACGTTAGAAGGGAAGGGTGAAGAAAAGGACAAGTATAGAATTTGATTGACGGTTTTACCCCGTTTTGTACAACCACCCACCCACACACTCCTCACTATCTTGGCTATGACCTGTTTCTTACACTCACACACTCAATGTTTCAAAGCTACGATGCCCTGCGAATGTAGCCAGAAGTGTCCCCGCACCTGGGCAGCTGAATCCAAGGGCAGCCTCAGATGGTTTATTATTATTATGTTTTTGTTCTCTGGACCAAAGACAATATTAAGGATCTTCGTCAAGAGCAGTACTGTTATTTATGCACCTGGGAAGCCAACAACTCAGAAACAACTCTGGCCAGGGGCGTCAAATTAAGAATTTGACAAAAGTTACAAAATCTCTAGTTACTTTTGGTAAGATTAGGTAGTAAATAATCTGTTACAGACAGTGAAATCCTAAATCTGCCTCCATTTGTAAATGGGAATAACATAAAAAGAGGTCTAATTTTA
>QLNU02015360.1:196591138-196607540 GCA_006491805.2 Dysdera silvatica
ATAATTTATTTCAATTTTTTTATAATAACAGCCTAACTCCAGGGCAAGTAAAGGCATCATTAAAGTGATTCTTAAATACATTAACTTATGATGAAAGTTTATAACTCTTATTCGTCTTGGTACGTAAGTTTCCAAATGTGATTCTTAATAATTTCAAAGCACCCTCAAGCTTCTGTTTCATGTAGCTGAGTTTGCATGAATACTCTTCCTTGTGAAAGCCACCTCACTGTGAAAAGCAGTGGTGTAAGCATTCTAGGCTCCAGGTAACTTCAAGTGGATCAATTTTAATTTTCACTTTGCTTTTTTAACACTTTTAGCAGAAACTTTTCTGAGAAAAGTTCAGTTTTAGAATAATGAATAGCTGGTACACATAACCTATTTGAATACAACCTAATGGAAACTGACTCCTTTCTTAAACCACCAGCAAGCAATCACAATGGACGGGTGGTATTCACAAGCATTTTCACCCTCATAAACAGGAAAGCATGTCAAGTTTTAGCTTTCCAAGATTTGTTGGAGCCTAGGGATGTTGTATTTAGACTTCAAATATGGCACTAATCTGCAACACAAACAAATTTGGAGCCATGAACATCTCCCTTTCAAAAGATTTGTAATATAAAAGCTAATTTTGTGTAGTGTTAATTGATTTCCCAAAGCTGTAATAGGAAATAAATCTGAAATTTTCCATGAAGTTTTAAAATTCTGGAAATACCACATTACTTAGATAATTAAAAACGTTTTTCATTATATAATTTATTCTGATGATATAAGACATTAAAATATACAAAATGTCATTATTAGGCTAGGGATTTTGATGACCCAAACCAGTTGGAATGACTTGAAAATGTATTTATGATCATAGGCATAACTTGAGGGTTAAATATGGGGCAGAAACTACCTCTTGAATGGGTGAAAAAAAATATGGTTTTCCCTCTATTCTAAAGAAAACCCCAGAAATGGGGGCATGTTCCCCTTGTCCCTGCTAGATTATGCCTATGTTTATGACCAAAAAAATAAAAGAAAATGCCCTATAAACAAAGTCATTAGAAAATTAAAAACTTAGACGGAAAAAAAAAATACCTATTCAATATTTCAAATTATCCAAATATGCAAAAAATTAGCACAGCTGAAATTTTTTTACTTCAGTATTGCAATGAATGATCATAAGCATGTGCAGATTTTTTAAACAAAACGATTTGCAGCTATCAGCTAATAACGACTTAAATATAGAGAAGCTCTTTTTAACTTTCACAGATACCATTGGAGCATATTTAAAATAGACCATATCACTTCGTTCAAAGTCATGAGAAACTTTTCCCTTCACAGCTCATTTGCAATTGAGCACAGGTTTTTATACCCTGTATATTTTTTCGAATTTTCTCCATTTTCATTTGCACAGTTTTTCCCACTTCTTTAGTCACAATATCTACATCAGTCACAACTTCTTTCATTAAATTTATTTGATTTACTAATAGTACATCAGGCTTCTCTAAATAAGTAATGGCACCAGGTAGAAATCCAAAGTTTGACTTTATATACGTAAATTTATTTTCAATTTCCTGATACGATAATAATTTCTGCACATCTTTAATCACTGTCAAACATTGCATTGAGTTTATAATCTTTTTCACTACTGTGAAGTTCTCCCAGTAATAATTGCATGCCTTGACTGAAGTCTCCCATCTGGTTAAATTGGGAGCAGGTGGCAAAGGAATGTTTGGGCCTTCTGACTTGAATAATGCCACTTAAGACGGTGCCTTCAGGAAAACTTTTCTTCACGCATCCAATCAGCTGATCAACCTTCACGCATCCAATCAGCTGATCAACTTTGGGGAACTGTTTTCGTATCATTTCAAAAACTCTATGATAGGCATGTGCTAGATACATTAGGTGTACCATTTTTTAATACAGTGTTTTAAGAGCATTTGCAGCCTTAACCATGTAAGGTGCAGCATCAGTTACAAAACTCAGGACATTGTCTTATTGGATGCCATTAGGCCATATTAAGCTCAACGACATATCAAAGAGTTTACTTTTTGTTGAAAAATTCACCTTTTCTAAATGTTCACAATTAATGAGAAAATGTTCAACAGATCCATTTTCTTTCATCATGCCTACCAATACGTTAGCCATGTATAATCTTCGAGAACCACTTGTCTCATCAACAGAAACCCCGATTTTGTCAGTTACTTTATTTCTTATCTTCTGCATTGTGTTTTCATAACATAAATTTTCCTTAGTCTGGAGGAGTCGTGTAAAGACTTGCCAGAGTGCTTTTAAAAAACTGCAATTTTCGTGTTTTCTCTAGGAAATATTGGCACAAATAAAGGCTTTACACAATTTTTCATAAAATGTAGAATGCTTTGAAGATTCGCCAGCTTCACCAAGGAGAATTTGCTGAAATTTTGTCTAGTCCTGGAGTTGCTGAAGACCTTGTTTGTGGTTGTTGCTGTTAACATATTGTTGTACAGTAATTTTTTTCCCCTGCAACTTTGACCTCACAGAGTTGACAATATAGCACATGTCCATCAATTGAGAATATTTTTTTTGCCATATTCAGATACAATGTGCTTTAATTTCAGCGAAATATTTTGTTTCACTTTTGGCATTTTAAAATTGGCAATTACTGCTCATAAATTAAAATTATTCACAGTAACCAAATGTGCACAGCTTCTGAAAAATACAGAGACAATGAATAAGCCTTCTTTATCTGTAGTACCTGCTCAGACTGGTTGGATGAGTTCATTCAATTGGAAGAGTTTATTCAATTGGAAGAGTTTATTCAATTGGAAGAGTTTATTTACAGCCATGCTACGTTAGAAGGGAAGGGTGAAGAAAAGGACAAGTATAGAATTTGATTGACGGTTTTACCCCGTTTTGTACAACCACCCACCCACACACTCCTCACTATCTTGGCTATGACCTGTTTCTTACACTCACACACTCAATGTTTCAAAGCTACGATGCCCTGCGAATGTAGCCAGAAGTGTCCCCGCACCTGGGCAGCTGAATCCAAGGGCAGCCTCAGATGGTTTATTATTATTATGTTTTTGTTCTCTGGACCAAAGACAATATTAAGGATCTTCGTCAAGAGCAGTACTGTTATTTATGCACCTGGGAAGCCAACAACTCAGAAACAACTCTGGCCAGGGGCGTCAAATTAAGAATTTGACAAAAGTTACAAAATCTCTAGTTACTTTTGGTAAGATTAGGTAGTAAATAATCTGTTACAGACAGTGAAATCCTAAATCTGCCTCCATTTGTAAATGGGAATAACATAAAAAGAGGTCTAATTTTAATTACAAAGAATACTTTAAAAATTGTTTGATGTGTTTTTTTCCCTAGGCAAAGGTACGATATTCACTATATAAATAAGCCTCCGCTCCCATTGTCTTTTTTGTGTCTAATGACATTTGAAGTCATTCCTGAATAGATTTAACTCATCTATAGCAATCAAAATTTAACACTATAACTTATCGATAAATTCTGATACCAAAATTCTCACAAGCCTTTGCTTTCTAAATTTAAAATACGTGTGTCGAGTCTAGCTTTATCCTGTTCTATATCACAGTTTCTCAAATGAGGCCACAAACCAACAGAAACAATTCTCTTACCCCCTCAACGTTTTAATTAATGCGCTGCTTTTCATTTTGTCATAACTGTATAAAATAATAAGAAATTTAATGCAAATTTCTCTCACCCCCTCCCTTCCCTACAACTTTGGAAATTTAAAAATCCAACGATTTTGAGGAAATTCCATATCTCCCATTTCGGAAATTTCTGCATCCAAAGGAAATCAATGAAAAAAAAGTGAGAATATTGGATTCGTAAAACGAAAAAAAAAAAAAAAAAAGGGTAACTTTGTTTGTAAATCGTGTAGCAGAAATGTACATTAGTTCAATGGATATTTTTTGAACCAACCCAATAGTTTGTTAAAACAAATTTGATGGTAAAAGTGTGAGTTCATTGTACTTTTTTTTTCAACTTTATATGTATTTATTCATTAGTTGTTCACATCCCCCCCAATATTAATTATAATATTTATAATATATGTATATACATATTGTGCATTTTTTATTGGGGAGGGAAGGATGGGGTAAATAATTTGAGAGATTACCTACTGTTTGAAATTATGCTACAACACTTGTAAAAAGTCATGTTGTATGGAGGCTGTCCATCTCTTCACACAAAGATTTGAATTGTCTGGCATTTATTGAATTGGCCTTAGTAAAATTACAGTTGAAACCGCATATATGCAAATGGGTGCGTCAACGAAATCCTATGCATATAAGCGGGTTTTACATATAAACGGGTACAATACAAGCAGTATTATCTGAACTATTGGGTGGAAATAATTTGCTCATTAAATTTTTAATGAATTTTATTATTAAATTAGATATTCTTATTTCTAATTTTATAAATCATACACATTTATTTCAATATTTATAATGTACAGTACTATTACTCTATTAATAAAAATAACAGGAAGTAATGTAGTAGTGCTTACATAAACACATATACTGTATTAGTGAACAATATCAGTTAACCTTTTTTTTTCATGCATGGATGTTCTGATAAATGATTAAAGATTTGATCTGTTAAGGTATTAGCGCTTTCCATATGAAAATTGTTTGATTTTAAATAATCTTGCAAAAGCGTTAGAGCAAAAACCGCTTCTTTATCAGACCGGCGCCGTTACAAGAACAAATTTTGACAGTGATTCTGAACACAAAAAGAGGAGAAAATGTAAATAAGCTGGTAAATGAAATTTCTACAAGAGTTAACAGCCGAGGGGAAAAGAGAATCCTAGAATTAAGAGTTGCCAGCTACATATTTACTTTGGATGAATATTTGTTTTGCATATATCCGGTTTAAATTCTATAATAAAACATTCGTTTGGCTTCAAAAATACTTGCATGCATGCAGTTTTTGCTATATAAAATTGCAATTAAGCGGGTTTTGATAACATTAAAATGATACAAGAAAATTTGAGGCTCGATATTTTTTGTATATATGCGAGTTACATATACACAGTTATCTTCACAGATTGATCAAGCACTTCCTTCAATGAGTGTGTTCCTCATTTCTTCGCAAGTAAACTATTGAACTTTTACATGAGTGTCCCTTTGTAAACCAAAACTCTATAATTTTGTTTTTGTGTTTTCACTCATTTTTTTGATGTTTTTTGCCATTACCAATATTATTTTCACATATCCGCAAACTGATGGCCTAGCATTAGTCCAGTACCTGGGCTATCTCCCCACACATCCTCCCTTTCCCACATGCTGTTTTAAAAATAATTTTGAAGTTTATTTTCCAGTTATAAAAAACTAGAAGCAGCTTTTTTTTTTTTAAAATATATATATAACGATATTATTTTTATTATATATATAAAATTAAAATATACAGTATAATTAAAATATAAAATATAATTAAAATATAAAACATAATTAAAATATAAAAATGAGGATTAGAATTTTAACACTCCGTCTTTGAATACTTTTATTTGTACATGAACTCTATTCTTCTTTTCCTTTGTGTGAATTTAAGCATTACATTTCCATAAAAAAATTTTTCAGAATACTTTTTCATATTTAAAACGAAGTTTTTCTCTATTGACAAAACAACCAAGTTGTTCAAGTTTAATTTATCTTCATATCTATTTCGAAAAAATTATTTTTTCAATAGTTCATTATTGAATCATTCATTCTCACAAAATCACACAACACATATCATTTAGTTTAATCCACTACTGCTACACACATTTTACTATTTCAAGAACTATACAAACGGCGGAATTTTTACAGACGGAAGCATAGAAACTCTTCATTTGGGCCTTTGCAAAACACATTTTTGCTTTTAGTGACTGCTTCAAAAACAGCTATTATCACCAATAAACTATAAACTTCAACTTTTGTTTTTTTCTTTCCAAAAGAAGAATTTTTTTTTTCTGAATTTCAATTTTACTTAGAGACACAAGAATTATTTTATTTATTAACTATATCTAGAAGAACATTTTTCTAATTGGAAATTTCTCGGTAGAAAGCCCATCTAAAAAGTTGAATTCTATGTTTCTAAACAGATACAATTCATTGTAAAATAAATACAATGTCCAATATTTATACATGATTTGAAAACTATAATTGGACATACGTTTCTACAGCCAATGATTAAAAAGATAATCGCCGTAACAGCTACAATACCAAATATTAATCGGCAATTCTTTTTTTTTCTGAATGGAACCCCACAAGTAGCAACCCTTTCAATAGGTTTTTGTGTTGTTATTATGTGAACATCAGGGAAAGTTGGAGAGGCTATCAATAATGATTTGGATAGCCTCGGTATGTTTTTTCCCCTACTGAATCACACAAGATATGCCTTTGCTTTTTTTGGCAATAGAACTGACACTTCCTGCTGTCGATTTACCTCAATTTGTGAATTTTTATTTATCAACTATTATTCGACGTCAATTTTAATTTGTCACATAATCGCCGGCATTAGCCATTTGCATTTTCTGGGCTTCGGAGGTAGCCTTGCTTGCCTGGAGAATATGCCATTGCCGTAACTGGTCCATTGCATACTCTAGGCTGGGAACCGTTCATTTAGACTAGTGGTTACCAACTCAGTTTAAGCCGCGGACCATTTTTCCACTTCAATTGGACTCGCGGACCACTTCTCCACGTCAATTGGATTCACGGACCGTTTTGAAAAATTCTCACGAGTTGGCTGCAAGACCTGAATAAAAAAGGGAGCCTGGTCTTTTTTTGGGGGGGGGAAATGTGTTTGTAAAATCGTTCTTTGGGAAAAAAAAGAAGAAATAATAAACAGAAAAAAAAATCTAATGATAATACAGTCAAACCTCGTTAAGACATATACCCTTAAGACGAATTACTTTTAATACGAAACTTTTCCTGAAGTTCCGTCAGATTGTAAAATACTACAAATATGCAATCAATTTCATTTTTATAAGTATTCTTTTTTTTTCAATTTTTTTTTTTTTAAATAATGACCCGTCTCGCGGACCACTTGGGACGACTTCACATACCACCAGTTGGGGACTACTGATTTAGACAATATAAAGAATATGGATGTTTATGAATATGGTTTCTTATATATATAAACGTAAATTAATATACAGATAAACAACTTTTTGAAATGGTGAAAACATCCAGAAAGGTTAAGTATTGCATGAAAGAGCATAAATTTGCAGCAATTTGTAGCAGTTGTTAAAGGCTACTGGGCTAAGTTTGATTTTCAGTATGCTTTTATGGAAATGTATTGTAGTTGAGTGAGCAGGTTGTTGGTCCTGTCTTGGATGAACTACATGGGAACATAAAAATTCAAATAAACAGATAAATACTAGCTCCCTTGCAGTATAATAATACTGACAGATTCACACCATTTTATTGTGTCAAAATTCCATATTATAAACTTCGAATAACTATAGAAGAGTCACTGTTTCTGTACTATGATCATCCTTAAAAAGTATTTTGGCCTAGTAACATGTCTTTATATGAGACACATTACTAAGTTATATTATGGCAAGCCCAGGTCAATCGGTCTATTTTTTTTTTTTGTGTCTTTATAAATGTGTAAAAATTGGAGACACGTTTCAACAATGCCTCTTTGTCAGGTTACAAGTATTTGTCAGTGAAGCTTGTAGAACAATTTGTCAAGTTTATTATTCGTGTAAATTTTCTCTCCTTATTCACTGTTCATTCTTCGGTAATGGCCATCGCATAACTGTCACAGGCTCATGAACTGAAGCAAAGTATTGATTTCATTTTCAATCAGTAATTTGTTCCTTCATGCTTGAACAGAAGCACATATTTCTCAGTTGATTCAGTAAGACTACTGGTTCCAGTACTAATGCAGTTAGGAAAGTTATTGAAGGTTATTTTTGTTCCTTTGTATATATTTTTTTTTTATGAGAAAAGTAATGTGTATATCCAGAGATGGATGAATATGAAAATATTTTATTCTGAAATGTTTAGAAATACTATTGTATTTCCATTTTATTAATACTAAGTTATATTTTTTTAGTATATTAAGTAGTGTATTTTACAATGTTCGTGATTAGTGGTAATCAAATCTTGTGGTATCAATATTTTGGCATGGATATAGGGGTTTCATGCAATTTTTTTTAAATAATGACATTGAAATTTTAGATTTTTTAATTTTAATTATTTCTTTATAGGTGGTAGTAATTATAACTGTTGGATACATTGGTTGTATTTTGGCATTATTTGGCGTATCATTGTTGCTGAAGGCTGTAATTGTGGAAGGGATGCTTAAGGATCGTCATATGCCTGGAAACACTCCACTTGTAACAGATAGAGTTAACATTTCTGACTCACTAAATGTTTTGAGAACTGAATGTCTTCAAAGTAAACTGCATCATGAAATGGGTTATGAAAATCTAATTACATCTGTAAAAAAAGAAGAAACATCCTTTTGCATTGGAAAATTAAGCTTTTCTAACAAGAACTTGAATTTCGAGGGACATGGTATGCACAATAAAATCAATAAATGTTTGAGCAAGCAACAAAGCATGCCAAATATTTTACTCAATTCTTTTGTAAATAGTGGAAAACAAATACAAAGTTATTCTCATAACAAGTATAAGTGTGTTTACTTTTTTGTAAACTGTAATGACTCTATCATCCTATGGCCTTTGTATTTGCAGCTTAGCAATCAAAACATGAATACTTTTATAGCTTAAAATTAGTTACTAAAATAGATAGTAAAATGTGTTTTCTACTAAAGATTTTACATAATATTTTTTTTTATAAAATTTTGAAATAAAAGTTTTTTACTAGCACTTAATATCTATTAAAATACTTGTCAATTTATGTCAAAAATTTATAATCATATTCATTTTAATGAGGTTGAATTTTACTTATCATTTTGAATTAGTTATCTAATAAAGATAGTATAGTTTTAAAAAATTACAAATCACTAATACATAAAGAACTTGTGTGGTTATTTTTATATCATAATCCAAATCTTTTGCAATGAAAAAATAAAATTTTTCGTATGATCATGTCAAGAATTTTATGTTTTTGATAGAAAATAGAAAACAACTGAGGAATTAATGTTTTTCATTGTTTCAAAGAAGTTTTCATTAAAATTTTAATGCCTAATTTTAAGTTACAGGAATACTTGTATTTTTCACTTGCTGTAATTATCCACTATTAAATCGTTTAGTTAAAGTGGTTAAAGGATCTTTAAGTGGACCACATCTAATATTTGTTATTGTATACTAACTTTGCATGTGTGCATATTTGTTTCTTTATGTGTGTGAGGTTTTGTATTAAACTATTTGTGTGAGATGTGTTTTTTTAAACTAAGTTAAATTTCTTTTAAAAGATTGTGTGTCATACACAAGCTTTATTCTCTATGTGTAACATAGAATTATTTTGTTTAAAGCAGCATGTCTTTTTGTGATAAAATAACTAATTACTGTATGAATTTAATATAATTTTTTGTTTGCAAGTAAATTTAAAACTCGTAGTTTTTTGTTAAGTTTAAATACATTTATTGTGTTGGATACTTAATTGGGAGCATACCGTTTTCAGTTGTGCATTTCTTTGTATAAGGTTAGATTTGAATAAAGCCTTCACTTATCTAAGCTTGTTTGTAAAGTTTGTATGCATATTTTCTCGGTGAATTCAGTTTAAAAACGCAATTTCCATTTTTGCTTTTATTTACAATTTTCATTTTTACTTTTTTTATTTAAATCAAGTTGAAATTTTCTTATTTTAAACTTGAACTTTTTTATGGATTTTAAAATTTTGTGTGTCTGTTACTAAATGTTTAAACTCTTTTAATTTTGTTGTAAAATTTGGAACAAATAAAGACTAGATAATGGAATCTTATGTTGGAAACTGATATTTGAGATTGATGTTAAATTTGAATTCAAGATTTTAAATCTGATCTTAAAAAAAAGGCCCAATTGAAGCCTACATGTTTGTGTTTAATAATTATATATAAATCAGTGACTTAGTCTGACTTCAAATGTGAGCTATCTCCAATTATTTACTCCCATGCCCTAAATCGAATAAAAAAAAGTCATAATTCATACATATATCATCATATATGAATTGTGAATTTTTTATTCAAGAGGAGGAGATGAATAATTCGAGTTGACCCACTTTTGAAGTTATGCTACACCACTGTTATATATATAAGAGTAATAAAAGACTAAATCGCAAGGAACATTATAGTTAATCATAATGATCCAGTTTTATCATTGTACTTCTGCTTAAATGATTGCTAAAAAATTTTGTGAGAGAGCTGATGAAGTTTGCTAGTTCAAAGTTCATTAATGTGTCTCTAATTTGCATTTATGGAAATACAGAGAATTATAAATGTGAGAATTCTATTTTTAAAGCATATTAGAAAAAAAATTTGTAAATTCTTTCAGAAAGAAATAAACTTTCGTTTCGATGCTACAAATTCAGGACTTGTAATTTAAATATTTGAGTTTTGATGATGTTTTCTTAAACCTTTTCAATTTTGGTTAGAACCTTCTATGTGAGTAATGCTGTATACAGATATGCATTTAATAAAAGACAAGTTTATATTACACTTGTTCAGTTTTATTACCAGGGCCTTTTAGCCCTCTGGACTGTGTTTTTTGGTTAAGGTGTCTGCTTAAATATATCGGAGGAGTTTGGTGGTCACTTTAGTTATCATTTCCATTCCAAATCACCTGTTACAGTCTTGGAAGGTAAAACATGTTACTGTGTTAGTATCACTTTTACTATACACAGTATTAATCTTATATAGAAATAAAATACAGGGTACCAGGGAGGAAATTACATAAAAAGGTTAAACACTGGTAAAATAGCAATGAAAAAGATCACTCAAGCTTTCGGACGCATCAGCAGCAGTCCTTCATCAGGAGTAATGACGATGTTATGTTTCTGTCTCTTTTTTATACTTGAAATTTCTGGAAAACCCTTCATCAGAGTAGTCCCGCAGAATGGAAAAACCCAATGAGAACCAATGGGAGGCCTCCAATAGAATCATGGAAGAACCGAATGTGAATCAATGAGAAATCTGTGCTGCGGGTCACCTAATGTTGGGGAAGTCCCAAGAACCTTGTCATACTGCCAGCTGATAAAGGCCGTACTATAGTCGTCTTAAATCGTCAAGACTACTTAAATAAAATTACTACACTCTTATCTGATACAAATACATACACCCGCATCACAAAAGACCCTACACAAACAATTCAATCCAAAATGAACTCTCTCCTTCTAAAACTCTATAAATCTAAAAAACTTACATTTAATCTCTACGACTCTTTAAAATGCACTTCCGGCCGCTTACCATCCTTCTACGGATTACCTAAAATTCATAAACAAAATATTCCTCTTAAAACTATAGTTAGTTTTTGCAGCTCTCCTACATATAACCTATCACAACACCTCTCACGTCTACTCTCTCCTATAATCGGTAATAACGACTACACTGTTTCTACTAGCCAATCCTTCTGCACCTCTTTAAATAACCTACAACTTGACGACGACGACCTCATGGTCTCATTCGATGTAATTTCTCTCTTCACTTGCATTCCCACATCACTTGCAATCGACACCGCACTTACACGCCTCCAAAATGACACAACACTACATGAACGCACTTCACTAACACCTCACGACATCTGCACATTGTTGAAATTTTGTCTGGACTCTGCTGTGTTCTCCTCAAATGGTTCTATCTATAGACAAGTTTTTGGCACTGCCATGGGATCTCCGGTCTCAAGTGTTGTAGCTAACTTGGTTATGGAGTCATTTGAGGAAACTGCTTTGTCCTCACCGAATTTTAACATTAAATTCTGGAAAAGATACGTCGACGACACGTTTGTTGTACTTAAAACTAATACACTCCAAAGCTTCTTCCATTACCTTAATAACTTAAACTCACATATAAAATTCACATACGAAACAGAACAGAACAATAAACTCCCTTTCCTAGACGTTCTTGTACACAGATCTCACGATAACTCAATCTTCACCTCAGTTTACCGTAAACCCACACATACAGACAGATATCTCGATTTTAAATCGCATCATCCAACATGCCACAAAGCTTCCGTTGTTAAAACATTAAGTCTTAGAGCGAATTCTCACTGCAGTAATGAAACACTTTCAAACACAGAAACAAAACACATACACACGGCACTTAAAAATAATGGATACCCTAAACGATTCATTCTCAGAAACTGTAGACCCAATAGTACATCTTTAAACAATACATCTCACACCCGCATATCTATTCCATATATTCACGGCATTTCCGAAACAATCTCTCGCATCCTTAAAGAGGCAAATATCAAAACATTCTATTCCCCTGTCACAACACTTCGCAAACAACTTACAAAAGTTAAAGACCCAGTTCCACCAGAAGATCTCACAGGCGCCATATACCAAATACCATGCAAAGACTGCAACAAACATTACATAGGACAAACAAAAAGAATGATCAAAACAAGAAAAAAAGAACACAAACAAGCACTCGCGAAAGGAGACATAGCCTCACGTCTGGCAGAACACGCTTTACAACACGGACACGAACCCGACTGGGACTCAACAAAAATACTACACCGTCACATCACAAACAAGAATAGTAGACTCTTCTTAGAATCTTGGGAAACTTACAAACTACACGGGAAAGCCATTAATACATCACAACCACTTCCAGAAACTTATAAACAACTCTTACTCTGAAATGTATGAGACATCCCCAACATTAGGTAACCCGCAGTGTGGGTTTCTCATTGGTCCCTATTGGGGTTCTTCCATGATTCTATTGGAGGCCTCCCATTGGTTCCCACTGGGTTTTCCCATTCTGCGGGACTACTCTGATGAAGGGTTTTTCCAGAAATTTCAAGTATAAAAAGAGACAAAAACATAACATTACTCCTGATTAAGGACTGATGCGTCCGAAAGCTTGGGTCATCTTTTTCATTGCTATTTTACCAGTGTTTAACGTTTGGTATGTAAATTATGCTTATATTTTAATTTTTTTTTCAAGCAATTCATTTTTCTAAACATTTAACATGAATATTGATTTATTTTTGCATGTGCTAGTTATCAAATGTTCAAGAAATCAAATGGATTAATGTGTTTAAATCAGTAATATATTTTTTTTTTGGAAGGAGCTTAGAAATTAGCATATCATTATTAATTTATTGTAGCATGCCCAACAAATTTAAATAATTCATTGTTATCTCAGCTTCCATTTTTCTTTTTGGTTAGTTTTTGGTTTACTAATTTAAAATTGTGTATTAAAATCAAAGTGTGATTATTACATGTTACGTAATATTTTTTCTTTCTATAAAGAGGATCTAGTTTAGATTTAGCAGTTATTTCTGTAAGAATTCGGATTGTGCATGCATTTTGTCAAACATTTTTGTTGTCAATTTCTGAATGGATTCTTCAAAAATGATCCCAGTCAAGGAGTAAGGTAATTTGTGTGTAAGTTCTGCAATATATAACTATATCAGGGTTTCCACACACCTAGAAAACCAGGAATTGTCAGGGAATTTGAAATTGTCTCTGAAGGTTAAGCAAAAGTCATGGAAAAATATTTTTTGGTCAAACTTTCAAAAGTCAAGGAAAACAGTTTTAACTTACATTTTGAATAGCTAAATCTCCTATGAATTGAAGTCATTTTACCCACAACCAAAGCTTAGTTGAAAGTTGCTTGTGATTGGTCATGGAATTTTACCATGAAAAATCTGGAAAAACCAGGGATTGTTTTCCCTCCAATATGAGTGGAAACCTTGTATATGCATCAGTTGTTTGTATGCTTTGTATAGCCAGATTTTTTATCTATTATTGGACTTGATTGTTATCAGTGATTAAGTAACATGAATGTTTTCGTTAATCCTTCGTTTTTAGAAATCAAATTCAACAAACATAAATGCCCTATATTCTATCTAGTTTTGACCAAACAATTGTTTCTTGTTGCACATTAATATTTGCTGTATTCAGAATTGTGTTGTCTTCGTACATGGTGGCCATAATTATAGGTGTTTAGAGCCCGCTAGCAAAAAATTTATGTCAAGCTTAACTAAATTTGGTGTACATCGTACTCCTGGGATAATTGGATTTTAATTTCTTAAAAAAAGTCACCTCTGCAATTCCAACCACCTTTGCAATTCCCAGTGTGGCATTTGCATTTCCACTTTTTTGACAATAGAATTTTACCCAGCAAAATACAATCACATGGAGTTAGCATATCAGTTTTAACAAACAAATGCAAAACACACTTTGTCTTCTATATATCCACCAATTGACTTTAATTTACTAAGATTTGTATAATCTAGCTATTTTTGAGTGAGAATATGCATATTTATGTGATTTCCGCACCATTCCTTTCTGGTGGTGAAATTTTGAACTACTTCTTACTTGTCTGAATTTTTCCTAGAAATCAAAATCCTGTGATCCCAGGAGTATGTACACCAGATTTGGTTTAATTTAGTCCAATAGATTTTTGGCTATCAGGCTCTAACTAAACACCTTACCTTTAATTATGGCCACTTTGTATTATCAACAGATCTGTAGGGTTTATTAGTTTATTCCTTGTATCTAATTTTTGTTTCTTAATGCCATTATCTATATTTTTCTTTGTGAAGATTTGATTTTTATTTTGATTCTTAAGAAGGCTGGTATGTTAGTTCAGAAATCACATTGAGTTATCAATTGCCGTATTAGGTTATTTAAGCAGGTTTTAGGGTGTAAAAGTCTAAAACAATATTGGTGTCTGTACCGAAAAGGTGAATCACTGTGCAAAAACTATAATTAGCAATTAAAAAAAAAATGGCCAGTACAGTTAAATTTAATGTAAATGGTCGACAATTGTTTTGGAAGCCGTCCTTTCTCAAAACACAACAAAGTCTGAATGGAGGACAGTATGAGCTCACTCAGATGGTTCAATCTCAACACATGTAAACATGGAATGCTGCCATCTTTCATCACGTGGCACAAAGCCTTTTATAAGCATTAGGAAGGAAACTATAGTCACATGGAAAGTTAACTTTATCAATGTTCATTAAGACATGTAAGGCTGCAAAAAAGTCCAAATCTGTGGTCATGAAAGATGTCCATTGCAAAATCGTTCCCATTGAAAGTGAACTTTATCACCTGCATTTAAAATTCACGAATAGTGTCACAGATTTTAAAAACTGGGTTACAATGATTCTTGAAAGGTGCCAGCTCATCGCCCAGAAGCATCATATGTCGTTAACCAGAAAATTGAATAACCTGTTTACGCTTTCGAACATCCCACCCCCTTCCTACTCTTTTGGTGATAATCACTGTTTCTAGAGTACAGTTATCAGACCGCCATTTGAAAATGATGTCTCTAAATTCAAATTTTGCAGTCCAGGTCATCCCTCAAAATTTATTACTTGGGCTGAAAAATCACTAAAATATAGTAAAATTTTGCCGGAACAGAAACAAGTTCATCACCTTTTGTTTTGACGGAAACGCTTGTTACCAGTAATTTACCAAAACATAATCTGTGTCCACAAGATTTAAAAGAATTATGTTGTCTCCAAGTTAATAAAGATATTATTATCAAGACGGATAAAGGAGGCTAATTAGTCGTTATTGACAGATCACAGTATTTGGAAGAAGTCAATTCATTAATTCAAGATGGTCTATATGCCAACGTCAATAACAGCATTAGTCATGCATAGCTGTTAAGTAAGACAAGAAGAGCAATTCAATATTGTCCGTTTATTGATGCCAAAACAAAAAAGTCCACTTTCCTGTCTATTGTCAGTTTCACTCGCCTTTACGCTCTTCTCAAAATACCTAAGACAACATACCTTTTCGGCTGATTGTTTCCAATGTCGATACTGCTAGCAACCTTCCGTCTAAACATTTAGCTGTCAGGCTTTGTCCTTTTTGCTGCAATAATCACTCACCATCAAGAACTTATTGGACTTTATTTCTCATGTGAAATTGGTCACCCATAGCTTCTCAAAAATAGTTTTATTCAATGTTAAAAGCTTATTCACCAATGTTCCCATTAAGGGAACACTGCATTTTCTCTCGAGATGTATGACCGAATACCACTATTCAGAATTTGAAATTGTGGAATTATTGCGGCTCACTGAATTGTGTGCTAGCCACACAATATTCACTTTCAAAATAAATATTTTAAACAAGTTAATGGACTGACAATGGGCAACCCACTATCACCCATTTTATGTGATGTTTATTAACATTATGTTGATGAACAAGTCAATCTACTTCCTTGTAAATGTTGGGTATGTTATGTGGACGATATCTTTGCTGTGTCAACAAACCAACATTGACCAAATTCTTATTACACTTAATTCCATAGATTTTCATATCCAGTATACTTCCAAGGTGGAGCA
>QLNU02015360.1:196617810-196643107 GCA_006491805.2 Dysdera silvatica
ATTTTATAGCATAAAAATAAATGCAAATTTATTAAATATGTATAATCATAATCTAAAATCGCAAATAAAATACATGTCATATAAAATGATTTGAAATCTCGAGCAAAGCGAAATTGAATTGTACCATTTTATTTTGAATAAAAAATAATCTTTATTTTTTAAAAAAATTTTGAAATCTAGTTCTAACTTTGTTTATTTTTTTCCTTATCCAATGTCTTACGGACTTTTTCTTTAATCTGTTTATAGCGGGTTGAATATCCTCATCTGAATGAGGACATGATTCCCGAATACCCTCAACTTCATTCAAAGAGACGAAATTATCTTCAAATTGTTGAACAACTTGTTGATCCTCTGGACGACGCCAGTCGCCGGAGCCCTTCTCTATATTTTGGTGCTTAGAAGAATAAATATGCTCCATATGTACTTTCACACTCTTGCAATCAACTAAGAAACTATGATCCAATGCTTCTTTAGCACAAAACCTCTTCAAAATATCTTTTTGAAGGAATATACCTATGAAATCGAGACAATTTTCCAGGAATAGTGGAGTAGGATTAGCTGAAGGATAGCACCTTGAAACCCTCTCTGCGAAAAGTTCTGGTTTCAGAAGTTTTCTTATTACCGGCTCTATTTCAAAGTACCAAGATCTGGCCTTTGCCGTTTCGTTGTACAGAGCTTTAGTGAATACCTCAAGAACCAAAATACCGTAAGCCCAAGAATCAACAGCAGGACCGTTTAGACGCGGGAATGGATAGACGAAAGGATTTGTGGAAATGGGACGTTTGAATGCCTCTGGTGGCCTGTAAGAGAATGGAAGTCCAATCGTATTGGACCGAATAACCGAAAGAGCTTCGCTGACAAACGTGAAATCACAGAGCTTGGCAACGCCTTCTTCGCTAATCAAAACATTGTCCACCTTTATATCCAAGTGGCAGTAGAGATGCGATTGTAAGTAGTCCAAACCTTGAAGTACGTCCCGCAACCAAACCTTGATGTAACTCACACTACCCTTGAAATTACGAAAATCTGAATTATTAATTATGTTAAATAAGGAGGTCTGCTGCAAAGGCATAAGAAAAACAATCGCCTCATTCTTTGTGTGGACAATTTGATCAACGGAAACTATATTTCCATGACGTAGATTAGGCCACAGTACCAGTTCCCCATTGACAACGCGCTCCTTTGCTACAATTTTTGCTGCACGATTAAGATCAGCAAATGCATCCCTGATTTCCACTACATCGCCGAAAGAACCTTTTCCAAGAAACCTGACAAAAGTCATGCAGTGATCTGTGTTCAGTTCGTCAAGAACTTCATTGAAACCCTTCCTCCTCTCTTCTGCCATGTATGAAATCCTTGTTTTTAGAAGATCAAAAGACAAGAATATGGAAAGCAAATGAATTTGAATGTTGGAAAGATAAAAATTGGACAAAATTTTCGATATTTTGCGCTAATTTCTGAGAGCAGTACGTTTTTCGATATATCCGCTCTGTTAAAATTCGAAATTCTGATAAATGCTGTAATGTTTCTATGGTACCCGTCAACAACTAACTTAGCAACCATAGCAAAGTAACGTTACTAAGGTAACCATACTACTTTCTGGATATAAATGTATATTGAATTAATATGATTCATCGATACATTTATTAAATTTTATATCGATGAATTATATCTATTAATATAATTCATCGATATAAAATTTAATAAATGTAAATATACCTATAAATCATGTAATCATGTTGTTCCCATATGTTATATGAGAAAAAGAGAGAGAGAGAGAGATGCGCGTATTTAACAGACAATTTCAACAATTTCAATAAAAGAAAATTTGCTTTCACGAGCTTATTTTCTGTTTTGAAACTTATACCATTAATACAGCAATTGTTACAACGACGAAGAGAAGAAAAAAAGCAATCTCTCTCTTTCCCTTTTCTCTTTGAACAAATATATCGTTTATTTATTTATATAAATCGAAATATTTTTTTTTCTTTCGAACGTTTCACCATCTAGCCATCGGCGCTGGTATCACTACGCCAATAAACGTTGATTTATATTGTTGTTTAAATATATCGTTTTAATGGGGTTTAATATATATGGTATATATATATAATAATAATATATATATAATATATATTCTTCATAAGTATAACTTGCATTATGCTGCTTATATATATATATATATATATATATATATCATCATCATCATATTCAACCATTATCTATCCACTGCTGGATGAAGGTCTCTCCAAATGCTTTCCACACAAGTCTATCCTGAGCAATTCGCTTCCACGTCACCCCAACCTGTTTTCTTATTTCATCCACCCATCTAGTTTGAGGACGTTTTCTAGGTCTTCGGTGGTCTCTTGGAATCCAGTTCAGAATTTCTGTTGTCCATCGTTGATCAGTTCTTCTTGCAATATGCCCAGCCCATCGCCATTTCAGCCCTTTTACTTTAACAATGATGTCCTCTACTCTAGTTTGCTCTCTCACCCAAGTGTTCCTTTTTCGATCTCTCCTAGTTATTCCAAGCATGCACCTCTCCATGCTCCTTTGCGTTGTCTGTAACTTTCGTATTGCTCCAACTGTTAGACTCCATGTCTCTGATCCATAAGAGAGGACTGGCAATACACACTGGTTGAAGACCTTTCTTTTTAGACACAAAGGCAATTTCCCCTTCAGGATAAAACTGTTTCTTCCAAATGCACTCCAGCCAAGTTTAATACGTCTGTTGAGTTCTTTCATAATGTTGCCATCCATTGAAATCAGCTGGCCAAGGTAAATATATGAATCAGCAATTTCTAGCTCAATGTTGTCAACTTGTATTTTTGTTTCCTCTACGAAATTATTGAACATGATCTTAGTTTTTTGTAGGTTCATCTTGAGTCCAACTTCTTTACTTCTAGTTGAGAGCTCCTGTACCATGTCTTGGAGTTCTGATGGGTTCGTTGAAAAAATAACAATGTCATCAGCAAACCGCAAATGATTTAAATATTCACCATTTATTTTTATTCCCCTGTTATTCCAATTTATCTGCTGAAAAATCATCTGTAAAGCTGAAGTAAAAAGTTTTGGAGAAATGGTATCTCCCTGCCTCACACCTTTACCAATTTTGATAGTTTTGGTATCTTTATGTAACCGAAATTTTGCACTTGCATTTTTATACACACGTTTCACCATGTCAATGTACACTTCCTCGATGTCTGTTGATCTTAAAGAGTTGATGACTGCTGATGTTTTAATAGAGTCAAAGGCCTTCTCATAGTCAATAAATGCCACACACAATGGAAGTTCATATTCATGTGTTCTTTCAATTAATTCTCTTAATACTTGAATATGGTCCACTGTACTGAATCCACTTCGAAATCCAGCTTGTTCTCTTGGTTGAGCTGCATCTAATTTTTTCTGCAGGCGATGTGTTAGCACTTTTGTGAAGATTTTATAAATAGCAGGTAACAAGCTAATTGGTCGGTAATTTTTTAAATCCTCTTTATCACCTTTTTTATGCAAAAGAATTACTGTTGCAGAATCCCATTGGTTTGGTATGTTACCACTGTTAAGACATTTGGTAAAGAATTTTGCAAGTATGTCTTCTACATGTTCTCCAGCTTCTTTTAAGATATCTAATGTAATGCCATCATCGCCAGGGGATCTTCCTTTCTTCATACTTTTTATTGCAAATGCTACTTCTTCTTTTAAGATTTTAGGAGCTGTTCCTTCGACTATCTCAGAGTCTTCGTTTAATCCACTGTTTCCCTCATACAGCTTTCTGTAGAATTCTTCAACTCTTCTAAGTATTTCTTCCCTATTTCTTGTTACAGTGCCATCCTCTCCTTTTAATGCAATGATGTGTTTCTTCCCAATAGACAAACTCCCTTTAACAACCCTAAGGCTCTTGTTGCTTTCAATGGCCTTCCTTACTAACTCACAATTGAATTTTCTTATATCTTCTTTCATGTTTTTGCGCAAAGTTTTGCAAAGTTCTACATACTCGATCTTGCGACTGGTATTTTGATTGTCCACCTTCATAAGTCTTCGCCTTTTCATGAGTTGTTTCGTCTTCTCAGATAATTTGCTATTCTGCTTTTTACATATTACACCACCAATTTCCCCAGCAGTTTCAATTATTGTCTTAACAATGTTTTCATTTGCTTCTGAGATGTCAACTTCTTCAATAAGTCCTTCCAGTGCAGAAAAGCGATTTTTTAATTCCAACTTGAATGCCTCGGTATTTTCTTTTAATTTCTTTAAATCCACCCTCTTACATACTTGTTTCCTAATGAGCTTCTGCCTTTCTAGTTTAGTATTTAAGTGCATTTTACATCTCACCATTCGATGATCACTTCCAGTATTAAATCTGTTCAGTACGCTGCAATCTTCAATAATTGATTTCTTGTTTGCCAGTATATAGTCAATTTCGCTGGTTCCTCCATTGGGGTGTTTCCATGTCCATTTTCTTTGTAGTTTCTTCTTAAAAAATGAATTCATGATGCTAAGATTTTCAGCTTCGGCAAATTCTATGAGTTGATCGCCACGTTCATTCCTTTCCCCGTATCCGTATTTACCAACCGATGTCTCTCCTTGTTCCTGTTGTCCAATTCTTGCATTAAAATCTCCCATGATGAGCTTGATGTGTTGTTTCCCCTTGGTATGTAGCTGTTTGATTTCTTCATAGAATTCCTCAACCTCCTCGTCGGTATGGCTTGATGTTGGTGCATATGCCTGTACTATCTGAAGTTGGTATCGCTGGGTTAGTTGAACAACGAGCCTCGCTGCTCGATCTGACGTGCTTTCGACTTCAAGAAGGTAGTCTTTAATTCTTTTGTTGATTAAGAAGCCAACACCACTTGTTCTTCCAGTTTCCGTTCCTCTATAATAAAACAAATGTCCACTTTTAAGTTCCACCAACTCTTCACCTTTTCTTCTAACTTCACTGAGTCCTACAATGTCCCATTTGATCTTGTCAAGTTCTTCTTCCAATTCTTGAAGTTTTGCTTCAGAAGCAAGGGATCGTCCATTATACGTAGCCAAGGTCAATAACAAACGGCAGCCTGGGCCATTCCAGTGATTCTTAACAACCTTCCTCTTATATTCCTCTTCTATGTGAAAGAAGGTTATTTTCAACATTTTCGTTCTAACTGGTAAGTGTACGTATATAGGATATCAAACATCTGATTAAATTTTTATCTAGGCATCCAGGTCACGGGAACGATGCTCTCTTTTTTCAAATATGAGATTTATAAGATATTATTACCCTTCAAAGGGTTTACCCAATTGCCAAATGGTCAACATATAAAGTTACCAGCAAGTTTTTTGTTATATTTGAATATGTTGTTATATTTGATTATATGAAATATGTTATAAATAATAGTAAACTATATTATTGTTTCAATTTGACCTCCTGAAAGTAAATATATAAAGCGCTTCTTCCAAAAAAGAAAAATTATATTAACCAATAACGATGAGACGTGTATGTTTATTGCATTTATAGGTTAAAGTTTTACATAGGTCAAGAGTTATTAAACTAGGACCTGTGAATTTGGAAAGCAAATAAAAGTCATGCTTCCTAATTATTAATTGAAATTTTTCATTTCCTCTGAGTAGGAATGTAGACAATGAACGACAATAGTATTATAAATAATGGAAGTGATTGGATAGGAAACTTGCCAGACTGCTAAAAGAGTCTGCAGCATAGAAAAGAAAAGTATTTTTGATATATCTGGAAGATAAATTTGTTAACAGAGATAAGGAAGAAAGCTCTCTTAATTGCTTCAGTGAGCCGGTAAAATAAAAATAGAGTGAAAAAGGATAAAGTTCTCAGATGGAATTCATATTATAAAAACAAAACGAAACAAAACAAAAACCGTATATACACCCTACTCCAAAAGTTAAGGAACATGAAGGTTTGAAAAGTAAACATGATAACATATATAATATTTTTTTCATTTTAAGTATTTGTAATTATTTTTAATATTAGATTCCAATATAATTTATGGGACAGATGGTTCTCGCCTTTTACGAATTAATTCGCTCCGAGCCCTCGTTCGTAAAGCGGGCATCTTTCCCATACAGCAATGTAATAAGTATGTTTTCTGTTCTGCACACGCAATTCATTTTCCACACTGTAAATTTTACTAATGTAAAACAAAGGATAATGAAATAATATCTAATGTATAATGATTTACATATAATACAAATATATACAATCTAATAAAATCTAATAAAGATATATGTGTTAGAGATAAAGAGATATAGTATTTATTTAAAATTTGTTTAATCAGTATCTTCATCAATTTAAGAAATGATAAAACAACAACAATAAACACAATTGGCATAGTTGTAACAATTTAATGTAGCTTTAAACGTTTTTCGATGGTTTTCCGCCATCATCTATCGAAGCGTTCATAGCAATAAGCTAGTACAATAGGGCAAGGTTATGGGCGTTGTCCGTGAGTTGGTGCTCTTAGTGGCAGACAACATACACACACACATAATCATACCCTGTTGTATAAGCTTCCACGGTTATCGTTATGAATGCTTCGGTGGAAGTTAGCGGTAAGCCATGGAAGAATTTTTAAAGTTGTATTAAACTGTTGCAACTGTGCCAATTACTAATGTTTACTGTTATTATTTTATTATTTCTTAAGCGTGTCATATTGTGAGTCGAGATTCAGTTTTCATCTTCCTTAACGTTTAAACATGATGCACCCGTCATATATATTTTACCCTCAATAATAGTCCAGACTTGTTTAAGTTCGCGTGGTTTTTCGTTGCTTACAGGCAGAAAAGTAATCACTATGTATACTGCGAATAATATTATCATTAGAAAAGGTACAACAATGGGTTTGATGGAGACTTTTCTTTATACATTTTCCAATGTCGGGTGTAAACTCATAAGCGTTTTTTAAATCCTTAGAAACTTTTGTAAGTCTCTCAAGGTTGGAGTTTTGTAACTCATAAATTGTAGTCTGTTTCATGTGTAAAATACTTCATGATGGCTTTTAAGAAGGAAGGAATGAACACAAATTTCAGTTGAGAAGTATTTACTTTTAAAATCAATCTCATAATCTGGATGGATTTTTTTTATATATCACTTAAAAAAATTCTTAAAGCCGAGAATTCGTAAAGCGGAATTTAGTAACGCTTTAGAACAACCAGTAATAATTTTTGTTATACTTTCGTATTCTATCGTAGCTATATAATTTTCTTTTAAATGCTTTATTGCATATGCATATATTCAAATACTTTCAATTTTAAGGTTAATTAAAAAATCTATCGGAATTTACTGGAGTACAAACTTGTTGATCTGAACCAATTGGGTTTGATTTAAATTTGGAATATCATGGGGTTCTTTTTGCGCGTTTTCTTATGTCTGCTGTCATGTTACGATACGTTTTGGAAAGGACTCTTCCGTATGTAGAGAAAATAAATAGCATCTCACGTAAGCGCCAACATCTATGATATTTATGAAACGTAGGTGAAATTTTGCAGCTTCGTTTTGTCTTTCTACACTTCACCAGAAGATATTTATAGAGTTTTAAGTTATAAAAGGGATTAGATTGAAAGGCATAAAAAACTATGTGCACAAACAGCTGTATTTTTAACTGCACAGTTTTAAAAAATTATACTCAATCAAATTATGATGTGGTAAAGTTTAAAATGAATACGCATATTTTGCAGAAATACTTTTTTTTTAACTAGTTCGGATTAAGGGGGGGGTTTACTTTATGTTTATATCAATAAAGAAAAACTCTATATTAACTATGCAAAAGATGACTATATAGAGGCAATATCACTATATACGATTTACTAGAATTTAACAGAGAAATTTTTAATTCGTAAGATTATAAAAAAATTGGAAGCAAATTTTGAATGACTTTACTTTTTAGGCTCCAGTGCAACGTGATGCAAAGAATTCCACGGGGCATTGCGTAATTTTGGGTTGGTAGGCAAGCCGGTCTAACATAGTCGGATCCGTTGATTGGAGTTTCTAGTCGTAGCAGAGACAGCATTCCTGACCCGATTGGCGATTTTACCATTCCAGTTATACGAGATTCTTGATCAAATGGTGAGCGTGATGTTAACCGTACAACACCAATTCTAGCTGACCATATTGATTGAGAGTGCCTGTGGAACAAAGTGAGTCAACTAAATCTTCACAGAGGACGCAGTATAAACAGAATGATTTTTATAAATGGAGTGATTTTAGTTTTCAAATTAATATTTTAAATATTTCGAGTATGCATATTTGGAATGTGGGATTTATCTTATGGGCACTGATAACAGCATCAAAGGATTGCATCCAAACAATATGAACTCCTTTTTTTTTAATTCTTAAATTTAAAATGTTTTTTCTAATGGTAGAAAAACGCCAATGTGTAAAAAATTCCGTACTGATGTTTAAAATATAGAGTTAGTTAAAATTGAGAACTGAAATTAGAACTACACAAAAGTTATTTTTATTTTATAGGGCTAAAATATAAAAAAGTATTTTCACTTATGATATTTCATTAATTTGTATTGGAAACAAAAGCTTTAATTATTTTGTACGTAGAGATAAAATTAAAAAAATTAAAGAAAAAACGAAAATATAAATCAACTGATGATACCTATTTTTCCATAACTGGATACTTTTTATTATCTATTCCTCTTTAAACACTGTAGTATAATTTTGCGTTGAAACTACTTTTCATGAAAGCTAAATTGGATCTCAATCAATTCTGTTATCAGTAATTGCAAACATAAATTCAATTTCAGTAAATTTTTAGTATATTGTTCCAGAGATAAATATATATAATCAACCCACTTTTCAAAACAAGATGACGATGTCAGCACCCAATCTTCAGAGACTAATGTACCATCACAAGCATGCTCTCCGTCTTTGAATAAAGCTACGTGCCATGGCCATTGCCCATGTTCAGCTGCTGCCCGATCTTTGGGAGGACGTCGTGAATAGATTTTAGAAATTCTTGAGGTATGAGCTGGTCTTATACCACACGCTGCAATGAAAAAGTTGATTCCTTAATATGTAAGGCTCTGCGGAGATGCAGTAGTAACATTATTGTTTACCATGCCGTTAATCCGGGTTCGACTGCTTATTCGTTAGTCTAGGGTTGCTTCCCTGGGCATTAAGAGGTTCCTTGGGAAAAGGCAATCCCATTGTCCTAAGGTGGTATAGTAGTAACGTATGCATGTATTGTGCCATGTTTCGCGTTTAGGATCGATTCTCAGGTATATGGTAGAATGCGTACCATGTTTTTCTTTGCTGGGGTTTGGTCCTCTCGGTAGCAGAGGTTTGGATTCCATGGAAATACAAACTTAGTGTGTAAGACCGCCCCTCGTTGACTTGCAGTTTTAAAGAAATGATATTCGTATAAGAATATGGGCGATAAATTAGACTGGTGTGTAGCTGACTCTAGTAAGTTTAAATCCAAACCGATACTATTTTATGAATAAATACACTACCGGAAAATGGAAAAAGAACACTAAAAAGGAAACATTTGATGGAGTTCCACTAGATGACCCTGTTCAAAGTCCGGTAACTGCTGAAATCCTATACGTCTGTTGAGTTGAAAATTAATCAAAATTATCTTTCATAAAATTATGTAGACAAAATACAAATATATATTAAACATAAATTCACTTATTCAAATTTTAAAAATACATATAACTTGGCCAACCCATTTTCTCTCCACATTGTAAATATTTTTTCATTTAATTTTTTTTATTATTAGTCCAGATACTGCCGCTTTGTTCTTATTTATTTCAGCATTTGCCTACTTGTAAATAAAGTTGCAATTGTCAGGAATGCCTCCACTGTTGTTCACCTGCCACGCTCCAACCTGATGTTGCCTAACAAGCTACATACCTACATACGTGGACCTAAACTACCGTTGCCCCAAGAAAAAACTTTATTAAAAACTTTTCATCAACACAACCAGGACAAATAAGAATTGTCAAGAGCTTTGCATTACATTAACTGGGAAAAAAAATACCACGAGGAACTTAATATTTGACTGAACATTTTTCTTTATGCAAACAATAAAATAATAAATATGTTGAAATCCAGCACTACAGATACAATAAAAAATATGTATTTTCAATCGTCATCATTATTGTAAAAATAATAGTTTTAATGTTCATATTGTCAGAAAAAACGTTTAATAACTCAGTATGGGGTAATTTTTTTATGTTTGTTTTGTTGTAAAATGTGATGAATAATTTTCTTCCATGCATTAATTATGTAATAATGTTGCTCATTTTTTTTGTCACATTGTTCTATTAATTTTAGCCTTGTGAAAAAGATAATAATTGCCAATTTAAAAATTTCTGCTTTACTTATTAATATTTTTACCTATTCATTATAGTTAATTTAAAAACAAATGCTTACAAAAGTTTCATTTAATGTTATTAGCGTATAAGTCTTTGTGAAGTTGTATTATTGTACTCCCGACTGGGTGAGTCATAGTGTTAAAACACAGACGTAAGCCATTTGGCATTTGAACATTCCTTTCCCATATTTCAAACTAACACGTGTTTCCTTGTTTCCTAAAATGTCAGCAACTTCTAATCCTCACTGCAAACTATCCTCTAATTTAGTATTAACCGCTCGGTTAGGAATTTTACTTCCCCTTTTCTACTCTGTCTCTCTTTGTATCTAAAACCCCATACCTGCTTCAAATGTTTATAACTTTTTTCACTCCCCACTGGCCAATACCATCTGCAAATAATAAATTCTCCACAGCGAACCATCCAAATGACAGACTCCTATATACAACTGTAGAAGTAACCGGGCGAGAAATCTCGGGGAACATATATCTATCAACACCAACGGGTTTAAAATTGCAGGAAAGTCACTTGCACGTGCACTCTGCATATGTACTCGCAAACATTGGCTGCATTCCTCTTGAAGGGAGTGAAATAGCCTCGTTCACAGCCAAAAATAATAATAATTTGGCGATACTATATGGGCGTTGGCATCGTTTTAGTAGAGAAGCCTAGAACTTTCGAGACGCTTGAGGTCTCTTCGAAGCGAATCTGGGTCCAGCTCTCACGAAAAAAACGTGCCTTAACCGATGCTACTGGAAATGGTTCCTAAGGCTAAATGATGTCAGTAATTTACGTCGAATTGATATAATAGAGGCGAGCTGAATAATTTCGAAGTCTTTGGGTTCTCTTAGAGAACCATGGCCAGCCCCCTTCAATAATGTAAGTGTATTTTTTCTTCCTTTAACCGGTTTTATTCTTTCTCTTTCCATTTCCCATTATAATCTTTTTGTCCTTAAATTATGTCTCTAGAACAAACCCTGTGGCAAAGGCTGAAGGGGATATTTCCCATTAATTTTTTTTTTTAATTCCCGTAGAATTTAATAAGAGAAGAAAATGTGTTAGCAATGTTGAAATTGTATTAAAAAAAATGACAAGTATGTCCATTATAGTGACAACATGTGGTTAGAAATGAAGCTGTAATAGTATCAACTAAATAGGAAATATGTGTTTTTTTGTTTGAAAACTTGAAGATAAATTTAAAATATATATAATAAATATTGTTTTATGTTAATCATTTTGAACCCAGCATGATTTTTGTGTTTGTTTCTGGGTCACAGGAACCCGGAGGTTATTATGGGTATTTTATCTAAATTAGTAAGCTTATAAAATGAATATTTATAGCCAAGAATTAAATCCATTGCATCTCTCATTTAGGGTCTTCGCAGGTGCCCATTATTCGACGATTGATTACATTCACTTCGCACTATTCATTAAACACAACCGACTATAATTTGCATATTATGCATGCTGTGGCGTACGCACTCACTCGTTGGTCCTGAAATGAAGGCCACGCCTATGTGTACTCTATCCCATTTACATGCATAAATTTCATGACCGGAAATTCCTTCGCGATGTTTTTTTTTTCATTTTCCGGTAGTGTAGTTTGGTTTGTTTTGTGGTTTTACGGCTCAAAGACTACAGTGGTCATGCTGCGCCACCGCAGGGCCCTCCGGTAGTGTAGATAGCGACTGCTTAGTACTATAATACTTATTGCTGGTATATATATATTTTGCGAGATTAAACCATTTTATGTCATCTATGCTCAGCCCAACGGTCTCGTCGAAGTAACGTGTCAATCAATCATTCTGTTAACGCAGGTTTGATTCCAATGTTATCGTAAAATGCGTGCCCTTTTTTTTTGCCTACCGTAGTCTTGGGTTTGGTTCTATAAACAACAGAGGTTCGGATTCCTCGGAAAACTGCAGGTCCTGGCTTAACATAAACTTAACTGTCCTTGCTCTATAAAACACAAATAAGCATTTATGTTTGTGACTACAGAGCTCCTTGATGGTTAAATCTAAAGCCTCGTTTACATTCAGCCCACTTCCGTGGCAGTGAGCAGGGAAGTGAGCATGAAAGTGGGCAGCTCGAGTATATAAACATGTCACTTGCGCTGACCATGCTCCTGCCATTGCCGCTACCTGCCACTCCGTTCGTTGGCGGTTTTTGTGGGGAAATCAAAAGACCGGCAGCCCTGAAGCTGCAACTAATTCTACGTCCTCTATTTGCCCGAGGTCGAATGCGAAGTAAGTATGAAGCGGCAATGTAACCTCTTGCTCCCTTTAATGCTGCTACAAAAGTATTTTGGGGTGTAAATACACCAGCGCGAGGAGCAATGGCTGAATGTAAACCTAACTTAAGATATTTTCAAAGAGTTCGGATTTATAAACATCTTGCCTCGGAGCTCGTAAACACCTTTCGCGATTCAGGGACATGTTAACTATCATTTTTTGATAATAAGTTAATAGTTTGGGATTCTACATAAAAATTACAATAATGCAAAATCATTGCTCTAGTAAAAATGTTATTTATGAGTCGTAAAATTCAGAATCTATAACAAAAGATATGAATTAAGTGTTATTCATTGTTTTTGTGTTTTTCATATAAATAAGTTCGATATTTGGTCAGAAAAAGTTTTTTGGTATATTTGCTAATGATTTCAGTGAGTGATTGTCTACAAATGAATATAAATTAATTAATAATAAATTATTTTTTTTTTACCTGTAGCACCACATTTGACATATACTACGTTTTGGCTGTAACACATAGCTTGGGCAAATCTAAAAAATAATGAAAGTCACGCAGATAAATTTTTTTAATATATGTTTATAAAGGAAAAGTAACAAGGTTCTTAAACATACAAAGCGGAGTTCAATGAATGAACTATAGTATCGAGTTTGAACTTCTAGCTCTAAAGCGGTTGTGTGTGTATGTGCAGGAGGAATCTTTCCGCCATTATCCTGCTCATAAACACATGCTGTTTTATTGATAACTATTTAACTGTCTATTTGAATTAGCTGGATGAAGTCAAAATTATCAGGATTTGGAGGGAGTAATAATTATTTCAATTTAGTTGTGACTCTGACCACCTTTGTTGAGTTAACCTTCTTGAGTAATTTTTTTTGACGCACCTTTAGTGTTAGCTGATTTTGGAATTGCGATCCTTAGCAACCAAAATCGGTGAAGGCTTAAAAATAAGAATTACTAAGTTATAGTATTAACTAAAACTTTTAATTTTATATATATCATTATTATTACTATCAGGACTCGACACAATTGCTCGCCTTCTCGCCATTGACGACTTAGTTTTTACAGTAGGAGAGGAAGAAAACTTTCTTCACCTACTAAGGGTCGACCTAGAGTTTCTTTTTGAGGCGGGCGAGTACCGTTCTTGTTTGACGAGTACCTTTCATCGCAATCAGTTGAGCCCTAATTATCATCACATTTAGATATTATCTATTTACTGCTGGATGAAGGTCTGTCTAAGTGCTTTCCACACAAGCCTATCCTGAGCGAGTTCTTTTCGATTTTTTCTTAACCTGTTTTTTTTTTAATTTCATCCATACGCAGAACAATTTGGTATATACAATAAAACTTCCCTAAGATGACCACGATACGTTTAGTGAATAGGTGGTCATTTAGAGAGGCGGTCCCTTAATGGAGATCTATTGTGAGGGAGGGGAATAGACATATATAAATTGAACAGGAAACAACTGAAATTATACAATCTTTTTGTCACATTAGCATGGAAAATATAAGATTTTAAAAGGTATGCTTCGGTAATTTAAAATTTTAATTGAAAGTTATGAAATTTACAGTTTTTTAAAAAAGGAATGAATTGTAGTTTGTTTCGAAATTACAATTGTTTGTTACATTTTTTTTCCAAACGATGTTGAAGTTCAGAAAATAAATGAAATATTTTATCGTCTTCAACAGATGCTGCAGTTTTAATTATCTTGTTTATTATTAATCTTCCGTCTATTAATTTTCTTGAGTATAGTATATATTAATTTTCTTGAGTATAGTATATATTAATTTTCTTGAGTATAGTATATATTAATTTTCTTGAGTATAGTATATATTAATTTTCTTGAGTATAGTATATATTAATTTCCTTGAGTATTTTCTGAGGGCAGGGAGTCTTACAAGAGTTCCGATGCTCTTCATAGAATTCGGACTGAGAGACTAAAAGGTCAAAAACAGAAGGGTTTTTAAACATAAATTCAATTTTAAATCAACATTTTTTAAATGACAAAACCTTGACGCCTTCATCTCAAAGTTGTTCACTCCGTTTAAAATTGGAAGATAAACAAAGGAAGTGAAATTCCATCGTTCTCAGTTTCCAAAATGTGGCTGCTTTTCGAAGAAAAATGATTTGCAATGGTATCTAAATGGAGGAAAATTTAGCATCGCTGATCGTCAAGAGAGGGTTTACTGCAGGGGCCTTCAACTTTTTCCAATTAAAAGGGTCAATTTTGCTTATTCTTGTAGGCCCATGGGCCGCACTACTGTATCAGCAATATTAGGACTGAATAAAGACGGATCAAGGGAAGCTCAGGGGGCACCCCCTGGATCCACCTTTGTCGCCGTTTTTTCTTTAGTCTCTATATTGGTTTTGCACACCCACTCGAAAACATTTTTTGGATCCGTCTCTGGGACTGAATAAATATGTTGCAATGTATAATACGTATGGAAGCAAAAAACATTTACAATACTTTTAGTTGTTAATATATAAAGCGAAATCAAACCTTTTAGTGAGATTTATAGCACTGTTTATTTTTAATAATCGTGTCAATGCCAGGTCTTATTTTTGATATTGCAACCCTAAGAGTGTTTTCAAGATTGACGTCAGTTATTCTGGACTTAACTTTTCATTTTATCAACTTCATTTTTGAAAAGAGTTGTTCGCAGACGCACTGTCGTACCGAAGGGGATGTGGGTTGTAAACGCCCATTGCGATGAAATTTTGTATATATACATATGAATATATGGAGTTGCAGTTCTGTCACTCCTTATGAAGTTTCTGCCTACACCTACGCGCAAATGCAAGCACTCCCGAATAGTGTTATCCTTTTCAGAGTATGAGATCGGATAGTTGGGAAGATGTTTCTATTGCCATATTTAGGACAGAATTCAATAAGCCCTAAGTTGAATTCCTTTAAAATCACTGTTGCACTGCAAATCAATAAAACTACACCTAATGTCTATACATGGGCGTTGACGGCATAAAAATATTAGGGGGTTGGAACGTATACCAGTGAAAGGCAGCTTGTTGTTAATGAGGGCCGTAGCCAGCGGGTGGTCTCAAAGGCCCTATCCCTCCTTCCGAAATGCTTTTTCTACCAATACTTATTCATTAGCGAGGCTGTAAAAAATTCTTGCCTCCCCGAAATAATTTCTGGTTAAAGCCTTGTTGTTAACAACTCTTTACAGAGATAACAGACACCCACAAAGCAGTGTTTAATTTAAATGTGCTTCTGCTTGATGACGTTCACTTTACCATAAAATTAATATTCTAGTTACATTTCCAGTTTCATTTTCGCATACAATGCTCCTTACTAAATTTCGTATTTATTATGCTAATAGTGATGGTGTAGACAGTCCCTTTAATTTATGTCGTTAATAATGAGCTTACTAAGACAAAAAGGTCCCTAAGCTTTCGAAATTAAAATAGAAATTATGGTTGTATTTATAAAGTTATTAAAAACGTTCAGTTTGAAAGTTTAAATAACACGTCAATGAAAACGCTGCCATGCAGAAAAGAGAGCCATATAATACAATCCAACAAAAGGTATAATTACATCAAATAAATGACAAAGTCATTTTTCTTTATTTCGTACCAAATACATTACGCAGAAAAATATAACCGAACTCTTTAGATTTACAAAAAAATAAATATATATATTTAAAGTTTTGAAAGACGTTACCTATTATAAAATTTTTGTTTGAAATTTGGTGGGAGATGAAATCCTAATACTAACATTGGAGGGGACGGGTACCCCTATTCCCCCACCCCCCGCTAACGGCGCCCGTGCCTATATACGCTAGAAAACTAAAGTAAAATACGACTGAGGGAAGGCCTCGCATTATTTTATTACTTTACCTCTTTAGCTTTTTAAGATATTAATAATAAAATACATAGATTTAAGACAGAGGGCAGAGGGACAAGGGGCATTCTTTTTGCTTGAAACAGTTTGTATTTTTTCATAAGCCGGCGGGTCGTGGACCCCTGGTTTAATGTATTCCAATGCAATTAGTAAGTTAGTTGAAATTTGTCTTAAAAGATGGCGCTGCAACGCAGATTTTCATTCGAGCTTCTAAAGTGAGAAAGAAAGATATTGCTTCAATTTACTTATTAAATTGCAGAATAAGTAAATTATATAATTCAGATATGCTTTGTACCCTATTTTTGGTGATATTTTTGTAGTGCAATGAGAAAACTGCAGCAATATATTTCATCCCCATTTTACAATACCGAATCACAATCTGTGCTACAGCATGGGTTCTCGAACTGGGTGGGGTACGCGAACGAGTTTGCACTTTGCTCCTTTTTATGATTTGAAGTTCATAGCCCTTCTGTCCTTTTTCCAAAATAGAAAGAGGCAATTTGCTTTCTAAATTCGTTCCTATCGTCTCTCATACTATCTTTTGTTGTTTTTATCGGCTTGTCGTTGCGAACAAGATTTTTGAACAATATGAATGATCAAAACCAAATACCATGCAAACTGTCAACTGAAAATGATATGCATGTTAAACAACAATATCAATCAACGTTTATTGGCGTAGTGATACCAACGCCGATGGTATGGCGTGATTAGATGGTGAAACGTTCGAAAGAAAATAAATATTTCTGCCTTCGGTGGGACCTGAACCCACGACCTTCCACTTGCCGGGCGGAGGCTCTACCATCTGAGCTACGAACGACAATATTTAATCTCTTACGAACGTATATAAAGACTATTTACTGATGCCAGTTATTTCGCAGAATGGTGTAGTACATGGACTACTATTTAAACCAAATTAAGAAGAGACGTATTAAATTGATCGAAATGCCCGTTGCAACATATGTATTTATATAAATATATATAAATTTATATAAATGATATGAATGTGTTTCTCCTGAAATCGTTCCTAGAATTGATGGGATCGAGAAAAAGTTTGAGAACCCCTCAATTAACCCCTTAATCCACTCAGTTTACAGAGTTATCTTTAAGACAGATTTCGACTAACTTAGTAATGCCACTGAACTTCATATAAATTTTGATCTTCTTCCACCCTATTTTATGAATGTGTTCCAGAAAAAAGAGAAAATTTGTACCCTTTTGGCCTCAAAATTACTTCTAAAATTTCTACATCATTTCAAATTATTAAATTTCAAACAGCTTTATCATCGCACCAATGAACAAAATTGGCATCTAATTAAAGAACACTATTCCTCATTCACATAACTGCGGGTCTAAAATATGTAGTGGGAATGCAGCCAGACTGTATTGGTCAGACACGGAGACCATGTTGTTTTAGACTCCAGAATCATTAAAAATGTGCCCGCGAAGAGAAACTTAAAAATTTAAGCAGTAGCAAATTATTGTTGGCAATTAAAACATAGGTTCTCCTTTTCAAATTCCAAGATTATTATAAAAAGTCAACTCTGAAGTCAGATCCCAAAATTTTTAAACGTTCCAAATTTTTTTCAAAGGAAAAGACGCTGTAAATGATTCCTATGAAAGTGCTTTCCTTTCTGAGAGTCATTAAAAGCTGTTTTCTCAAGTTTTTGTATATTTTTATATTGCTTCGTTTTAATGCCCACAGATGGCGGTACCTACCTACAAGTCGCATAACTCCTCGCTGGCTGTTACATCTATGTGTATGCTCTGAAGAAGGCAAAGTTTCTTCCGAAGCAGTTGTCAACGACTTGATAAATTATGCAACTGCGTCAGTTATTTTGTATATTTCGTTCAATTACTGTTTTGCGCAGTGGGTCGTTATTCCATTTAAAAAGGCCTTTATTATTAAAAACACCGAATAATTCTATATGGTTTTATATTAATTATGGTTTAATACTACCTAAAACTTCATGGACCAAATTAATGGCATTTAGAAAACAACAACAACAGAAGAAATCGCAGAATGTGATAGTTAATAATTTGTAACTAATATATTATCTAATATGTATATAACTATTAATATATTAGAGCTATTTTTAATATTATAATACAGAATATGACTTACGATATGCTGGATGCAAGAGGATCTAACAATTGCACGTGATCAGTGTCTTTGGGATCGATCATCCGTCTCATTTCAACGTTTTCTGTAACCCTGTGTTAATATATGAAATAGATTATATTAAATATTTTATAAATGGGAATATGTTTAGGAATTAGATGACGAAATTATTGTTTCATCACGTTTTTTAGAAGGAGAAATCTTTATTAGGCAGGATAGGAATAAATTAACCCTAATAAAAAGTAAGTATGACTATTTTATTTGGATTAATCGTACCTTCGTGATTCATTTAAATAAATACATTATAATTATATAATCATATAAATTAATTATAACAATAAATATATATACAGTATGTATGTGTGTCTATGTATTAAACGGGATCTGTTTGTAGTTCTTTTCGCATTTTCAGATTTATAGTTCAACATTTACGTTATGATTACGGTTTAATGCATTCAAGTTCATTGAAGAGGATTTTGACTAAGTTGGGTATGTTAATATATCGTGTGATACGGGAGTTATATTAAGTGTCGGTCTAATGTCATAAATTATTTTTAGGGGTGTAGAACTAAACACACCTCTATGTATTATTGTTGTATAATTGCTATTCAGTGGAAAAAGTTGTCTTCATTCTCTAAGTACTACACCTGTATGGGGGATCAAATATAAACCGCAATTTCGTTACAAGTTAAACAATTTTTAACGTAGGTGCAAGCGACACATAGCGCTGGTCTTTGTAGATAGTAATGGAAACGGTTTGGTATAGCTTTCATACGACAAGCGACAGCTGGGGAGCTCTTAGTGTAATAGTCGAATACGAAGTTAATTTATACACTGCACGAAGAATTATCATTCGTGTTTTGTTAACGAAAGTGTTATGCTATAAGAATTTGCGGAAATGTGTACAGCTCAGTAAAGGTACTATATTCCAAACACACAAGTGCATGACTGATCGGAATCGTTTAAGGACCGTCGAAATGCGGGCGGAAATTTCAGTTATTTGCGTCGGTTAACAAGTAGGGTTAGGTCAGGAAAATTCACCAATGTTGAATTATTATCAATAATTGTACTGTCTACGTAGGTACGATTACCGCCTAAATTGAAATGAGTGGAGAAGTAGTGTAAAATCAGCTAATGGTAATTTAAACTTTTGTAAAGTTAGGGCTAGTTACTCGAGAATTTTTCAGTAATTTTAAAGTAATGGCTTTCTTGCAAAACTGGCTGCAGTCCAGAGGTTAGAACTTTTACAAATTTGTCCTTATTAGTCACTCAGGCACTGAGACCGACATATAAAATTGCAAATTATCTATATTGAAAAGTAAATTTTGTTTTTGTAAAGTTTATCCCCAAATAAGTTTTGAGAACAGAATTTCGTTTTATATTTGAGCATAGATCGTGTTATTTTTTTTATAATGGTACTTGTAATTTTATAATGGACTCCATTTTTAAGATTAGAAACTGGAGTTGGGAGTATTTTGGAAAGTCGTAAGACAAAATTTGTGATTATGATGACAACAATTATTTACACACGTTCAGTAACATTAAGTAAACTACTTTCTAAGTAAACTATGGTGAAAAAAACAAAACAAACTTACTCATAATTTAGAGTATCGCAGGTGGAAACAGCAAGACTTTGCAAAACTATATCTCTTCGCATTGCCGGTAGACTGTTATTTAGGTTATCAGAACATACTCTGGCAGTTTCTCCAGAATCCGAATATAACAGAAAACCATCTTTACTATAACTGTAGAGATTTTCTGTGGAGCTCCAGTTGCTCGGGCTGATAGTCACTAAAAATATGGAGTTACATTTCATTTTATAAATTTAAGAATATACATTTATGTTCCTTTGACCTTTTCACTTCACCTCACTGTCATTGGTTAACAATACGTGACATTTAAATAAAAAATCAAACATGTCAAATTGAATGTACTCGGGTTATATTGTAAGAGTTCGAGGGGTCGGTTGTAACCTACGTCATAAAATAAACGTGCTACGACCAGTGGCTTAGCAAGGTCAGGTGGCACCTGGTGCAGAAAATTTCGTGTCACCCCCTCCTACCACCACATTGAAATTATTAAAAGGAGGAAAAACGAAATGCTTGGAGTTCAAATATTATTTTCTGGTTTATTTACTTAATAGTGTGAGCATAAGTACTTGAAATATTTTTTCCCGACTTCCTTTTCTGTAAATTTTGAAATCACACCATTAAGATCAATTCCTTTCGCTACTTTGTTATCATTTGACAAGATGGTTAAGTCAGGAAACCGAACTTGACTCACAGTGGAATTAAGATATCTATTAATAAATTTTAGTTTTGAAAAATTCTACTACACGATGCTGCTGAAACATACAACGTTAACAAGAATCTTAAGG
Organism: Dysdera silvatica; assembly: GCA_006491805.2. NCBI lineage: Eukaryota > Metazoa > Arthropoda > Arachnida > Araneae > Dysderidae > Dysdera > Dysdera silvatica. The sequence goes on from QLNU02015360.1 coordinate 196,638,740, forward strand.
CTAAGGTCCGCTTTGGTACAGATTCTGAAAGTTCATGTTCAACAACAAACTCTAAAACTTGTAACAAATAAGAGACCTAGCCGTTTGTAAAATGTGCTTGGTGTGAGGAGTACTTATGCTTCTAGTACTTTTTATATTGAAAGGCACTTTCACCAATGAGCAAGTGCTCAGCTAAATGTAATAAATGGACACAATATCCTAGGGTGTACAGCTAATTTACTAATCGTTAAATTTGTGACATAGCGGTTGATTTACATGTTAATATAAATATAAGGTACGTTTCAGTACGTATTATGTTGACTTGTTGACGTTAATTAATAGTGAGGCGAAGTTATTAAACTCGCTTTGAATAATAATATTTTGTCATAAAATTGTCGTGAGCCAAAGAAAATGTTTTAAAAGCATGCTTTTGAAATTTTGCCACCCCTCCTTCACAGGCGCGGTTTCAGAATTTTTTTTATTGGTGGGCCTTCACTGGGGTTCAAGGAGGTTCTTCCCAGTGGCGTGCCAAAAGGGGGATCTGTCCGCAGTGAGTGCCACGGAAGAGGTGGGGGGCGGCATTTTCGTACATTAGCTTTAACAAATATAAAATAAAACTTCCATTAACGGATACCTTTTTAGAACGAAAAGCTGAGAATAACGAACCTATCTCTGGGACAATGTAGAATAACTCTACTATCCTATTGTCTCTCTACTTTTTATTATCCTATTATCTTTCTATTCTCTACTATTTATTATCCTCTTTATCTCCATTTTCGCTATTTCTTTCAACATATTCTTTCATTTAATGAATATTTACAACGAAAACTGACGTCGTTATCCCTTTCGAGGTGCAAATTTGTCAATTACTGTGTCAGGATTAATCATGAGGGCATTGCTGAAATGACGCTCAATGGATATAACGGCTAAGTTACGAAGGCATTTCCCAGCCATGTTTGCTTGTAAGCATGTTTTAATAAGCTTCGTAGTGGAAGAACTCCGTTCAGCCGAGGCTGAAATAAAGAAATATTACATATAGCCCTTATATTGATTTACACAGGTTTAACTGCATTCTGCATATATTAACCCAAGCATTCGCACGGTCTATGTGAATATTTATGTTCATGTCTGTATCTTTCTCGCGTATTTTCTTCATTATAGAAAAAAATAGGTTAAAAAAATTGATTTACGGCAATAAAAGTAGAACAATTTAACAGTTAAATTGTATATCATACAATTTGGATAATCATGGTAAGCGGAAAAAATGGGTTGGATAAAATAGACAATGGCAAAATAGTTATGGAAAAAGAAGTATGGTAATGGTCTTTAATTTCCTAATTGAGGAAATGCATAATTATTAAATGAAATTTCTTAATAAATAGCTATAGAAATTAGTTGGTACATCAAAGGAAATCATCCTTATCAAACCCTCTCGATTTGCATATTGCTATCATGAAAATATAACTACACAAATCAGTAAGATTTGATACAGAAATGTACATGGAATTTAGTAGACGTGGCTTCAATAGTAGCCGAGATAAATAATAGGGGGCTGCAGCACTTCTCGTTACGCCTCTGATATGTTGTCATGTATAAAGACACTCATGTGTACTATCTGTCTATAAAATTTGGTAGATGTGACTTTAGTAGCATCCGAGATAAAGGCACCCCTCGATATGTCCCTGATGATAATCGTTTTAAGAGGGTTGCAGCTGTGAACATTGCAGTTATTTCAATTGCAAGTAAAATTATAAAATTTGTGGAAGCCCCCTTTTTCTATGATCGGCCATTCTTTCCTCGGACATTTTTTCCATCAGCCCTCTTTTCCAGGCCATTTTTCCATGCCCTTCTTTCCATCGGCCCTTTTTCTTTTTTCCTAGATTCGTTTCCAGTCTGAGTGCCCCCTATTTACTAATACTATATTTTTTTTTGGGTAATGAGAAATGGCGGCCAACAGAACAAAATATTTCTTCGTTCTTAACCGAGTACTCAATCCACGCATTCTTGTCATATCAAGTACTGTGAAATGATCTATACTTATCACCCATGTGTCGGCGGGAAAAGTCAAGTTTGGCTGTGTTGGCCCTTTATTACAATTTTCACCTAAATCCAGTTATTTTTTCAACTTACAAGGAAACTATTCCAAGTGTATTCCTCCGATTTTAATGAAGTTTAGTGTATTTATAGAGGAGGCCAAATTATTTAATACCTATATTTTATCGGCTAAAAATATTTTTAGGGGGTGAACCCGCCCCTCGAGAATTGGCCATATTTTAGTTTTTCGGCTGTAACTTCTGAACAAATCATGATAGCGTAATTTCGTAGATGTACAAAATTTCGCAGCCTATTCACCAGTGTAAAAAGATTTCATAAAAAATATAATGAGTTATAAAATAAAATTTTCGTTTTTTGTTGTTTTTTTCCGCAAGGGAAGTAGCGCTTGCAAGAAAAGCAACCCATGTGTTCCCCTCCGATTTTAATGAGATTTGGTGTATTTGTAGAAGGAGCCAAAACATTAGACATGCATTTTTTTTATCGGTTAAAAAATGTTTTTAGGGGGTGGACCCGTCCCTCGAAAATAGACCCTATTTTTATTTTTCGGTTATAACTTCTGAACAAATTATGATAGCTTAATTTCGTAAATGCACAAATTTCCCAGCCTATCCACTGGTTTAAAAAAATTGTTTAAAAAATAAGATGAACTATAAAATTCAATTTTCGTATTTTTCCGCAGGGGAAGTAGCGCGTAGGGGCGACGCTTTTCTTGTATGCACAGGTGCTATGCAGGATAAGTAGAACGTAAGAGGCGACACTTCTCTTGCATGTATGGCTGTACGCAGGGGAAGAAGCGTTTAGGGGCGACTTCAGGTATATTTTTAGAAGAAAGTGGGGAACCCCTTTCACAGGCGAAAAAAATGATGTGATTATATGTAGCAAAAAAAAAATCCCTCAGTGACTCTAATTATCCCCTAAATATGAGCTTATTAAGTCAACTGCTTCTGGAGATATAAATATTTACTTTCAGGGAGATTTTCGTGGGTCACCCTATATCAGCTATAATTCGCCGTGTATATGAGCTGTGTTGTCTCTAATTATGAAATTTATGGCATATATTATACGTCTGTCCTTTGATCCGTAAAACTTAAAAAACCTGTAGATCTGGTAAATGTGTTTCTCTAACAGGTCATTGCGTATTAACTTTTAATTACCCTGCATCTGTTTCAATTTCCTTTTTCTTCCTATTTGTGAGTATTTTACAATTTCGTAATTAGAGATATACATTATACATACATATTACATATACACGGCGAATTATAGTGCATGATATAGGGTGACCACGAAAATCTCTCTGAAAGTAAATATTTATATCTCCAGAAGAAGTTGGCTTAATAATCTCATATTTAGGTGTTAACTAGAGTCACTGAAGGGATTTTTTTGTATATATAATCATATCATTTGTTTTTCGTCTGTGAAATGAGTTTCCCCTACTTTCTCCTGAAAATATACCTGAAGCCCCCTACACGCTTCTTCAGTTGCGTACAGCCATGCATGCAGAAGTGTCGCCCCTTACGTGCTACTTTCCCTGCATGGCACCTGCATATACAAGAAAAGACGTCGCCCCTACGCACTACTTACTGTACCCTGTGGAAAAATATGAAAATTGAATTTTATAATTCATCATATTTCTTAAACGATTTTTTTTACACCAGTGGATAGGCTGTGAAATTTTGTACATTTACGAAATTACGCTATCATGATTTGTTCAGAAGTTATAGCCAAAAAGCAAAAATGTGGTCCATTTTTGAGGGGCGGGTCCACCGCCTAAAAATATTTTTTAGCTGATAAAAAATACGTATCTAATGTTTCGCCCCTTTATACAAATCCACCAAATTTCATTAAAATAGGAGGGGAACACATGGGTTGCTTTCCTTGTAAGCGCTACTTCCCCTGCGGAAAGAAACAAAAAAAAAAGAAATTTTAATTTTATAACTTATTATATCTTTTATACAATTTTTTTACACAGGTGGATAGGCTGCAAAATTTTGTACATTTACGAAATTACACTATCATGATTTGTTCAAAAGTTATAGCCGAAAAACAAAAATATGGCCGATTTTCGAGGGGCGGGTTCACCCCCTAAAAATATTTTTTAACCGATAAAAAAATACGTATCCAATAATTTGGCTTCCTCTACGAATACACAAAATTTAATTAAAATCGGAGGGCTATATTGGGATAATTTCTTTGTTAGTCCAGCTTGTATTTGCGTTAAGATGAAATCTGATAGCGTTTCAATCTATATAACCCTTTTTAATTGTTCCCACACTTTTGAAATATCCTCGTGAAGGAATAAACGTTTTACAAATTACATATTCTGACCCTTATACA
>QLNU02015360.1:196643207-196738112 GCA_006491805.2 Dysdera silvatica
GGAGGGCTAATTCACCAACCCGTCTAGCCAGCGTGGTGAAATGATGGCTAATTCCTCCAGGTGCTGGAGTGCTCCTGATCAAGGCAGCGGTCAGTGTGGCATGAAAGCAGGGGGTGCTAAGAATCACTGGAATGGCCCAGGCTGCCGTTTGTTATTGACCTTGGCTACGTTTAATGGACGATCCCTTGCTTCTGAAGCAAAACTTCAGGAATTGGAAGAGGAACTAGACAAGATCAAATGGGACATTGTAGGACTCAGTGAAATTAGAAGAAAAGGTGAAGAGTTGGTGGAACTGAAAAGCGGACATTTGTTTTACTATAGAGGAACGGAAACTGGAAGAACAAGTGGTGTTGGCTTCTTAATCAACAAAAGAATTAAAGACTGTCTTCTGGAAGTTGAAAGTACATCAGATCGAGCAGCGAGGCTTGTTGTTCAACTAACCCAGCGATACCAACTTCAAATAGTACAGGTATATGCACCAACATCAAGCCATACCGACGAAGAGGTTGAAGAATTTTATGAAGAAATCAAAGAGTTACACACCAAAGGGAAACAACATATCAAGCTCATCATGGGGGATTTCAATGCAAGAATTGGACAACAGGAACAAGGAGAGACATCGGTTGGTAAATACGGATATGGGGAAAGGAATGAACGTGGCGATCAACTCATCGAATTTGCAGAAGCTGAAAACCTTAGCATCATGAATTCATTTTTTAAGAAGAAACCGCAAAGAAAATGGACATGGAAACACCCAAATGGGGGAACTAGTGAAATTGACTATATCCTGGCAAACAAGAAATCAATTATTGAAGATTGCAGTGTACTGAACAGATTTAATACTGGAAGTGATCATCGAATGGTGAGATGTAAAGTGCACTTAAATACTAAATTAGAACGACAGAAGCTCATTAGGAAACAAGTAAGTAAGAGGGTGGATCTAATGAAACTGAAAGTAAATACCGAGGCATTCAAGTTGGAATTAAAAAATCGCTTTTCTGCACTGGAAGGACTTATTGATGAAAGTGATATCTCAGAAGCAAATGAAAACATTGTTAAGACAATAGTTGAAACTGCTGGGGAAATTGGTGGTGTAACCTGTAAAAAGCACAATAGCAAATTATCTGAGAAGACGAAACAGCTCATGAAAAGGCGAAGAGATATGAAGGTGGACAATCGAAATACCAGTTCCAGGATTGAGTACATAGAACTTTGTAAAACTCTGCGCAAAAGCATGAAAGAAGACATAAGAAAATTCAACTGTGAGCTAGTAAGGAAAGCCATTGAAAATAACAAGAGCCTTAGGGTTGTTAAAGGAAGTTTATCTGTTGGGAAGAAACACATCATTGCATTAAAAGGAGAGGATGGCACCGTAACAAGAAATAGGGAAGAAATACTTAGAAGAGTTGAAGAATTCTACAAAAATCTATACGAAAGTAACAGTGAATTAAACGAAGACATTGAAATAGTCGAAGGAACAGCTCCTAAAATCTTAAAAGAAGAAGTTTCATTTGCAATAAAAAATATGAAGAAAGGAAGAGCCCCTGGTGATGATGGTATTACATTAGATATCCTAAAAGAAGCTGGAGAATATGTAGAAGACATACTTGCAAAATTCTTTACCAAATGTCTTAACAGCGGTAACATACCAAACCAATGGGATTCTGCAACAGTAATTCTTTTGCATAAAAAAGGTGATAAAGAGGATTTGAAAAATTACCGACCAATTAGCTTGTTACCTGCTATTTATAAAATCTTCACAAAAGTTCTAACACATCGCCTGCAGAAAAAATTAGATGCAGCTCAACCAAGAGAACAAGCTGGATTTCGAAGTGGATTCAGTACAGTGGACCATATTCAAGTATTAAGAGAATTAATTGAAAGAACACATGAATATGAACTTCCATTGTGTGTTGCATTTATTGACTATGAGAAGGCCTTTGACTCTATAAAAACATCAGCAGTCATCAACTCTTTAAGATCAACAGACATTGAGGATGTGTACATTGACATGGTGAAACGTGTGTATAAAAATGCAAGTGCAAAATTTCGGTTACATAAAGATACCAAAACTATCAAACTTGGCAAAGGGGTGAGGCAGGGAGATACCATTTCTCCAAAACTTTTTACTTCTGCTTTACAGATGATTTTTCAGCTGATAAATTGGAATAACAAGGGAATAAAAATAAATGGTGAATATTTAAATCATCTGCGGTTTGCTGATGACATTGTTATTTTTTCAACGGACCCATTAGAACTCCAAGACATGGTACAAGAGCTCTCAACTAGAAGTGAAGAAGTTGGACTCAAGATGAACCTACAAAAAACTAAGATCATGTTCAATAATTTTGTAGAGGAAACAAAAATACAAGTTGACAACACTGAGCTAGAAATTGCTGATTCATATATTTACCTTGGCCAGCTGATTTCAATGGATGGCAACATTATGAAAGAACTCAACAGACGTATTAAACTTGGCTGGAGTGCATTTGGAAGAAACAGTTTTATCCTGAAGGGGAAATTGCCTTTGTGTCTAAAAAGAAAGGTCTTCAACCAGTGTGTATTGCCAGTCCTCTCTTATGGATCAGAGACATGGAGTCTAACAGTTGGAGCAATACGAAAGTTACAGACAACGCAAAGGAGCATGGAGAGGTGCATGCTTGGAATAACTAGGAGAGATCGAAAAAGAAACACTTGGGTGAGAGAGCAAACTAGAGTAGAGGACATCATTGTTAAAGTAAAAGGGCTGAAATGGCGATGGGCTGGGCATATTGCAAGAAGAACTGATCAACGATGGACAACAGAAATTCTGAACTGGATTCCAAGAGACCACCGAAGACCTAGAAAACGTCCTCAAACTAGATGGGTGGATGAAATAAGAAAACAGGTTGGGGTGACGTGGAAGCGAATTGCTCAGGATAGACTTGTGTGGAAAGCATTTGGAGAGACCTTCATCCAGCAGTGGATAGATAATGGTTGAATATGATATATATATATATATAAAAGTTTTCCTCGCCCATTCTTGGCGGAAACAGGCTTTGGGACGGGCAGAGCGCCATGTTCCCAAGCCTCTTTTTACATCACTTCTTAATGTGCCATGTCTAGAAACTTCCTGACAATGTGACACGTGTTTAGGATTGTGGCTTTTTGTATTTCAATGTAGGTGTTTGGGTCAATGTTGAGTATCTCCAAATTCGTCGCAAGCGTTTTTGGTACTATCCCTGTTGCTGAGATGACTAACGGGATGATGAGGATCTTTTCCATACCCCATATATCTCGTACTTCATGTCTGAGATCTTGGTACTTGGTGATTTTCGTTGTGTAGGTTGTCTGTATGTTATTGGTGTTGGGTACTGCTATGTCGATTAAGTACGTGGTCTTATTCGATTTATCGACGAGGGTTATGTCAGGACGGTTATGTGGGACTGTCTTGTCTGTTATGATTGCTCTATCCCAGTAAAGCTTGTGTGTTTCGTTCTCATGCACGGTCTCTGGCTCATATTTGTAGTACGGGCATTTTTCTGTCAGAAAGCCAGCATTCGCTGCCAATTTCTGGTGGACTATTTTCGCTACTTGATCGTGTCTATGTTTGTAGTCTGACTGCGCAAGGATCTTGCATCCTGCCATCACGTGTTGGATTGTCTCCGATGCCGCATGACAGTGTCTGCATTTGTCGCTTTCTATGTCTTTTCTCTGGATGAATTTCTGATTGTTCCTTGTTGCGATCACTTGGTCTTGGATGGCTAGCATGAATCCTTCTGTCTCTGGCTGGAGAGTGCCTTTGGCCAGCCAAGAATTTGATGCCTTTTTGTCAACGTGTGGTTGTTGCAGGTCATTGTAGTGCCTGCCATGTAATGGTTTTCCGGCCCAAGTTCTCAGTTTCTGTTCGTTGGCTGTTTCCAGGACACGCTCTTCGGTACTACACAGGTTTAGTGGCGTGTAATTTGCATCTGCTTGTATTATGGCTTGGATGAGTGGCGATCGGGGACTCTTCAACTGGAAGTATTGCCTCATGCTCTGGATCTGCTTGTCATGTAAGTCTTTGAGGTCCGCTTGTCCGCGTCCTCCTTCTTCCCGGGGTAGTGTTTGCCGTTCAATTGCCGTTGCAGGGTGTAGTTGTCCGGCTCTTCTCTGGATGGTTCTCATTTTCCGCTGGAGTTGTTCTAGTTCAGTGTTGGACCATTTGATGATCCCGAAGGAGTAGGTGAGCACTGGTACCGCATATGCGTTAATTGCTTGCGTGGTGTTCTTCCCGCTCAGTTTCGTCTTCACAATGCTTCTAAGTCTTTCTTGGAATGCTTGCGTGAGCTGGACTTTGACTTTCTTGTGCTCCTGCTGCCGTTTTTGCATTATCCCTAGGTATTTGTAGGTTTCGCCCTCGTCCAAGGTCTTCAGTAGTCTCCCGTCTTCGAGTTCGATGCCTGGTAAATCTTCTTTGCTATTCTTCTGTATTTTGCACTTATCGAGGCTATATATATCGAAGATACCGAGGATATATATATATATATATATAAGATGAAGATAATAATAATAAGAGCAATATGTCACGTGTTAATGCATTAGACATTTACAAAGCAAGAAGAAAGTTTATTAGAAATTTACAAAATTTCAAAATACAAATGGCTAACAAAACAATTTTGGAAAATTGAACTCTTAATTTTCATAAGCTGGGTAACTTGTACACAGAAGCGTAATTCTATAAAATTTCATGTATCTTATTTATCCCTGTAACATACTTATAAGATGAGGATATTACTAAAGGTAAAAGCTGAATTTCAAAAGTTAACGTAATTTTTAACTAATTTTTATATGTATGACGATATTTTGATGAAATAAGAGGTAAGTTGCCTAAATTTTAGAAACCTATTTGTTGAGCTTCAAAAATTTCACACCCGGTTCACGAACAGCAAAGCACCCGTTTCTGTATGAAGGGCGAAAAAAATTAACAACTGATTGTTATTTTTAAACATCTTTTAACAACTCATTTACGCTAACCAGGTGCAACTCACCACGGAGTATAACGCCGCTAATGTAGCAAGAATTAGCATGGGTATAAAGTGTATTTTCCTTTTATGCGTTATACTAAAAAGGTGCCTTTTATTTCTCTCTCTCAACAATTCACTATCTTATACAGTATAATTTTTTGTGAAGGTTACTATGTTATGTATATGTGCGAAGGTTACTCTACTATGCATGTCTCTGGAGGTTACTACACTATGTATGTCTGCGAAGGTTATTATAGATTATATTATGCGTATCTGTGAAGGGTTTTGTATTTATTATAAAGCAAACCTACAAACTAAATGTTGGTGAAGACGTGTACAATCGGTTGGTGTAAGACATTCAGTGGCGTATACCGTTTTCGAAGTAGTAGATGTTGTAAGTAATGTCCTGAAATTGTAGGTGATTTATTCTCGCAATCTCAAGTTGTAAAATATACAGAAAAACAACCAAACAAATATTTAACAAAATTTAAAATATATTATTATGCTCAATTACACATTCAGGGAAAGAAAAACAAGAGAAAAATATACACATTTTGCCAAATACAGATTTTTACTTATTATTACTTTTCAAATAAAAATAAAACAAACTTTACAATAGCATGTAGATCAAACCGGTTCCCATTTGAAAAATAAAAACTGACCGATTTGAGAGAAAGACAACAGATTTACCGGAAGTCTATATTATTTCAATCTTAAATGCATCCAAATATATTGGAAGTATAATTAGACTTCTAAAATAGAAAAGTAGAACAATGATATAAGAATGGAAAAATTATATATAAATAAAAGCACTAATAGGGATTTGATAAAATACATAGTTTAAAATAGAAGTAAATCAAGGTTTAAAGATATAAAAGTACTAGTTTAAATACAGCTGGAAAAGGAAAATATAGCCATACCATGTCCTTATCCAGAAAGGGGATCTTTGGGACCGGTGCTCCCAAAACTAAATTTTTAATGGGACTTGGCTACAGCCTTGCATGCTATGATTGTATCGATATATATGCTGTAAAAAATTTTGAACCCCCCCCCGAAATATTCTGCAAATTTATAAAAATCGAACAGAAAAATATATTATTACAGAACCTGTATAACTCAACTACATATGCATACAAACGTAAACATATACATACATATGTATACAAATAGCATAACAATAAAGAAGATAAGCCAGAAATACCATCACCATTACAAACTGAAGGCAACAAAAGCATGAACGCAAGTAGTGAATGTGATTTTTCAAAAGCCGAATTTTGAAGAGCATCTTTTAAAAATATTGAAAATAAATCCACACAAAGAAAAATAGTTTGCGCACGTAGTGAGTAAAACTTTTTTTATAAAGTTCTCTTTAATAGCCGAATTGGCACAGGCCTTTCGTTATTAGGCTTGATTATGGGCAGTGGATGCACTTTACTCCTAAAAGAAGTTTCAAGAGTTATTGGTACTTGAAAATAGAGAGAAAGAGAGAGAGAGAGATAAAAGGGAAATGTTATTAGACTCAATGAAGCGAATAGGAGATGATAAGCGTTAGGAAATTTGAAAGTGGGGACAGTCCTTATTATAGAAATATAGTAAATAAAGGAAAATGAGGCGTTGAATTATTAATCCACAGAAAAATAAAGAATTCACTTTGAAGCCTGTAAATTCAGAATCTGCAAATACCAAACAACTCAGGCGGCGATATCAACTGCAAATAGTTTGAGTGTATTTGCTCTGACTTCAAGTCGTTTCAATAAAATTGAAAACTTCCACGAAAAAGTCAAATAGCGCTACATATATGTTCATAAAAATAACTTAATATAATTGTAGAAGATTTTATACAAAAAAACAAGGAATGGAAAAATTTGGATAGAAGAAAACTGGGAGAGATTTTTTTATTTAATAATGGATTGATAATTGCTGACTATGATGATGATATAACATATTTTTTATTAAAAATTTTCATTTTTTCGAACAACCTTTCCATGGGTTCAAGAAACGTCAAAAATTAAACATTACCAGTTCAATCTCGTTTTGAAATTCGAATGTGCGAAGAAGAAAATGTTCTATTCATGACAAAAATGCGATTCATAAAAGCCAAGCGTACTTTCAAAGTTATTAAAAGTACGTATCAATTGAAAAATTGATACGTACTTTTAATAACTTTGCAGGGGAAATTAGATTTCAAAAAGCACACCCCACTGCTGTTTCTAAATGGACAAGGATCATTCATTTAAACTGATTCTAGGATACACTTAAGAAATGAATGATGAGGCCACCCGCATGCATATCAGGAACAGATATAAAGGCGGGCGAGTAGCATCTGAGATATCAATGGCAACCAGTATGAATAATGGCAAAGAGTTTACAGAATTCTAATTTTTTATCTGTTGAATAATGCCATGTAAGCAAATTATCGTTGCGCCTCATATATGCCATTTAAATTTCTAAAGGTCGTAGTTGCGGAGTTAAAATTAAAGGAAGAGAGATCCAGGGTAATAGAAAAGTAAGAAAACGATTCGGAGAGCGATGAAGATTAATGAATAGTGATAATCAAAAGCTTAAGAACATGATTAAAGCATCACGATCTTTAGACAGCATGATATCGGAGCTTCACATGTAAGAACTGCATGCAAACGCGTCTAAAATATATAAGATGACGCAAGATCTTAAATTTCAACTACACTGCTACTCACAAAACTAAAGAACGGCAGCCATCGTTTGAAGCAGACTAGCACTATTCTCACTTTCTTTGTATTCTAGAACCATGGTTCTTTATCTTGAGCTTTTTGAAGATGGCGCAATAGATTACTTGAGACGGAATTGAAATTTTAACTTGGTCTTCGAGACAAAATACATGCCCGAATTAACAGAAATTTGAGTGGCTCTTATGAGCAAGTTTAAAAAAAATAGAGATAACATATAAGCCATTATAGAGCTTTGAAGCATGAAAGTGGAAATACGGGGTAATAAAAAGACAATGCGATATTTAAGTTTAATGATAGTTCTTAGATATTTAGGGAAACTTTAGAGAACGTATAGCATTTTCATAAGAAAGTCTGAAAACAATTGTTATTGCGGTATTGCTTTTTCTGAGACTTAGATTGTGACCGTAAATGTAAGTGCCGATGATCTCAATGTTCATTTTCAGAAAATTTTAGAAAATTTCATAGTTCTTGGGTGCCTAAATTGTTATGGGAGGAGAGGAATCTTACATGTTTAAATACGGTAATGATTGATATGAAAAATAAATAAATAAATAAATAGTATTTCCAACAACCGACTTGCGAAAAAATAGACTTTAATTATTAACATGTCCGTCTGGTTCTCATTAAAACATTATAAACATATTTAATATGAACTAAAATTTGTCGAATGAAAAATTGAAGAATCGCCTCCTCCTTGTTGATTAGTATTGAGATCATTGTTAGATAATTATGGGATCAAAAATAAGCTTCGAATATTATTGCTTTGGTATTAGTATTAAATTGAAGATAAAGCCACGGATAAAGTTCTTTGAGATAAAAGCGAAAAGAACAATATGGAGGGAAATGTAAAATGCAATTGTTTCACGTATGAAAAATAAAATTTGATTTGTTAATTTAACACCATTCACTCTGATTTCTTCTGAAAGTTTGTGTTTATAGATGCGTGCAGGGGAATTGATGGGGTGTTACAATCCACCACATACATATGCATGTACATATAAAGTTGTAGTCTTATAACCCCACTTATAAATTTTTGCTTATGCCAGTAGAGTCGCGTCATATATATTCCAATATAATTTTTTCCATAAAGATAATGTTAGTGTTTATGTATTTTCAGAAATTGTCTTGAAGAAAATATTTCGATCGGTAGACGTTTTAAGGAAATTGTACGAAATATATTTTATAGTTGATACTCGTATCTCATTATCTATTAGATAAGAGTCCTTGGCTTGAACAAGATACGATACGATGTAGACAAATAGTCAGTTATCCTTTTTTAACATGAAAGCAGCGTGTTCCTTTCTAATAAAGTTTACATTGGTAAGCAATTAAAGTTATGATTGAACCTAAATTTACGAAACTAAATCTTCTTAATTTATAAGGGAAAAATGTACACGAATGTAACGGCCCGGAGATACTAATTTATTTGTGAAGTAACGACTCAGTAGGTTTTGATTCTGACTTCACAAATAAACTAGTATCTCCGGGCCGTTACACGAAAGAGCCTTTAAGACTAAATCTTATTAATCATACCCCGCCAATACTAAAATAAACAAGATGAGCGATACTGGTACCGTCTCCCTTTTTTCTTGTCAACATCCTCGCTTTGCGGAAGAGAATCTCGTAACAAGCTTCGGCTTTATATTCTCTTCCATTTCTAACCTCAAAACTCAAAATAATTTAATATAGATCTTCTCTTACCTTGCTATAACTTTTATACTTCTCAAGCTATATATCAGTAAATATTGTATATCGGGTTGAATAAAACTATTATTATTATAAAATAACACAAGAAATTAGTACAACTGTTAATAGCATGAAAAGTAATGCCATTGCGACTCTTTGTGCAAATTTAGGTGCATTATTATTTCAACAATTGAAATGCCTGCTCAGAACCTAATGCAAGTAAGATGATAATCGTCTCCTATGTACGAAAAAATAGCAATCAGCTCTATAGATCATTGGTTACAATAGAATAATGCTTTGCTAAAAGAGCCTGAAGAAGTTTGCCAGCATTGCACATACATGAAGTCTTTAGTATTAGTCTTAGTTCCTTAATGTTCCAAGTTACATATTTCGGTTCTGTGGTGGTGTAGCGGTAATGGGTTCACCCAGTACGCCGTTATACGGGTTTGACCTTTAACGGTGGAAAAAACAAACAAAAAAACACTCACCGACTAACTATTTACAGTAGCCCGGGGGTTGGTCCCTTAGGCCATAAGAAGTTTAGATTCTTTTGAAAACTGTAGGCTATGGCGCAGCATCAATATTGTTGTCCTTGCACCGCAATAGGAAAACAAGTCAAGCGTTTGGGTTAGGGATATCTTGGACTTGAAGGGAATATCTACGTATTGCGTGACCTGTTTTTAGGCCTGTGCAAAGGATTTCAAAAAGGGAGTGTCTTTACCCTAAAAGGGGGGGGGGATTGAGAGATTTTTTTTCTCTCTTAAGGAATTTGTAATATTGTTCAACTGAGGAGTTTAACCCCCAGTACGCCTCTTGTGCACGGTCTTGTCTCTTCTGTTAGTTGAGCGGGAAGAAAAGGAGCACGCACATTATATATTATATGACAGCATTTGTATATGTGTTCGTAAGCATTGTCGCGATAGTTGTGTTGTGTTTATCTCATCCATACTACCTATTTTAATAGTTGTTCTGCTATGGGTGCGGCTTCGACAAGAATTATCTTTTATATGCTTGCCAATGCGATTCACAACAAGGGAAATATCTTCTATAGTGAACAGTAAAAATTTCGAATAACAAGTGATAGACGACTATGTATTTGAATTGAATGTAATGATTAAATTGGAGAAACTGAGTTTATTGTACGGACTTTATTGTTGCTCTCACCAACAACACGAAATCTTTTGTAACGCAAATGGTTTTATTTATTAATCTTTGAAAGAAAGAAATTTTTGTAATACATGGCCAAGTTTTGACAATATTATGTGCACTGGTGATAGTTAAGAATAAATTGAGATGTTATGGTAAGTTTTTAAAATATGATTTCATTGCATGGGCATTGCGCAATTGTTTAAATATCTCTTTACTTTACATTCCTTTACTGTCAACCTCCTCTTCTCCTCCCCTCGTAACACTACTCTTAAACGCCATTAATTTGTAAGACATAGGGTAGGCCTAAGGGGCTCCGACATAGAAATTGATTCTAGAAAGGGCTCCTTGAGTTAAAAAGGTTGGGAACTGCTGATCTAATAAATAATTAATCCTATGAATAATGAACTTTGAAACAGTTAATAAAACTGCGCACAGATATAAGACCCGTGTTAGGTATTACTGCAAATTCATTTTTTCGAAATTTCTATATTTTGAAAGTTAACGGACTGGACCAGAACTGAAATAAGTTAATTGAGTTTTTATGGTGCAAGGACAGCAAGGGTTTTTCTGCGCTTTAGAATTAAAATAAATGCACGATGAGGAAACTATTTATTTTGGTTTGTATGGAACAGCCCCAGGACTGGAGATATATATATTCTTTTATTAGAAAACAACTAAGAAGACGAAACAGCTCATGAAAAGGTGAAAAGATCTGAAGGTGGACAATCAAAATACCAGTTCCAGGATTGAAAATATAGAACTTTGTAAAGCTCGGCGCAAAAGCATGAAAGAAGATATAAGAAAATTCGACTGTGAGTTAGCAATAAAAGCCGCTGAAAACAACACGAGCCTTAGGGTTGTTAAAAGATGCTTGACTGCTGGGAAGAAACGCACCATTGCATTAAAGGGAAAGGATGGCACCATAACAAGAAATAGGGCAGAAAGGCTTAGAAGAGTTGAATTTTACGGAAAACTATATGAAGAAAACAGTGGATTAAACGAACACAGTGAAACAATCGAAGGCACAGCTCCTAGAGAAAGTAGCATTTGCAATAAAAAATATGAAGAAAGAAAGAACCCCCGGTGATAATAGCATTGCATTCGATATTTTAAAAGAAGCTGGAGAACATGTTGAAGTGCAAAATTCTTTACCAAACTTCTTAACATCGGTAACATAACAAGCCAATGGGATTCCGCAACAGTAATTCTTTGCATTAAAAAGGTGATAAAGGGGATTTGAAAAATTACAGACCAATAAGCTTGTTACATATTATTTATAAAATCTTTACAAAAGTGCTGACACATCGTTTGCAGAAAAAATTAGACGCAGATCAATCAAGAGAACAAGCTCGATTTCGAAGTGGATTCAGTACAGTGGACCATATTCAAGTATTAAGAGAACTGATTGAAAGAACGAATGACTAGGTTATATTGTGTGTAGCATTTATTGACTATGAGAAGGCATTTGACTCTATTAAAACATCAGCAGTCATCAACTCTTTAAATTCAACAGACGTTGATGATGTGTACATTGACATGGTGAAACGTGTGTATAAAAACGCAAGTTCTTCAAACCAGATGGGTGGATGAAATAAGAAAACAAGTTGAGGTGACATGGAAGCGAATTGCTCAGGATAGACGTGTGGAAAGCATTTGGAGAGAGCGTCATCCAGCAGTGGATAGATAATGGTTGAATAAGATAATGATGATTAGCAAACAACATTACGTTCATAAATGTAATTACGCGAGCGAAACCATATTTCTCTAAATTTAATTAACTAACAAACATTTAAAATTTTGCGCTTTTAAATTAATTTTTAATTAAAAATCGAGCTTTCAAATTAATGTCTCCTAAACTATCGAATGCACTTGCAATAATTTTCTGTTGTACGTTGCAGGCTGACTGATAGTATCTGGAAAATTGATTGTCCGATAAATGACTCTCAATTTTACCGTTAGATAAGATAGATTTTTCAATTTAAAAATCTTGGAGTAAGGCCTTTGAAACACGTGGATTTGTGAAAAGGATCTCATTGTTCTAAATTGGTTTTCAGATTAGATACTTTTATAAAAGTTTAATTAATGACCTCCGAGTTAACTAACGGGAAAGATCAAGAACGAGGCTTTTATGATGACCTGTTTCGCCTTTACCCTTCTTCCGTATTCGCCATCTTCATGGATAGTGTTCATTAATTTAGGCTTAGCCGCTTGGGTACCATTTCATTGTTTTAAATGGACTCTCCGTGTCAAGTGTGCCACTTCTATTACACGCTAATTCCCCGTCACTGAAAACTTGTTTCCTTTGATTGTAGAAAAGGCAAAGCTTAATAACGCATCAATCGAAGTAGTCCCTTCAAATTTACCTGAAAGAGCTGTGATAATTATTTGAAGGGGAAAAAAAATCGCGAACCTTCATTTTAATATAAAAGTTATGACTACTTCGTTATCCCACAAACACCTCTCCATTCCAAATAACAGGAACTAATTTTGGGGAAAAAATTCTGTAGTGTTCGGGTAGATGAATGCTAACGTGTCTTCCTTCATTGGTGGTAGATCTCAAGGGGTTCGGATTCGTCGGAAAAATGTAAGTTTACTGTCCTATTGTGGCGTAATGGTAGGGCATTCTTCCTCTCTCTCTTTGTTTCTCTATCGTGCTTTTTAACCAAGGTTGTACTGCTAATGGTATCGTAGGAGACTTGTTGTATTTTTGACTACCTCAGTCCGGTGTTGGTTTCCCTCGGCAGCAGAGGTTTGGTACACTGTGGGTCCCGGCGTCGCATAGTATTTGCTGTCCTTGCGCCGTATAAAAAAAGCCCTTCCTTAATAGTTCCTCTATTAAAGAGATAGCTGGTTTGTGGAGAGGATCGAGTTAGAAAAATGTTTTTTTTTAAAAATTTTTTTTGGCATATCCATTGTTCACGATCCAAAAGTCCACTGCATATCTATGACCTTTCGATAAAGTCCAATTGAGGGTATTTCAGTAGTGGCGTAGTGGTAACGCGTTTCGCTACCATACGAACAATCCGGATTTGACTTGTAGCAAATACTCAGCGTTTTCTGAGGTTTTCTACAAATTCGCAGTCTGGTGTTTGACTGCTTAGACCAGTGTTTCTCAAAGTTTGGTCGCTCATGGATCAAATTCCTTTATTTATCGCGGACAAGGTGGGGGGGGGGGGGATTTCAACCCCCATTAAAAAATACATATTGCCTAAAATTAAGGTTGCTAACTATGGTTAATAATATTAAGCCCTACTTAGCGACCCCTTCATGCTACGACTACACCACCTCTCCACCAAACAATATACTTAACCAAAGTAAACCCTCGATTTGAAATAGCTTGATATATATTGACAGGTTTATTATATACGTATAAGAGCTCTGGCAGGGAAGATTTAGTACATCAACTGCGGCATGAATTTGTGAGTTAATTTTGCTTTCCTTTTGGTGGTAAATTTTGACTTAGGTTTTACTTCAAAAGGCATCCAATGAGCGAAAATATCCGACCATGTTCTTAAAACATGGGTTGGTTGCCAAACCCACCTGAAACAAAATAATTTTTAGAGTAATGCTATTTGATAAAGAGTGTCAGCTACGATCTTATTTTGTCAAATTTACAATGAAAATGACATCATTAACTTAAATAATAATAATAAGCAATGTAGACAGCATGGGTGTATTCAGAGGATTCAAACCTTTCATGAAACGACTAAAAATAAGGTTTATAACAAGTAACGTTTATGAGAATTTCTTAACTTTCACCCGCACCGATATTCTAGCTACACCGACAATTTCTACTTCATTTTTTTTCCTGAAATTTGGCGACAATCCTGCGGACCACTTGACAAGCCGCCGCGGACCAAGCTTTGAGAAACACTGCCTTCGACGAAAGGGGCTCGGATTTTTGCGAAAATTACAGTTCCTAGAGAAGCATGATGGCAACGGTCTTTCCGCTATAACACGCAAACAATTGAAGATATTTTAAGGGAAAATATGTGGTACCTAGATTTAATAATAGAACCTTACAAGTTTTAAACATGTCGTGTATAAACTTTGCATTTAGAATAAGTTCATACTAGTGCACATATTGAATGTTCGCAATTTAGAAATTCCATTACGGAAACAATATGGAAGTAACCGTTGATGGAATTGTAATATGCTTAATTTTACATTACGAAATAATGAAGAACGACAATTCCCATTATAACTGTTTTTAATAATACGAAGCGCAACAGCAATTCCACTTTCGCTAAACATTCATTACTTTCATTAATGTTTCCCGTTTCCTTTTTATCTAAGTTTTCTAATTTAGGTGACAATCAGAAAATAAGACTTTTCTGTTACAGAAAACTGCGATAAATTTGATGTATGTACTTAATCATTTCTTGGGAAATATTGACTAGATTGTAAAATAGGAAAACTAATTTTTGTATTAACCTTCTAAAGCTTCTGAGTCTTTTTTTAGACGCATGATTATTTTAAAAGATAAGCCAAGGTATTATATATATATATATATATATATATATATATATATATATATATATATATATATATATATATATATAAATCTCTCTCTCTCGATCTCTCAAATTCTAATATAGATTGCAAAAAGTAAAGCTTCCAAAGTTATCTTCTTAAGAAGCAGCCTCTTTGAAATTTCATTATTACTAAGCTTATTACACTTTTTGCGCAGTGATGGGAGGAACACCAAGAAATCAAATTAAAATAGCTCTTAAGTAACACATGGAAGTTATTAGAGCGTGAAAATCGGGCTGTTGGAAGAAAAGAAGAGTAAAGAAAATATAATAAAACAGAGCAGATGTACAAATAAGAATATATAGGCAGAGAAAATAAGGAAGAACAATCTAAACAGAAAGAGACTCAGATCAATCTAAAGAAGCTTTCGGTGAGTTTAGCATCGTCAAATTGGGATTTTGAAGCCGTATTTCACTTGCTGCCCAGATAATTCCTTTAATTTAAACTGGTTTGCCTATGAGGTTTTAATGGTTTTGAAGGAAAGCGTTGAGGGAATATATTTCAGCTGTAATAAAATAATTAAAGTTGCAATGGATACTTATCAAGTCTGTAAATACTTTCTTTTAGAAGTAAGTTATAGCACACGTTGTTAGTTTACTACTTACTTACATACTTACTTAGGACTACTGTGAGCAGAAGAAAAACGGTACGCGGCGTACAGTATCATTGGAGTTGAACCCGGGACAACGGTAAAACTGTCGAACGCGTTACCTTTATTCCATCGTAGTGAAGCACACAGTGGCGTAGGAAAAGGGGGCATACGGACTCAAGCCCCCCATTGGCTATCAAAACATATTATTTTCTCTAAGGCCGGATTGCATGTGGGAAGATAGCGCGGCTTATGGCGGCCACCTTTCTCATTTCGAACTGCTCGATAACAACAACAAGGCCACATCACATGATCGTCTTTAAAGCCAATTGAGACCACACACCTCATAATTTTTTTAATTGTTACGCTAATGGTAGCATACGTTTACACAGCCTTGTAATTTTAAGAGTTTTCAGTTGCAGTCGAAATGAACATTTTCACTGCAATTATTAATCGAAATAGTGTTATTTATAAAGACAGCCGTGTGTCACGATAAAAATAACATTTTTGTGCCATCTCAAACGTAAATTATCTAACCGTACGGTCCGAAAATCCAAATTTAAGAATTGCTTTATTTTTATTTCTTAAGCTGTGCTTGATGAAGATAAAATAAAAATATATTTTGTGGATGCTCACCTATTCTTTAAAAGCCAATTTACGTTTTACCATATATAATAGCTCTTACAAGATCCTCTTCTCCTTTCGATTTTCGTCTGGCAATGGTGTTATATACAATGTGGGACATACTGACGATAAGCAGTAAGGTAATGAAGAACATTAATCACAAAATACGTGAAGTATTAAGGTTTTTACCTGATTTCTGGCGACAAGTATCCCTGCCACCAAATTTTGGAAACTTGGAGCAGTCGATTTTTTCGCTTACTTTCTTTGGCAACAACTTTTTGCAAGCTTTCCAAAAATCTGAAATGGAGCAAAAAGAACCGTATATAATATATGGATAATCACTTCCATTATTCCTGCCTATAAAGAAGAATATTTTTCAAGTTTAATGGAAAAAATGAAATTAAAGTAAGGCTCTAAAAATGATAACTTGCTTTTCGTGCAAAAGGTTGTAAATCTAGAGATAACGGCACTAAAATTAGCCTTGAAACAACGGATTTTTCGGCAAATAGCGAGAAATTGGGAAGATCGATTGCAAAAATGTCGTAATTTATGACTTAATTTAGTTAATCCACGGCGTGGGCGATTCGAAAAAAGAAGAACTTTAAGATTAAAAAAGTGTCTTATCTTTAGAAAAGAAATGATCTCAAAATTAATATACGACGATGGTTTGGTTAAAACAAAACACCTGCTCCCCACGAATTGCGTTTTCTGGTTACATCGAGTAAAAAATTCGAAGTTGATGAGCAATTTTCTTTCTTAGTTTAATCGAATTTTAGACGTAAAAAATGATTTCCTGTCCCAGCAACAAGTCAGCGGTTGCAATGTTTACAAATTTGGGTGTTCGTTCAAGAATTAAGGGACGCAAGTTTTGATGCGATATTAATGAAGCCGACGTTCTTGCATGAATCGATTTAGCTTTAATTATCCCTCAACATCGTCTTCTTGCTGTAGGCATATTCAAAGCAAAAGTTTGCCACCTATCTCCAAACTTCCATCAATCACACTTTTTACATTCATTTTCCTAGCCTTTAGTCTTTGAGTCCACAATAACGTTGTGTTGAGAAACGAGTTGTTCTATGATGAAAAAGTGTGCCATCCACAAATCCAGGTTTACATCCTATCCATAGAAATACGTTGCACTTAAGGCAGTGGGATAATCTATTGCCGCATTGCATTATGATGTAGTTAAAAGCTTTACCTGTCTTTATTATTAATTTTATTTACTAAATATGATTTTAGAATCTTTAGACAACCGTGCCATTTCCAGTTAAAAAGACACTCGCCTATATTAGAGTTAGAGTGTTTTATAGCAAAGGAAGTATAAATTTAGTTGTTTACTCTTATTGTTATTTGAGTGTAGAAGAAATGAAGGTTCGATTTTAGTATTCAGGGTATTTCCTCCTCAGGGATATCTTCAATCACGTAAAATTTTAGCCGATTTTACTTTATATCGCCATGCATCAGAAGCGATGTATCTTTTTTCCATCGAATCCTGAATATCTCTCTTTCATATTTTTTGAGGTCAACCTTCTCCTTCATTCAGTCACAAAATTTAACATTTTCTTTTGCTATCCCTTAATTTTTATCATTTTACATGTCCACATTATCTGAGTACTTTTAGCTGAATTTTTCTTCTACGGTTTTTTGCTGATATCCGTCTCATAACTAAAATATTTTCATTACTAACTTTGCTCAACCTAGTTTTCCTACAGCATTTGCCCCAATATTCCATTTTAATTGTCTTACAGAAACGAAAATGAAGAAAAAAATACGATTAAGATTAAAAAGCCGTTACGTAGTTAGCTGCTTCGGCTCGTAACGTAAAAGGTTATTCACACATTTGCGTGTCATTTGGAAACATGTTATTAAAGGCGAATTTTCATCAGCTTCATGCTTATATAATGAATCAATTAATTTACGCCTACATTTTTTTTATTTTAGTTCATCCATGATAAAAATAGCGTCTAAAAAACTGTGTTAGTGTCATTGACTGTATTTAAATGACAGCATTTAATGCTGTTAAAACAAGAAAGGAGTTAAAAGTTCTCTCCCTACTAATGCCCTACTTATTTTAGAATATTTCAATTCGGTTTTACAATAAAATACAATCGCCAGCTATGGAATGATAAATAATGAACGATCATGTGACGTAATTGATAGAAATCTCTCAATACAAATAATTTATTTGTATTAATAAATTTTATGAATATTATTGAATGAACATTATTAAATGAATGTTATTGAACGCACAATGAACATATTTAAATGAACGTTACCGAATGAACATTATAAAATGAACAGTAGTGGATGCATATTATAAAATAAACAGTATTGAATGGAATTAAATAAATTAAATAAATATTATGGATTTTATTAGTATACTCAACGAATCAATTATTGGTAGTTAATAATTTGAAAATAAATATGGCAGATTGAAGATTCGATCCTGAAACATTTGGTTGAGGCTATTATTTTCTATTTCCAGCCAATTATTTGAATCTTATTTATTTATTATTTGAATCCTATTTATTTATTATTTGAATCCTATTTATTTATTATTTGAATCCTATTTATTTATTATTTGAATCTTATTTATTTATTTGAATTCCATTTATTTATTATTTCAATCCCGTTTGTTTATTTGAATCCTATTTATTTATTTATTATTTGACTCCAATTTCAATCCTATTTATTGAAGTAGTTTCTATCGAAGTAATTTTTGTACTTATAAATAATTATCTATGAATGCGGTTTATATATACGCACGTATAGGAGAACATGAACGCATTTGTGTTCGGCAAGTTTTACATAAAATGTGAAAAATATTCAACGATTAAAGTTCAGAGAAAACACTTTTATAATTCTTATTCAATTTTCATTTCCCATTCAAATTTTGTAAACTTCAATTTTTAATGCGATTTATTTCTTTGGACGAATGTTGGTGGAACGTAATGTGCTTTTAACTTTATCTCTTTACCCGAAGAGATCATTGCCTGTCGCATAGTTTAAAGTCATTAATCAAAACTATGTTTTCAAAAGAGACAATTCAAGTTTTGAAATGTGTTTTTTTTTTGTTGATGAGGTTTGCCGTGTCCAGGAAAAGATGATTTTTTTTTCAGCCATCCTGCTTTCATAGAGTTATTTATATAGGTTCCTGCTTTCGTAGGTCATTGATTATAACAGTATCCGGAGGGAGGAGAAACTTAGGGACTGGTTCCTCCGAAACTAAAATTTTATCGGACCGCAAAATTACATATATGTATTTAATTATCAAACAAATAAAAAGGAGAAAAATAAAAACAAATAAAAAGGAGCAAAAAAACAAATAAAAGGAGAAAAAAACTTTCAGACCTTGAAAATTTTCAAAATTCTGACCACAAGATCTCGTTACGTAAACCACTAATTTGAGAATACTTTAAAGAAAAAAATTACATAAACCATTCTCTTTAAAAGGGGGAGATATTATAAAAAATTAAGTTTTGATTGCAAAACTACAAGCAAAAATTTACAATGATGTTTGAAGGCAAAAAATTGGTATTTTCTCATTTATTTTTGTATGATATATTTATATTTCGTCTTTCTGACAAAGGGGATATATTTATTCAACATTATTTTGTTTTTATAGTTTATTTCTGTAGGCATATACATACTTACCAGTTATTGCAATTTATAGCGTTATGGCAAAAATATATATATAAATTTTGGAAATAAAAGGTGTCTTTATAAATGTCAAATATAAACTTAAAATGAACACGAATTTTTAAGAAAAGCGTGAATTATATATTTTCCATGCTTACATATCATATTTAGTGTTCTCGTACCCGATGTAAATTATACTTTCTTAACTTTTCACTTGAAGTTCTTTTAGACACGTCTTTAGGTCCTTTTAGACACGTCTATAGTTTCTTTTATTCCAGAATATTAGTTTATTTATATCAGAAAGCTTTACGAACATAATTTAACCAGTAACGGATCCAGAGAGTGATTTTCGGGGGAATGCAATAATACAGAAGGACCTACTTATAACGAGCCTATACTTAGCGAGTTTTCAAATATAGCCAGGAAAATATGGATTTTGCTTGGTATAATGATTAAGCGCAATACAATTTAACTGCTTTTAGCGAACAAGTTTTTTGGGACCAAAAATTTAACGAGCAATCTAAAAAATAAAACAGGAAATTAAACTTGTAAAAATTCCGTCGTTATATGCGGTTAGTCGTTATAATCGGAGCTCGTTATAACCGATTTCCACTGCATTTTTATGGATTTAGGAGGAGGAAATTTTCTTAATTTTCCCCGTGGATCCGCCACTGGTTTAATCAGAGAGTCGCTAAAGCACACCGTACTGTTATGGTATTTTAAAGAATTTCATTAGATTAATATTTTAGTTCTAATTACACAGGTCTGTAATGAAATTTTTTTCTTCGAAGTTAAGGGTGTTCCTTATGTATTTTTGGATGCTGATTTCAGGAAAAATACTTAAAAAATTCTATCACGTACAGTTTTGACACAAATCGAGAATTTCTGTCTGGTTGCCTACCTACTAGGTGCGCTACTATAAAAATGTGTCAAAGTAATATTTTTCTTAGAAAGAGGTATTTTATCTCACCAATAATAAATTAAAACATAGAAAGTAGAAAAACGGTGTCAAAAAGTCAAACGCATAAATGACATTATAAATCAAAGAACGTTTAAAAAATTACAACGTAATGAACTCAAAGTAATTTGGAGCATTTCAATCTGTAATGGATAGAAAAACTACGCAAAACTTAAGGTAAAAGATTGGAGACTCTTCATTGGCTCATCACAAAAAAGTTTGAAAGCTGTCCTTCTTTACAACTGCAACAGATATGCCTCCATACCGGTTGACCTCTCTGTTCATCTGAAAGAGAGGTAACAGAATTTAGCTTTGATGACCAACTTAACTACAAGGAATACCAATGGACCATCTGTGGCGATCTGAAAGTGTTCTCTATGATCCTTGGTCAATAGGGTGGCTAAACTAAGTACCTTTGTTTCCTCTGGAAATGAGACGTTGGTGCTAAAGCCAAGCACCAGAGTCAGAAGGTGTAGCCAGGACGCTAAATGTAGGGGGAAAAGAATGTGCACTTCGAATCTTTGGTGGACCCAAAAAAAGTATCCCAGCCTCCACTTCAAGTCAAACGTGGCATCATGAAGCAATTTGTAAAAGCCCTGTCAAAAGATGGTGATATTTTCAGGTACCTGGCAAGTAAGCTTCTAGGGCTGTCAGAAGCGAAGCTGAAAGAAGGGGTTTTCGTCCGTCCTGACATTCAAAAACTCATAACAGGCAAAATCTTTAAAACCAAAATGGAAAACATTGAGAGGTCAGCTTGAAAATCCTTTAAAGAAGTTGTAAAGAAGTTTCTTGGCAAGCAGAAAGACCCTGACTTCAAGAACGTCGTAGGAAACATGCTAGAGAACTTCAAAGCCTTAGGCGGTTCAATGAGCAAGAAGATCTACTTTTTTAACTGCCATCTAAGCTATTTCCCAGAAAATCTAGGCTCTGTAAGTGAAGAGCAAGTAAAGAGATTCCACCAGGATATAAAGGAAATGGAATGGAGGTATCAGCATAACAGAATATCAACATAATAGCAGATTACTGCTGGATGCTAACTAGGGAGGAGGCGCAAGCAGCGCACAGGAGAAAGGGTTCTAAACAGAGCTTCGAGGGGAAGGAAAAGAGACATTATAATGATTTTTAACTTCGCGGTGGCCGTGACAAATATAACACAGTAATAAAATATAAAATATATCTTATTTTTAAGTTTTTTGTAAACAAAGTTCTTGAACTGTGCTAGATATTCTGTGTGATTTCGCTGACCCTTCATCCTAACTTTATGGGAAAATATTACGTGACATAAGAAAAAGCTCGGCATTTCTGAACTCAGCTTACCGAAAAACATTAGAAAAACCTAAAACGCTGAAGAAACAAAATTAAAGAAGTATATTTCAAAGGTCTACGTTATTAAAATGCCATTATCGTGCGACGAATTATATTTTCTTAAAGTAGATTAGAAATAATACAAAAGTAAAATTAAACTAAGAATGATGATGATTCTTTAATTATTTTAGAACCTGCTAAAAGTGATCAACCTTGGGACTGGATTGCGATGGTCACCATAGAGAGGTGGTCACTATACAGGACATACTTCGGTATGGGTCTGACTAAATCCCTACCAGTTTTCTTTTTTGAAAAGTGGCCAGATTATCCAGGTGGCCACTTTACCAGGTTTTACGGTATATGTATTTTTCAAAGAAAAAGAAATAATATTAACTGACGTGGGAACCCCCAACGTGCCCGACGGGGATTAAAACCAAGTACGCGCGTTCGAAAGGTCTCAAAAAGGTATTAGACCCATGTCCAAGCTTTTTCCGGACTGGCCCTATATTTCGGAGATAGGACACCTCAAGATCCGAAAACAGCCCTATTACGGAGCTTGATATCTCATGATTCCATGGATGGATTTTAATGATCTGCGGATTTTAAAACAGGTTATCAAAAAAGTTTGTTGTAATATTTTTTACTAATAAATTTAAAACAAATCACGTAGGCTTTTCTGGCCGTTTAAGCGAGCATAATAATTGTTATTTTCCCCTCCGATAAATGAATTCAAAACAAGTTTAAAGAGAAAAATTGTTTGAAAATATAGCAAAACGAGTTGAGACGTATTTGAGCAATAATTATATTAAGTATAGAAATAAAACTGATTTTGTTCGTTAGATTTCGTTCCGTCAATCGTATTGCGAGTATTTTAAGGGGTCACCTTCCTAAATATTATTAATATTAATTTTAAGATATGAAAGAAATTAATCATGCGTTCATCAATTTCAAAAATAAAATTAAATTTAAACCAATTACGATTTTTTATTGATTTGATGAGTTTGTTATTTGATAGTTAATAGGGCTTTGAAAGGACATGCATTTAAAATTTTTGTCATTCTCAATAATTTGAAATTATGAATATCGATATTAATCCCTTCACTGTTCTTCACTATTTTGAACACATTGTAAACTACGCGTATTCAATTTTTGAAAGTAATGCAAATGAAATCGTTCAAGAAGAAAAATGTTTAGATTTCGCGTTTCCTAAAAAAAGTTGCAATTTTAATTTCCTCTCTCAATTTTATTGAGGATGAGGAAATAGTTCAAACAAATGTGGTATTGAGGACCCTACGCATGTTCGGTGATTAATGTAAGTGAAAACCAAAGACTTGGATTGCAAGTCAGAATAATGTTTAGTACGAACACTCGCTTCAATTATCGATCGCAATGGGCGAGTGTATCTCTGAATTAAAAAAAAAAAAATAAATAAAAACTTCACAAGACCTACAAAAACCCCTTTCCTTCATGCGGCGTGTGTCGTTTCTGTTAACTGAACTCTGGGTTAATAATAAATAATAAATGGTTTATAATAAATAATAAATACACAATAAGTAAAATATCCCATTTTCGAACTATTAAAGCTTAATATTTTCAATGCGGGGTTTCGTTGAAAAATCACCAAACAGGGGTTGATAATTTTTCGTTTTGCCGAAAGATTTGAAGGTTAATATTTCAAAATTCATGGGGATTTTAGATGTGTATATAACTTATTTAATACGTATAATGCTTAACAAAAATTGAGAATCACTGGTAAAAAATTAGAGAAATCACAGGAGCATCTTAACATATAAATTTCTAAATAATATGATTTCAACAGCATCTCGCTCTCTCTTTCTATCTCTCTCCATAATGAAACCACCACTATAGTAACAGTGATTTGTTAATGCATTTTAGCCATTTTGAAGACAAGGATTAAGCAGTTTTTGTGATTTGTTAATCACTGCTCATAACTTTTGCTGATACTAATATCTGTAGGACTATTTAGAATATGAGAATTGGAATTTTGGTTTAAAAACAGTAAAAGATTAATCGTGGCGGGGAGGCTCGACAAATTCGGTTGCCAAGTGGCCATTGGAGACTGAACGTTCGCAGTTTATGAGTAGAAAATTCCGGCTATTATTTAAAACATAAAAAAATTTGTATTAGCGGTAGCATGTGTGTTTGGAATATACGTTTTATTTAGTTTTTTTTAGACGAGCGAGTAGTGTTCGTAGAGATTTGTCAAGTCCTGCATGTTACGAAAATGAAAAAAACGCGCACATGTAAGTAAAGTAGCACGTAAAAGCGTTGTCATTGTTCTATTTTGTAGTGAGGTAATGGTTGTAAATTTTTAAGATTGATAACGTTACTTCCTTCTGCATCCGTATAGGCACGGACAAAAAATAAAATCCTTCATCGAGATGACAGGAATTTGCTCTAGAACTTGCGTCTAAGTTGCATTTTGAAAAACGGTTTCAGGAAGCTGAATATTGTAGTTGTTATTAATGACTAAAATGTACTAATCTCTGGAGATATTTTGCAGCTACAACTCTAGTTTTATTATCCATCTTTTATAATTTACTTCTGTGCCAAAGGAACCGTTTTCCAAAAAGGATTTTGTGAAATAAGGTTGATGTTTACGTAGAAAAATCTAAGAAAATTGTAAGAAATCCTGCGTGAACTAAAATGAAGTGAGATAGTGACAAGCAAAGCATTACTTCGAGAATCTCCGGGGGCATAAACGTTGCCGAATTCGAGGATTTGCCTGCATGAGTTTATTTTATCTTCTGGACGACTTCGGTGATTGGTAAAGTTGAAATGCGATGCATCTCCGACTGATCCAATTAACATTTTAGTTCAATGTTTTGAAATAACTGGCTGAATTAGCTTTTGGCTTCTGAAATATACATTAACAGAGGACGGAGACATGCCACCGAGATTCGACAGAAAACTCTGGAAAGATCTTTGTCTTTCAAAGGCAGATCTTACATGGATGAATCTATTAGGGAAATAAAAATGAGAGATTTGGGCAAACCAGAAAAATATTTGTATGAAACTTCATTCCAGAGAATCGGGTTCGACATTGAAAAATACAAGTGCTCATGAAGGGCCAAAAGTAGTTATCTTGAAAGTTGATTCAGAAAATAAAGGTTTAGTTGTCACACAATAGATTGAGGCACATACTAATCAAAAATGGTGCTTTGTGTTTTCTTAATTTTTTTCGTTTTTTTAATGTTTAGTGAAGTAAAGATTACCGAGTCAAATTTCGTTTTACAACCACCCCTGTGTATAACTGAAATGAGCCAATGACAAGGTTGAGTTGGTACGTGGAGTGGAGGTATAATATCTATAGATTCTACAGTTAGATCCAACCGCTATAGATTCTACTGCTAGATCCAACCGCTATAGATTATATTTCTAGATCTTCCTCAGACCTTATTTCTGTGTGCGATCAAGTGTTATCTTTCATTGTGACCCAGATGGATCTGAACTCTCCGGGAAGAACACTTGCTCTATGTCACAGGGTCTTAATTTTGCAAGAATGGTTAAATGATCCTATACAAAAATCTCGTAATTTATTTTGGTCCATTGAATTTCATTGACAATAATTTTATTGCATATTCTTGCAAGATTGATTGATTGTTTGGCTTTTTTATGGCGCAAGAGCATCTGGGCTATACTGCGCCAAACATGGTAAAATCAAAGACTGTTGTAGAACGTGAAACGAAGTGTTTGCCCGCCGAGGCCTGTGTTTCATTCGGACGTCGAAATGACGTTATTGTGTCCGAAATGTTACTATCGTGCCAACAGAATACCTAAAAATGTTTTTCGATATGTTTTAGATTTAACGTTAAGTCAAGCACAAGCAGTATTCAGAAAAAAAAAAAACCACGTCGGACTTTCTCTGGCGACTTTTTAAAATCAGTTAAATCAACCGGAAATTTATATCTTGAATCCGCCGCTTCAGTTGCGACCATGGATTCTACGCATACAATTCCGGTGAATTTAACAGATTTTAGAAAGTCGCCAAATAGAGAGAGAGAG
Source organism: Dysdera silvatica (assembly GCA_006491805.2). Classification (NCBI taxonomy): domain Eukaryota; kingdom Metazoa; phylum Arthropoda; class Arachnida; order Araneae; family Dysderidae; genus Dysdera; species Dysdera silvatica. The sequence goes on from QLNU02015360.1 coordinate 196,669,410, forward strand.
CCCGACATCCGTTGACATTAAATAATTTTAAAAATGTTTGAAATGGCGCATTGTAGCCATTTGTGGAAACCTCGAACGCAGCGGATCTAATTTTAGCCAAAAAAAGCACTGAACAAAAATTGTTTGTTTTGATGTCCTTTACCTATTGCACATACTTGGCAGTTCACAACTCTTTTTCCAATGCTTATTTTCACTACACGGCGACACAGATCAGGATCAGAAAAGGGAATTCCGGATTTTTGTCTCTACTATATTATTAGCTCAATCACTTAATTAAAGCCTTAAATTTTTTTATTGCCTTAGTGGCCTACGTAGTAATGAGATGGACGTCAACAGTAGTTATACTCTATAGCTAAACTTATTCATTTGTGGACATGGGGATTTCGCCAAATGCGTCTTAGTTGACGTCCTGTACCACCCCTTTCACTTTGTTCCATTAATTATAAATTACTCTGTATATGTAATAATAATAATAATAATAATAGGTATATATGTATATATATGTTTCTCTCTCTCTTGTGTGTATCTATATAAACCCTAATAAGACAGAAGTTGAACGTAGACGGTAGCTTAGTTGGTAGAGCATTCGACATGCAATCGAAAGGTTCCGATTTCTGGTCCAGGTGGTCTGCAGTATTCTTTTATCTCACGTTTATATTTAAATTATCAATTTTCTTTAAATTATATACACATTCAGACTTTTTCATTGGATGAAGATTTCAGTGAGGTAATGTAATGTAACTAAATTCAATTTTATTTTTTTCGACACTTATGCATTAAAAAAGCTCTTATATAAGCGATAATATATTGGATGCTGAACTAAATACTTTCAATTTAAATTCTCCCTTTTATATTTCGCTTTGATGCTTGAGTTATGAACTAGACAAATTAATTCTTTATTTGATATTTTGTTTGGAACTATTATCACTTTTCCATTCATCATAATAAGTAATCGGGCAATCTCAATTACTACGTTACAATGCAAATTCTACGTTTGTGCAGAGGTAACGAGCTCGTTTATCGTGTAGTTAAACCGAGTTTGATTCTAATGATACCGTACAACGGGTTCCGTTTTTTCTTCCCACGGTAGTCGAGGGTTTGGTTCCTTAGTGAAGCGAGGTTCGGAGTTCATAGTAGCTCCTTGTGCTGCAGAAAACAAGGCATGTTATATTGCATAGTCCCTTACGGCGTCTTTGTTTGAATATAGTTCATTGTAATTATTTTATGTTCTTTTAAAACATTTCTTATTTTCCAAATCACGTTATACTTGAAACAAGTGTTTGTCTTTTTACTGCATCATTTGTGATGTTTAAAGCTATTTTACTTTCTTTACTTGTCCCATTTTTAATCAACCATTTACGTGTAACCAGTGGCGGATTTATAAAATTGCCGCCCTTAGGCACAGCCTGTACTGCCGCCCCCTCCCTCCTTTAGAAAGAACGGAATATTTGTTTAAAAAAAACGCATATCATACTCTTAACATTTGATATGTAAAGGAGATTTTTCATATAATTATTCAAACTAATAAGATACAATTCGAAATTATTGCTACCATAGTCTCCGACTTCGTGGATTCGAGACATTTTTTGAATCCACAATAATTTTAGTTTGGAATCCTGGAACCTCTGATATTTTTGCGTGTATTTCGCGTATTTGGGAAAAATACACGTACGCATCCTTACATGAAATTTTTCGTTATTAGTTCAAGTTTTTTATTATTCATTCATTTACTATTAGTATATATAAAAAGCGTGTTAAGCCTGGATTTATAAATGGGTACGCTGGGCAAATGCCCGGGGCCCAAAATTTTTAGGGCCCTTTGTCTTTCGATTCTGTAGTTTGTATTTGCAGGCAAGTTAAAGTAGTCGCTTATATGTCATCGCTATTGGGGAAACAGGGCAATAATTAAAAGAAACATTATTTTTTCAACATTGTTGAGTTCGGAAAATTTTATGTTTAAACACTTTGATTCTGCCCCTTAATAAGTGCCGCCCCTAGGCCTGTGCTTTGTGTGCCTACTTAGAAATCCGCCACTGAGTGTAACGTTTTGTCGTAGTGCTTTGTTAAGATTTTCAAAAGAAATTCCATTAGGCTTTTTTCCACTATCGTTAAGAGCAACGTTTTCAGTTTTAAGACGAAAGCAAGTTTTATTTCTTACTTTGATAGTACAGTTAACCCCTCCAGCCTTTTATTTTTTAACTTTCCTTTAAATTTTCAATCGTATGCGAGGTTTTATTGTGATGTATAGTTCCTTTTTCCTCTTTATACATTTAACTCTTCCCCTTTCTTCTGCTTAAACCAATGTCACATTCAATCACTGAGCGATTACTCTTAATTCGGATTCTCTTATACAGCTACTAACATCGCTTAATAAATAATGAGCACCATGCACGTAAAGAGTACTTTTATCTTCCTTATATGAAATCTCTCTCTTGGGAACAGAACTTAGTTTCTTAGTTTCAGAATAAGATGCTGAATTTTTTCCATGTTATTATCATTGTCTTTTATTGCTTTTATGTCGATTTGGTCCGTCTAAAAATACTTCCTTATTCTTGAATAAAAATGGTTGAGACTTCTTTGTTTGCATTATTATTTAATGAATTTGATTGAGGTTTTATATGATGGGCATAAGTTTTGATAACGACGTAGAACATTTAGGTAAGCTGCGTTACTTATTTATCAATAAAAACTTTTGATGGTATTGCTGCGTTTTATATTTTATGCCTGCAATTAGGGAATTAAAAATTTGTTTGTGATGTGCAATCTCTTTCAATCTACTTGCTTGACTAAATACATAAGAAATAAATTGCTGTGAGACCATAGGCGTACGCAGAATGTTCATAAAGGCGGTTATAGGCTCAATGGGAGTTTACAAAGCTATAGCTCATATATTCCTACATTAAATATGCAAAATTTCGTTGCCAACTCCCCGCCTACGACAGCGTATGAGACTTAGGCATTTTAGAAAGAGATTAAATATGCAAGCTGTGTTAACAAAAGCTATTAGAGTAGAGAGAGAAAGAGAGAGAGAGAGGCAATAAGCAGATGGTTGACGTTTGGCTAATGCATGCCGCTAGCGAAACGATTTTCTCAATATTCAATTCAACTCTTGCGAAACTACAGTTCATTGGCGCTTAGGTGTAAGGTGCAACCACACGATTTTGTTACGACGTACACATACATTCCGATATGAGCTCGATCCGTACTCCAAATAAACCTTCAATTGAACATGTTATTCTTACGTATTTTATCTTTTGGGCTGTATTTATAGCAAAGTCAAGTTTCAAGCCTGATTTTAATTCTAGACTAGGTTCTGTGTGTGCTTTCTCTTACTTTTTTTTAAGCCCTGAAGTGCAGTTTATACGCACATGGCAGACATTTCAAAAACAGTATCCCCTCCATATGTCACCTGTCAAGATAACACTATCAGTGGAAAAGGTGATCACACGACATTAAGAAAGGCATCTACGGCTTTAATTATCTCAGACGTTTCTTTTCCTCCTGAAAGCAGCTTTCGATGCTGAAGAATCAATGGACCATTTCGAGAGAAGAAAAGAGAGTGATCAATAACTGATTTCGAGACAAACCCAGCTTTGGCTTTCAAGTAGAAACTAAAAAAGAGTAACGGAAGAAAGCTTTACCATCTCAGTCGAAACCATCGGGTCGTCTCCCACACATTTTTCTGCTTCTTTGCTTTTCTGGCTTCAATTCAGACAAACGAGGAGTACCGCATGTATTGTCACCTGGTTTTAAAGGATTGAAGGAAACACTTCTAGCTGATCGTCGAATGGAAGTTTCTCAATCAATCTTTGTCATCAGGTCAAAGCCTGCTTTCTAGCGAAGAAGCATTTTTCGATGACGCCTTTAAAGAAATCTTTCCAGTAGTGAGAACTCTCAGTGGACGCCTCTCCCTTCTAAATCTTTTTTGTTGATTTCTAGACACGAAAGCAAAGCTGATGCTGCGATTTCAAATTGTGATTACACCGACCTCTATCGACTTTGGCTGGTGCAATAAACGGAAAAATTGCTTTTAGTTGAATTCAATACAGTCTGTTCAACGATTGACGCCGCTACAATGATGGCAAGATAAATCTTATTAGACAAAGGGAGCAATAGCAGATATTAATCAGAGTGAGGATAGTTGAATTTGGAGACGGAATTATCACGGTTTTAAAATACCTACAGGAAGGAATTAATTCTTGAATCAAGGGAGGTTGTAGGGTCTGCTCTGAGACAGACAGACAGACAGAGAGAGAGAGAGAGAGAGAGAGAGAGAGAGAGAGAGAGAGAGCGATAACAGTTATATAGAGCTAATGAAATCATTTCAGAATCTGGTAGTTGTAAATGTTGTCTTCACTTATGGCAATCGAGTTTATATATAATAAATAACCTGTGATGATATTACCTGAAATTACCTTATGACTTCGCCGACAAATGTATATCGATTCGCATAGAGCTGGTTACATAACAACTTATATTCGAATTATAGCTTTATCAACAATTTAAATAATGAATAAAATTCTGATAGAATTTTAAACCGATGTATAAATAGCAACGGAACTTCAGGTTGAAAACAAAAATCCAGTATCAGTTATTATATTCACATTGCCATATCTTTCTGTATATAATACATATTCATGTAAAATAAATATGCTATGTGTGTCACAGAAATAAATGTTCTTTGAGAAAAAATGAGTAATATTGTGCATATATATTCAGAAAACTCCAAGACTTTAGCCCGGAAATTAATATATGATTACAATATTCAAATAGTTAGCTCTTTTCTTACTTAGAAAAAGTATATTGATCATAAGTCTAATATAATTTTTAAAGGGAAATCCTATATGATCACTTACAGAAGTAAAGTATTGTCAGAGATCCGAAAACCAGGAAGTTCAATTTTTTCCTGTTAAAATAAAGTATTATAGAGAACTTATTTAACTACCAAAAGCAGGACAATAGGTATGTCAAATAATATTTACATTATTATTAAGTAAGTAACAGAACATGTCTTTAACTTATTAGAATATCAATTTAAGGTTCACTGCATCTGTTTATTTACAGGCCATAAACACAGTAAGATATAAGTACCTAAGGTTTCAAAGATAAAAAATAGAACGTTTAGATATTAATCATTTTCCCGATGCCGACGCTCGAGCCCAAATTAGAGCTTTATAATATATAGGAGGAAAAGAGGCATTGCTCTGACTTAGACTCGAACTAGGGTTTCTACGTTAGATCTGGAGTTCCTTAACTGCTAGGCCACAAAGGTATAGCAATAACGCTCCCTTTATCCGTATACAAGGTTTTTTAAGATACTATACTGGGGTGCAAAAATTAAAGACGGGACAGTTTTTCGCATGCAACATCGCACCACAGTGTTTCAAATGGGTATGAAGCATATCATAACATCCTCGAGATGTAAGATTATAGAAAAGGTGAACAATACTGACCAAGAAAGGAATCCAAAGGACTTTTATTCAAAAGTGGGCTTTCAGCACAGGAGGACAGAAGACAGAAACGTCCATGCGACAGGCAGCAGGCAAGAAAAACAGTTTTCAGTAGGGGATATGATAACCCCTGACTGCGATGCAGGATGTGCACCGTCTGTTCATGCTCAGTAAGAGGTTGTCGACAAGCTCTTGAGGCATCATAGCCCATTCCTCTTGTAATGCCGATCACAGCTGAGGAATTGTTGCTGAAGGATGGCAACGTACTGCCAAGCGTCTCCAGGGAACTTCCCACATGTGTTCTATTGGATTTAGGTCCGGAGATCGTACAGGCCACTCTATGCCATGAATACCTTCAGTTTCTAACAGCTCAGTGATAGCCGCTGTACGCTAAGGTTTAGCGTTGTCATCCATGATGAGGAATTCAGGGCCCACAGCACCCCGGAAAAGATGGACATAAGGCAGGAGAACTTCGGTACACTAGTGGTCACCAGCGACTGAACCCTCTTGGAAGATGTGGAACTTCGTACGGCCATCAAGCATTATGCGTCCTCCAACCAGAACTCCGCCACCCCCAAACCGGTCCCTTTGATTTTAGAGGGGTGATCAGGGCCGGTTCTACCTGGTGTGCAGTGCGTGCGTGCACGCAGGCGTCCAATGTCCAGGGTGGCCGCATTTTATTATGTATTTTTATAGTAAAAAAGTACTTTTTTACGATTTAAAAAAAATACTTAAAAAAAACCCACATACATACAAACAGTCACTTTCGATTGTGGCACTGTAAATTGCGAATTGCACTTCTGTATAGCTCCAGTAAAATCACAGCCAACTCATCAATAGCCGCCTCCCTAACGATTTCTTCTTAATCTTTTACATGTCATAGCCTTTTACATGTGTTTGAGCCTTAAAAATTACAAAGAACTCCTCCAGGCGTCTGCAGCTCGGCCGGCAAATATAATAGTTTACAAATCCCCTTTGGGAGAAGGTGCATCCACTCCATCAACTAAAAATCGCACACTTGTTCGTAAAACGGGGTTGATACGTACAAATCGCTAAATCTCGTCAACCAATTGTAACATTCATATTTTGACGACGTCATACTGCGCATTTTCTCGAAACATTTTAGAAACTATAGAGACACTAAGACTTATAGAAACTAAGACAAATTTTACATCAATTTCTATGCCAATAGCATGCATCTAAACACCTGACGTAATTGTGATCTCTGTAAACATCAACAAGCAAATAAACGTGTCTTTGTACATTACTCAACCGCATTGGTTTTGGAATATGATCCAAATGAAAGATTTAGTGATTTCACGTATGAAAAATTATCTAACCTTCACAGACGACTGTGGAATTTTCTGAGAAAAAATTAGCGGTAAGAAACTTATACACATCATAACTAAGTCAAATAAATTAGATAGCGAACCAAGAAATTAAGTAGGCAAACATAATCAGAGTTACAAAACCAGAAAATCTTGGGGGACATCAAAGTTGATGAACAGGAGGGGGGGGGGTGATTACAGTTCCTAAAATTAAGGAATACAGATTTTGAAAGTAGTGCGCATGCATCTGAAAATTATTAAGGACAATGTCTTAACCCGTACCCAACTATTTGACTGACAGTGTTGGCAGATATACGGGGCTCCAACCCTTTGAAACTATATATGTTTGTATGCTGCTAACCAAACACGTTCAAAGAATGTCATTTTTCTTAATAAATCTGGACCTCCCTTATCTCTGCCACCGAGCCAATATAAGTTATCTAAATGAGCAGGTTAATTAAATGACTCATTGAAAAATGTCTGATGATAATAATGCATGTTACATATTTCTGTATTAGGTCATCTTACATTGTTGGTAAGGCAGAACGAGAATTTTTTGAGTAAGCAATTTTTTTATGAAGAAAAGGGCTTTATGTACACCCCCCCCCTCACTATTTCATTTTTTATAAAATTTGTGTTTATTTGTCCCCTTTTCAAAATTAGCATTGCAGTTATGCATGTTTTATTAAGTTTAGGTAAACACTACAAATATACAAATGGAAGCAAATTTTGATTTGAACAAATTTTGAAAATTTAATCACTTCCGAGAGATGTCAATTGTTGGGGCACGGGTATAAAAATTCCCTTTATTCAATTATTTTTTTAAATTTTAATCTTAGGGTAAACCGAAAATATTTTTTTACTAAACAAATGTATCTGCCACAAACCTTGGTAAAATAATACAATGGGCACAGTTTTTTTCCAAATGCATCTGTATTAAAAAGATATAAAATGAAAAATGTTTCATTCACGGTTTAACAAATACTAACAGGTCTATGACTGAAATATAGGTGTATATATATTTCGTAACACTTTTTATAATTCCCAATTTATGCCTTCAAGGACATTTTATGGCAGAAATGTATAATGTGATTTACTGTGAAGAGGTTTTCCAAATTTTGCATACCATTTAATGAAATTTTTTTTAAACCTTCACTATCATGGTATTAAAATACGACAATATTTAAAAACAATTATATTTTCAAAAATTAGAAAAATATGCACAATCCCTTGGTATATTTTAAGGTAATTTAGGTTTTATCGTACTGACCAAATTTGATATAGTACGTAGGCCTACTATATACATGCACCGTAATTTCATGGAAATAAGCTGCGGTTTATATGAGCTTAAAAGTAAATTTCCGGCACAATGGGCGGCTTATACGTTTTTTTTGCCGCGATGCAAAATTCGGGAAAATAAAATGGAATCACCATTATATTTCAAAGATTAATTTCGTTTTGAGTTCAAAAAGAACATGAAATTTTTTAATATTTTTAAAAATCGTTACCTTTGAAACTAAAAAAAAATCCCTAATGTAATGGTTATTTTTTAAAAGTAAAAATAGAATTTTGAAGATTTAAAAAAGTATAAAATACAATTGTAATAATTTAATTATTCTTTTCGTAATATTTATATAGTGTATGTATCAGTTCCTTTATAAATTGATGTCGTTGTACAATTTCTCAGATTTTGTTCCATTTTTAAGCTTTTATTACATTTTTAACATACAGATACTGAAGAAACGTGCAACTATATTCTGATCCTTATCCGTCCAGTTATCATTTTAGAAGAATATTTTCTATTTTAAAAACAAATGTACTTGTCGAACATTGAAACATAAGATAATTTTTTTAAAACGTATGTTATGAAATATCAATAAGATTTTCATTAAACCATTGAACCAGGTTTACATTGTGGTTATCTTGGTGTGATATTTTTGTATATTTCTTTAAAGTTTTGTTCAGAATTAAAATAAAGGTTTTCTTCTCAGATTAATTTTTGCCTTTGCTAATTTAATAGAACGGTGATAAAAATATAGTGGCTGACCCATCCCATGAGTTGGTTTAGAAATTTGAATATTGCTCATTTCTTGTTTAAAGATGGGGTTGTGGGGGCAATGCCGGCTCGTACCTAATAGGTTATACTGGGGTGGCAAAATTTTGTGTATTATTGTGCGATATAACAAAATAATACCATATGATGATATAATCAGATGTTTTGAGAAAACTGGGCGATATGTTTTCCATTTAAATACCAGTGTTCGATAGGCTTTTATTTTTGTTAAAATTGAAACTTTCTTCAATAAAGAATGAATTAGATTTATTATATATTAAGCAGAAATATGCGCTGTCAGTTAATATTTGTCTTTATGTTTCAATTGTAATTTGCTTTTCAATGCCCAATACAAAGTTTTTGACATAGCTTTGCAAATGTAACAATTTTTTATGTTCCTACTGCACTGATTGAGGAACGGACGGCGGATGGGAAAAACATGAAAATGATGGGATGTCAAAAATTGCCTGGGAGCGTGCAAATGGGCCAAATCTCTGCCTATGGGCGGCGAATTATCTGTGGCACGTTGGCGGCAAGTAAACCAGAACCGGCACTGAGGTGATTGCGTGTTTCCTGCTCTCTTTAGATGTATAGACATCCAGAATCGCTAATGAGACTAAATCGACTATCATCCGTAAACAGCACTCGACTCCTTTGTTGAGCTCCCCATTCCTTGTGTTCCTGGCACCACAGAAAACGTTGTCCCTGATGGATAGGCATCAATGGCACACACACACCCTATTGGTGGCTGAGAGAATAAATTACACGTGAGCAGTTTCGTAGCCACGGTAAAACGCGATAACAGCCGTCCAGTAGTGCATTGCACGTGATTTGCAATTTCACCCGCTGTCAGCCACCGATCTTTTCTCGCCTATAGAACAAGATACCTATCTTCTCTTGACGTGATTGCTCTTGGATGACCACAACTAAACCTTCGGACAGCTGTTCCTGTCGTTCGAAATGCCGTCCATGCTCGTGACACGATGCTGTGTGCGATTACGAACTCCTCGGCCTCACTCGTCACACTTCGACCTTCTTCCAACTTTCCAATGATTCGACCTCGAGTAAAATCATCCAGATGTTGTCTACGGGGCTGTCTGTTGAATATCTCGCACTGCTACAGCAACTCGCCGTTGTTCAAACCGATGTACACTGAGTAATAGTTTCCACTGAAATTCTGCACGTATACTGCCCTTGCACTTTAGACCCTACCCACACGCCCACATTACATCATGATGCGTATACGCAAATGCCCTACCGTGTAGGACCCTAGGCAGTCTCCTGATTGGTCTTTCGGTCAGTTCTGCCTGTTCGTTCCGCTGTTATGTTACTTTTTCCATCTCGTCCTTAATTTTTGCACACCAGGATATTACCCTTATTAGGGACAATACAGTTGCCAAATGATCAACACACGAAGCCAGTGGGGCAGATTTTTTGTAGTCTTCTCGTGAAGAATTTTCACAGATAGTAATTTTTCCGACACCCACCCTTGAGCAAATAATAGAGCTTTTTTGAAGTATAAAAGAAAAACCTCCTATACATCAAAAAGCTCTAGTTTGAGCTGAAGTGTGGGTATCGTAAAACTGCTATCTGTAAAACTTTCCCACGAAGAATCTACAAAAACCTACCCCGGTGGCTTTTTGTGTTGACCATTTGGCAACTATGCTATTTCTGAGAAGGGTAATAATATATTATAAAAAATATAACGTTTATAAGACGTTTTTGAGATATTATTTGTATAAAATAGAAGGCTAGCTTCTTTTAACAATCCTACCTTCACAAAATTCCTTGCAGGGCATAATTATTTCATCGTGTTCGCACTCTGGTTGCAACAACTGACATACAAACTCTTGAGAAAGAGGGTAGCATTCGAAATCTATTATTTGGCGAAATGTCACTAGATCTTCAGAAACCATTGAAAAGTTGAAATGGCCGACGACATTTGGATAGGAAGTTTTGTTGAAGGACAACTTTGTGCAGAAGGGCACTTCTACTGGCATGCAATGACGAACGATGGAGCGAGAAGCTGCGGAACTTGGAGTTGTTGTTAAACCTTCCAAGTAGCCAGGATATTGGCGTCGTGGTACCCATCGATCTAAAGCATCATCTATTGGTGGTTTTCGCTCTGAAAAGAAAATATGTACATATCAAAACATAAAGTATGAGCTCAAAATCATTTCATTACAAATTCTAAAACAGCATACCATATAGATGTTAAATTACTCGTAAAGAAAAGAATGATTTTCCGGCGCCTGGTGGGACCCGAACCCACGACCTCCTGATTGACACCAAGCGCCGGAAAACCATTCTTTTCTTTACGAGTAATTTAACCTCTATTATTACCACATCATCGGCTAATGTGAAAAAACTGTTGCTTTAATAAGCATATCATATAGCCGATATATTAATTTAGTTCATTCAAATTCTTTTTCCAGGAAATTTTAATTGAAAAAGTCTCAACCTTTATATCACAGACAATGGGAACTTACTTTTAAAAATACGTCGAGCAGAAAATGTTCTATAGCCTACACTGCTAGTACACATAAATCACAAATATATTTAACAATATGCAAAATTGCAAAATTTATAAGACTGTGATGGATTGACTCCTTCAAATCATCAAGTAAGCTTACACCTAGATCCCATAATGCTATATCATTTAGTAGTAAACGAGAAATTATGTTGATTTTTTTTGGACTTCTTTCATTATTTAAATAAATTTTTGCATACGATTTGACAAAATTAACCGAAAGTCGTAGATTTAACAAAAAAGTTTGGAAAAAAAAAGCGAATGGAAAGCAAAAGTAGCAAGTAAACAGACTAATGGGAAGTAAATACAGTAAGAAAATAAGCTAATGAAAAAGGGAACATGGCTATGGAGACAGGACTAGCGATGGAATCTATGTTGTTTAATAAGAAATAATGTGTAACTCGAAAAATTTTTCTTCGAGTAGTGCAATCGCGTGTAAATAAGAATATATTAATATTGGGGTAGTCGGCAAATTCTCGTTTCCGATACTGAAAAAATGTATTTATTCAGAATATTTAACATGTAACAAAATCAATGCTCATATTTTAAATTATACACAACGGTGTTCAATAATTTACATCAACTTTTTAGAAACCTCTATAATCTCGCTATCGAATACATTCAAATCAACTGTAGAGACACTTTGTGAGTGGTACTTTCTTTCCACTCCAGCTCGCGTTCATTGCCGTCTCTCACAAACGTCCCGACAAATGTTTACGTTGTCCACGCGCATAAGTCAACACACAACCTTCGTTTTCGACTTCTTTCATTTACTGTTTTTGACTTTTTAATCTTTGCTCCAAGTAATGTCGCAACATAACAAAGATTTTATACTTCCTAGCCATTTGGAATGATCTATGGACGTATGGAAACACATGTTTCATACCATATTCAATTCTTCACTAAACAAGCTTTATGCAATTTCTATGGCCGATAATGTATCCCGCGAATATTATGTAAATTATATATAAAAGAAGAATAAAATTATCTCAAAACACCATCTTTTCCGGATAACACAAATTGCAGAATAAAGCAGCAACAAGTCTTCATATAATATTCGAGTCTTTCTTGTATGGGAAAAACTCATTATACATTCCCACGACGACTACAAGGGGAAAATTGTTTCTAAACTCATAAACTTAAGTATTACTTTCCAATTTTTGAAGAGTTATTTAGTAGTACGAAAGAATAATTTAAAATCCATTTTTTTTTTCACACTCAACTTGACATATGTGTCTTCATACACACATGAAATATATTTTTGCATGCGTATTATGCATGCTACATAGAAATTGTGATTTAAAGACGAAAATATGTTGATGTCCCTCTGTCTTCCTTTAAAACATACATTTTTAAAGTAAGACATAAAAATCCCCCAAAAGCCCAAATACATATGCATATAACCATTATGTACTGAAATATAACCATTATGGATTTATACGGCATACTGATATTGTGACAATGGTTTTATTTTTATTTAATTGGATAAGATGATTAATCATCCTGGTGGGCTTTCTTAATTATTGTTTACTATACGTATTATTTTCTCTTGGCTTTTCTTACTCTTGACAGGTTCATAGTTGGTTATGCCATTTTTACGGTATTTTCTATGGACTTGCCACAAAATACTGTAATAATATATATATATATATATATATAAGTGGAAATAAAATATTGTTATTATTATATGCCTTGCATTAAGTGCCATATAAGCGAAAAGGAGAGAGGGAGAGAGAGAGAGAGAAAGAGAGAGAGAGTGAGAGAGAGAGAATATTCTCCTCGCGTTTACATTAAGATATTTCCAGAGTGTTTCTTCTTTATCAGATTATCGGTAACTATGAAAAACATTTCGCGGAATATATATTATTAGATTTTTGCGCTCGTTTCGGAAAACTCTGGCATTGAAGTTTGTTAAATTGGTCATATAATTGGCTTTAATTCGATTTTCCATCGCTAGGCAATCTCAAAACTAAAACGCAAAGCACCATCGTTTATTAGAACGCTGACAAACAGCGAATGGAATTTTATTTTCCATAAATTTATTCCCCGTAAAATTCAATCAAGAAAATTGAATAAAATAAGAGACTTCAAAAAAGATTACTATAAAGAAATAAACGTTACGGAAGAAAATTTGGTAACTATGTTTAAAACAAATTAACGTCCTTTTTCTTCTTTTGAAATCGGAAATTAGCTAATTTTACTTTTTTTTTATAAAACATAGTCTAGCATTAGAGGAGCGAAAAACAAAAGTGCTTTGATTAGTTTTTTGGTTGCAGCGGCAAGCAATTCTTATAACTCAAGAGAAACGCTTAAATAAATTATCGCTTGAATTCCAACAAGTTTTATTTTGGCATTTACCGTTGTCTTTTCTTACTCAATTGTTTGCTTTTCATCCTAGATTGTTTCTGTTTAAGCCTAAATCTATACATTGGCATATGCGGAGATTATACAGGGTGTGTCTATGTTCACCTCAATACTTAAGAAAAGTAGTTTTCTGCATTTTAGTTCAAATATATTATAATTAACTCGAAGCATTGCTGTACCATGCATTAAGTGCTTTATTGTGCAATGTTTACTGTCGATTCAATACAAACGCACCATTTAAACCAGGTTCCTAAGCTTTTTCCTCTTCCGAACTCCTTGATTAGGCTTTTTGTTTATGAGTACTCCCTCTTCTTATAATCCACCCACCCATCCTTCATGGAAAAAAAAAATGTTTTTGTCAGGCAGTAATGTTTTAGAGCAGCCACTTTTATGCAGTCTTATGATACTTTTATGCCACTTTTAGAGCAACCACTTTTATGTGGCGACGTTTAGAGTAACAACTTTTAAGTGGCGACTTTTAGAGCAGCAACTTTTATGTGATGACTTTTAGAGTAGCAACTTTTATGTGGCGACTTTTAGAGCATCAACTTATATGTGGCGACTTTAGAGTAGCAACTTTTATGAGGCGACTTTTAGAGCAGCAACTTTTATGTGGCGACTAAATCATCAAACAGCTTAAATTAATGACATATATAGGCGTATATATTTGATTTTACAACTTATTTCAATTTTTTATAATAACAGCCTAACATCAAAACAAATAAAAACAGCATTATAATCATTTTTAACCAAATTTACTTATGATGGAAGTCCATAACTATTATTCATCTTTATATACAATTTTTCAAATGTGGTTCTTAATAATATCAATGTGATCCTTGAGATTGTTTCATGGAGCTGAGTTTTTTTGTGAGTACTCTCACTCGTGAAAGCCGCCTCAATTTTACGTGAAAAAGTAATGTGTTATATAGGCTGTCCATCTCTTCACGTAAGGATTTGAATAGTCGGGAGTGTGCTGAATTGGTGTTAATGACATTGACAACTTTCATAGATTGAGTGAGCATTTCCTTCAATGAAGGTATTCCTCATTTCGCGAGTAGGCTATTGGATTTTCACATAAGTATCTCTTTGAAAAACAAAACTCAATAATTTTGTTTTTGTATTTTCACGTTAACCCCTTATTTGTTGGTGTTTTCCGACATTACCAATATTATTTTCGCGTACCTCCAGCCGGTCCGCCGCGTACCACAGATATCGCTGATTTAGACGATGAGAAAGCAACCACTTACAGTTAGATCTACAGATTTGCTTATAATGATCTCAGTAGAATTTCAATTTGCAAATAAGTGTTCACCTTAAAATATTAGTGTATTGGTTAAACTGATGATGTAATTAAGAATTCTGTCTACCATGTCTGTGCCTAATATTAGACATCTCATTATCCAGCATAAAAAATTTCAGGAATATTTTAGATTACTGCTTTTCCTAAATTTAGATTATTTTAGTGTTTTGGTTAGATTGTGAAACGGAACTCCGAATCATAAAAGGTCCGAATCACAAAATCGTAAGGTAGCAAAAATTTGTTTCTCTTTTTGGTGGACTTCACTTTTCGTAGGCGAAATTATTTAGTTGTTAGCATGGTAATGCTTTCCTTAGTTTATTTGATAAATAAAAATACATTGTCAAAAATTTTTTTCTTTGCGAATTTATGCGTAATTACGTGTTTATAGATGGTTCGTCCTCAAAGGCTCCCACCTCAATGATGTATCCTGCTCTGACCTGTAAGGCTATAATTATGTTTTTGTAATAGCGAACAAAATTACTAGTCTTATATCCTCATTATGACTGCAGTCTCTTCTAATGGTAATGAGATAAAACCGTTATTATAGGTTTCTTCCACTAATATGGAAGAACGGCCATGAATGATATATATATGCAATGCGAAAATATTTTGGAGCAACCACGTGAAAAAGTTAAAGTAATGGTGAAAGAAAAATTGAGGTTTTGCTCAACTTTGTAGAATACTGTGGAGTATATTTGACAAACTAATTATAGGATTTTCAGCAAAACGCTTTACGGATGTAAAAGTGGTCGATAAACGTGCATTCGGCATCACTAAGAGAAACATTCATCACCTGAATAATGGGTCGAGAGAGGGTTATTAGTAATTAGGTTTCCGCAAAAGGCGCAAACCCTCAATTCCGAAAGCCTAGTGATTGGCGGAGTTGTTTGATTGGATTGAGCTCAAATTTGCATATTCCAGTTAAATGAAAGAGTAGTTTACATGTTAAAGGAAAGAGGCTTGTGGCGTTTATGATTAGTTGTTGTAATTAGGAGCATACGACCTTTAGTTCATCAATCGAATTTCGAGTTACGGGTTGGAAACCTGCAAATTCCTGTATCGCCTTTGTGATGTAATAAAATTTCTGGTGTGACAATTTCGGAAGAGGGTCGCCTATTTCTATTTTGTGTTTTAGAACCAACCATGATTGGTGAATCATTCAAGTTTATATAAATAGCATGGGATTGTGATTATTTAGCTATGGAATTCTGCATACTATACGTCTTATGTACAGTAGCGGCTCTTGGCGCTATTTCATTGAGGCAGAACTAGGCTAATTCACCAAAATAAGTTGCATTCCGATCTGTACTCGCCAAGAAGCCGGTTTACTGACTGAGTAAATATGTAGGTTAATGTATTTTGGTGAATTAACTCAACTCCTGCTTCACTAAAGTTTTGCAGCCGCTGCTTATATATTAATTCAAATATCATACGTAAACCAGGTACAGTTTTAACCGCGGTGCTTCGTTTGCGCAGGTTGGGATAAAAATCAATGGCCTCACAAAGCTTCGCATTTTTCCAGGACGTACAGTAATGGTCGTTAGCTATTGCAATGAAATATTGGATGCACCACATTGTTTATTTCTCCCAATCACGTGTCTTCATTCAACATTGATAAACGATAATGCTCGTATATAGTGGATCTATGCCGATAGATTGAAACCATGATTCGTGTGGATTGTTCACCCAAATCACCTGACCTAAACCGGACAGAGTTTTTTTGGAACTGTTTAGAAGATTAAATAATCCTCAAACACCTTGTGAAATCCGCAAGAGCTCGGATAAGAACGTAGAATAATCCGCCGTATAACCTCACTGATAATCTTAATTACAAAATATGATCATCAATCTTGAGGATTGTATTTAAGCCTGAAGTCATCTAACACTCTATAAAAGATCATTATTAAAATTTTGTACTATTTTTATCTATTAATGCCCTGCATATTTCATATTTTCAGTAGTATTTACCTTTATTTCAATCATTCGGGCCTTGTTCTTGTGTGAACTATAGTATTCTATACATGTCATTAAACTTCACCAAAGGACCTCTATTCTTTCGTCAATTTTGTTCCTTTTTAAAAATTTAAATAGCAGTGAATTATATTACATTAAGTTTTAATTATCACATGTCTCCCTTGAAAATAACGTTATATATTTAGATATAATAAACTCAATTTCTAGGCGTTTGGACGTATTCATAGTCATTTTGTATACGGATTTCGATTTATATCGCGCTTTCTTTTCAGTGGTAATTCGGCGTATATATATTATTATAACTAATCATTATCTCTTCACTGCAGAATAGTGGTCCTCTTAAGTGCAATTCTACATATACGTAGTATGAACAGGGCCGTGCTTACGGCTTTAGCGGCCCTGGTCAAAACAGATTTTAGCGGCCCTCAAAAAATATTTTAACGTGGTACAACGACAAAAGACTGACCGGGGTTTAGCATTACAAAATAAGATTCGTCGCTGGTTCAAACGCGAAAGGTAAAGATAAAGAAAAGACAACGAGAGAGAAAGTTAAATTAAAAATAGGCATTTCAAAACGAAGTTAGCTATTGCTATATCACTTGGCACTTCTTGCTCTTCGTCGATGTTGTTGATAAAAGGTTTTATTCAGGTCTATCGCCGCATTATAAACACAAAGAAAAACCAGTACAATGTAATTATAAATTTCTACTTCTCAGAACTTTGCAATAAGTTCTTTTTTGTCGGAAACAGGCGGTCTCTGTAGTGGCTATAAGACCGCCACAATAAACATGGTAACGTACATAGTCTACCGATCAGTAGCATAGAAATTCAAAACTCATGGTGGGGGGGACTCAAGTGGCTTTAAAAAAGATTATACCTTAGAGCAGCGGTTCTTCAACTGTGGTCCGCGGGACCCTCCCAGTGTTCCACAAAGATTCGAAAAAATACTAAAACAAGAGCATTTGCTCTTTAATGCTAAGAATAAATTATGAGGGGACGAAAAATTCCTTCCTTAAATGGTGAAAATTAGTGATGAAACACTAGAAATAAATATGTATGATGCAAATTCTGGGCTTTAAACTTTGAGTTAATTCTTGGGGGTCCGCGAGGGTGAGTGAACTCTGAAGGGGGTCCGTAGTCTAGGAAAGTTAAAGAACTGCTGCCTTAGAGAAAATTATGCGTTTTGATATTCAACGGCAGGGGGGAGGGAGGCTTAAGCCCCTGAGAACCCCTTTACTACGTTTTTGCTACTGATGCTAACGCATTTGAATAATAACATATGTATTTATTTTGACCACCATTTAGAAGCTGCATGAGCATTATGGGAAGTATGACGTCACACACTAAGGGTCAGTTGACCAAATATTCTCTCGGAAGTATATAAAGGACGCTAAAACAGTATTTCTTGGTACTTGCAGTATACATTTTAGCGGCCCTGGGCGGCCGCCCAACTCACCCCCCCCCCTAAGCACAGCCCTGAGTATGAAGATAGCATGTTAGAGGAAGTGTGTTTTTTAGCTTAAAACGCTGGCTAGGCCGGTTGGAAAGATGGATGCTGGATCTACTGTTTAATAAGGAATCCATGTCTCGAGGCCACATAGCGGTATATATATATATATATATATATACGTGAATGCGTATTAAATCAATGGGTAACTACCAATTACTAAATATCGGGTGGATTAATTACTAATTTTATTAGTAATTAAATATCAGACCATATATAAATGCCTTTGCCAAATATGGTCAACACAAGAAAGCCTCCGGGGCGAGAATTTTGTGAGTTTTCGTGGGAATGATATGTATTTCTTGTTGATTGTAAGTTTATTTCGTTTCGGAGAAAACGGAGGGACCCTGGTTCGAATCCAGGATGGGGAAAGCGTCTCTTTTTCTCCAAAATTAATAAGCTCTAGTTTGAGCTGTAATTAATACGTGGGTGGCAAAAATTATTGTATAATAAATGCCTTTGTGTGCACATATTTTATTTATTTTTTAATTCCGAATATTTTTTACATTACAAAATATTTTCTAGTATTATTGCAGACTATTAATATACACTGAGATTACCGCCACCCTGACAGCAATTTTATAATTGAGTAGCTAATAAAGATTAAGAGACTGTTCCAAGAATCTGCCGATAGTAATGAATCTAAGTAGGTTTGTAAACATGCATTGAGTTTACCACACTTAAATGTATTTTTTTTATATAGAATACTGAATCAATAGAAACTTATTGATGCCATTAGGGTATTTAAAAGAGCTTTAGGTTGTGCTTTAATATATGCTCTGTTCATGGAACTAGGAAATGAAGTTACCTTGTATTTGAATAGAGTCGTGGTCGATTTCTAGGTCTTCAAAAATGCCTGTTCTTGATCTCATGACTTCTTCTGAAAGAATCACATATAGATCTGCGGCACTTAAACCAGCAAGTTCGGGTGATAAGTGCAAATTGAAGTGAACAATCAATTTTTTATCTTCATCTCTTCTGAAGAATGTAAAAGAATAAAACACATAATTAATGATAAAAGAATAACATATATCAATTTTATAATTTTATTATCGCTGCAGGAATTCCCTGAGTAAGTACTTACTTATTTAAAGCTAAAATTTCTGACTGCATAAAAATGTTTTTGTACACGCTGTTGCTGTAAAGAGCATCGAGCTGAAAGAAAAAAGCAGTAAAAATCATGCATTAATTTGCTTAAATACAATTTAACGATTTAGAAATTTATGTGTGATGTTGCAGAAATAAAGAAAAATATAACAAGTTAGTAAGCGAATTTTCAACGCATGGAAATAAGTTGTATACCTTTTCTCATACTCCAATTTCCAAGTAATAGACATTTGTGTATTTTGTTTTTACTTTTTTACATTTTCGCACGTTCATATATTTTATTACTAATATTTATTTCACAATAATTTCTGCCACCCACGTATAGATTATAGCTCAAACTAGAGCTATAAGCTATACGTGGGTGGCAGAAATTATTGTATAATAAATTCCCCCACGAAAACTCACAAAAATCTCGCCCCGGAGGCTTTTCTGTGTTGACCATATTTGGCAATTGTGTTATCCCTGCGTAACAAAGGGTAAAAGTATATACCCTTAACAATATTTATTTTATGTCAACATTTTATAAGATGATTAAATGCTCGCAAAGGAAAAAATGATTTTCTGCGCCTGGTGGGAATCGAACTCACATCTCAATTTGTGGTTAAGAGCTCTACCCATGTAGCTTATACAGACAACGATCAGTCGCTCCTCTGGAGCGTATAAAATGCTTTCACTAGGGCTATGATGAGAGAATTACTCAAATTAAATATTTTGCAAGATGTCAATGTTTTTTAACTTCTATATGAAAGTTGATGTTTTCTTTAATGTTTATTCCGTTGTTGATGTTTCCTTCATTTCTAATATTTATGGAATATTCGAACTACTTGTCCTGTATGTTAGGATATTATTACCCTGCGCAAGAATAACACAATTGCCAAATGGTTTTCAAAGAAAGCCATAGGCGCAATACTTTTTATAACTTCGTGGATGGATTAAGATAGGGATTTTTAGGTAAGGGAGAGTCTATACGGGCATCATTTCCCTGGTCTCGATAGTCTAGTTAGTTATGACGCTTCGGTTCCGATGAAGTTGTTGCTGGTTCAACTTCATCCCAAGACGATGATGATTTTTTAATTTCTTAGGACCCACCAACTCTTGTGATGGTAAGTTATATACAGCTCTGGTTTAAGATTGAAACGTAGGTGTCAACACACCTTCTGATATTTTTGATACTTATCTTGTAGTTCTTCAAATTTAGCGTTAATGCGTAATTTTTTAATATATTTGTGAAAATGTAATTCTTTTATGCTGCTCATAATTCTTTAACGTGAGGTCCTGAAATCTTTAAGGTAATCTAGTAATTCTTCAATGCAAGATTCTGTAATTGCTGAATGTAGCCCTGTAAGTACTTAATGCAAGGCACAGAAATTCGCTGGATATTGCAGTTCTTCAATGGTAATATTTATACATGTAGCCTTATAAATATAATTTTAATTTCTTTGTCATCTTGTGTTACTTTGTTTAAGTTTGCACTAGGATGGAAGCATCCATTATTTTTTAATTCCAATGAGGTCTGAGCTATATACCACCACGTGATATGTAACCACGTGATGTTTATATATTTGAAAATATATAAACATAGTTATCAAACCGAATGACATAAAATTAAAAAGATACCTACAATTTCGAGTAAATTGATATTTACTAAAGCAAACAAATTAACATAAAATACAAAATATTGGTGCACTTTCGTTCAACAACGAGAGAAAAAAAATTTTAAGAAGTACGAGTTTTTCTTGAAAATTTTCGTGGTTTTCTGACTGTTTGGGTTGATCACTTCGAAGATACTAAGCTTGGATTGGTTTGATAATTTGGTATGATTAATATATCATGCCACACCCAAACTTGCCTTGTAATTCTTTTTAATATTTCAAGGAACACTTTGAAAATTTTATCCACTTCTTTATACCTGCTTTTGCTTGATAACTTTCTGAGCTGTTCGGGTGAGTAATTTTTGTGATTATTCTGTTTCGACAGGAATGGTGACTCTTCATATATTTATAACGACGACGATTTGCAGAAAGGCCATTTTTCTGCTGGCAAAAATTTTCTTAATGAAATATACTCAATTTCTCGTTATAATCTTTGTGATATTAAAAATGAAATAAGGTCTGTTCTAATAAAAATTGATTTCAAAATTTCCTACCAAGTTCGGTTGTATAGATCAGTGATTCTCAAACATTTTATTTCACAGAATTTTCATTTTACCAGATGCCTAGC
This sequence comes from Dysdera silvatica, assembly GCA_006491805.2. NCBI lineage: Eukaryota > Metazoa > Arthropoda > Arachnida > Araneae > Dysderidae > Dysdera > Dysdera silvatica. Next base: position 196,691,246 of record QLNU02015360.1, read on the forward strand.
CACGAATTCCGCTATACTTGAATTTATGTGATGCACTGCGAATAAATTAAATAAAGAGTAAGCACAAAGTGCTGCAGTCAAAAATCTATTACATTAATAGCTATTCGGTGGCCATCTACCACTGTTTCTCTATAAATATTTAAGGAATACCTGAATAGTTGTTATCTATCACGATTTGGACAGAAACGTAAAAATAAGTAATAAATATATCAGTATGAAGGTAAGTATTCCTTTTAATATTGTTGCTAGATACTGGTTATGGTTAACTAACTCTATCTGTGGGAGTGTCATGTGGGGGGGATTGCCGTATTTACGGATTTTCTCAGATTTTCAGCGGAACCTCTGGAGGGTAGTTGGGGTACCTTGAGTTTTTGCGGAAGACATTTTGAGTAATATTGGTATAACCAAAGTAGACTTTGAAAGAAATATTTTTAAGGTATGTAGATTAATTTAGACATACTTAGGTCTTTCACATTATCTCATTTCAGCTGACACCGCCACCACTTCCTCAGCATGGATGCGAAACAACTTCAGAACCGAAAGGATTCGTTTTTGATGAATACAAGCTACATTGCTGTGAGAAGAGACCCAAGACCCGGTAAATGTATTTTTAACTTTACCTGAATTTTAAATCCAAGGTTTTAAATACGGAGAATTCATTACTGCACAGTTAATTACAGTTAAGATAACAATTAGGTATTTTTGAGTTAAAAGATTTTGATTGCTTGTGTAAAGTTGGACGTTAACCAGCAGGTGGCGCCACGAACTAAAGTTTAGGGATTGATGTCATGGACAGTTTTGCTCTCTTATATACCCGGTGGAGTTACCGCAACTGCCAGATCTTGACTACATATCATTTTGGACTAAACGTTGTTTTTCACGCTGAACATGTAGCCGGGTGAATTTAAATTTTTCCAGCGGAATCTGCCCCTGCACACTCGAAGTGTTAAGGGATGGATTGAAAATCGCAACGTTTTTGTTGCACACTTTTGACCACATAATTTCCCCAGCTTCAACTTCAATAAGTGTTGAATCTCCAGTTGACTCTGGTGCCTGGTTTGATCGACAATGTTTATTAATACCATTCTGCGTTAAATTGACACAGAATACCGGATAACATTTACTTCACTCTAGTGTAGCTAATAACAAGTTTTGTGCAAGCAGTTATCTTGAAGAAAAGGAGCTAAACAAGCTCTACTGGTTGAATCTCAAATTGGTACTTTTGTCGTAAAACACTTGAAAATTTTAGAAGACCGATTTTTCAACATCACTAGCTACAATTAAAGCGTTATAATTATGATTGTACTATAATTGCATTACGTCACAATCATGATGGTATTAGATTTATGATTGTGGCATGTTTTTAATAGATTTTTGATACATAAGTCGGAAAGATCTAAAATTTTAATTGTGGTAAATGGAATGCAACGTATAGTTATACAATAAACTAAACAAATTGCGATCTAAAAATTAGTATCAAACTACAAAATGTCAGATTTGATGAATTAAACGTGCATTTTTATTATATTATGTCGCTAAATCATCTTGCCTGTAGCATGGCTGACTCTTAAACGATTAGGTAACCACCCACAATTTTTGAATTGTTAAGTCTCTACTTTTCCAGAATTTTGTATCCTTCGTATCCGATGTCGCATTATAAAATGGGGCTTTCAAACTTATTGTGCGTAATTCGGATAGCGAAGTCAACAAAAACTACGTAAAAAGAAAATATATGTAGGTTATTTTTAATTACTTAAAATAAGAAAGTTCGACTGGTTAAATTTTTACTGCACACATCCAATTACGTTTAACCCAAAACATCAAAGAGCGCTTAAAATATCACCAGTTGGTTAATTACGGATTTCTGCAGAACCGCGAGAATCTCTCACTTGGACATCTCTCTTGCTCCACGTAGACGGTCTATCTTACAAATTACTCGACCAAGACAAACTAATTTCCCACAGGTCCGTATTTCCTCTCAAACTATTTCTAATTTGAGAGTTTGAAAATACTCGTTACTCTTGATCGATAAAGTACGGGAGACATATGTATAACAGACATTAAGCCATTTAACGATAAGGCCGGTGTTTTCTTTTGCTGTGTGTCAATGTTTTGTTTTGTTTTGCGGGGCCAATTTTATTTTTACGTGTTTCAAAATGAGTAGTTTCGAAACGCATTAAGCGCTCCCTGCGGAATTAAAATCTATATTGCCTCTCAGTTAATTCCCATCGACATTAATCTTGATGTCAGAGACTAATTGTTTTAACATCGATCATTGCGATTCATTTTACCCGGACGGTAATGAATCTGACGTCACACAACTCCCATAATCAGACTAAATCGGAAGGTCATTAAGTTTTTGGCAAGCTATGGTGAGCTTCCGGTAGGTGGCGCTATTGTTTAAGTCGGTACTCTAATCGGAGACGTTAATTAATGACATGTCATTGCCATTGATGTTTCAGCAACGGCAAAATTTTACGGTTGAAATACCATTTTATTACTTTATCTTAAGAATCAGTAATTAGCAATTTGATCTTCCGAATTGCTTATTTCGCTCTTTTAGTTTAACTGGGAGAATTAATTAGCTACACGGAATCCCGCAAATATTTCCTTAATAAAACATGGTCGCGTTTCCTCTTCTTTATTTAGCACGGTTGCGTTTAATTTTCTTTAACACGGTATGGAGACGTATTTTTTTTTCTGAATTCAACTCACGGACCTATGTATTAAGAACTGACGTTTTCGAAACCTTTTTTTCCAAGGAAAGATTTATATTTAAAAATAAAATTATGCTAAGTTTTTAAAAAACAAAAAAACAAAACAGTACATGTATGAGATAATAAGTTCATTTCAAGTTAAAAAGGTGAGGTTAGGTTAAATCTGCAAAGAGAAATGTAAAGAGAACGCTTTTTGCTAAAAAATTATTTTGCAACTGTAATTGTTTTACTGGTTTAATAATAATAATAATAATAGGTCTATTATATGGGTCTCTTTATATGACAGGGAGCATCAGATATTGTCAGATCAGTATAAGCTGGTCTTTTTCTGATACTTCCTTCATCGATACAAATATATTTTAAAATTTGTCGGCATGCATTATACCACTAAAGCCATATATCTTTGTTATTCATGGATTTGATTATGTTGTAATTTGGATTTTTTTTTTATTCAGATAGGAAATAATAGCGGGTACTTCAATTTTCGTACACCCGTTTTGTTTTCTGTTATTATGTATCGATGTCAAATAAATGAATAATAATACTATTGTGGGAAATTAAATTTCGTACACACGTTTTCTCTCAAACTGAAGTCCTTTGGGCCCCGTATTATGAAGCTGGATATTATTACCCTACCCGGGGTGAAAAATGTGGGTGGTAAATTCAATTTAATACGTACCGTATCCGTAGAAGGCTGGGTTTCCAACCAAGAGGTTGTTGGATAGCATCCAGCGAAGACGAGATCTCTTCTTCTTTCACCTTTGATACTTTCTATTAATTATTTTTCCATTGAAGTTTCGTTTGTTGTACCATTTCTAGTCGAGTGTCAAAAACTTTTGATGTAAATATGCTGACCCTGAGTAAGGCACTAGCATTAAACTTCGTAATACGTAGGTCAAAGGGCCCCAGTTTGAATCGAAAATGTAGGTGTCAAATTCTTTTGACTAATTTTCCCGCCAACCCCAACTTTAAAAAAAGCATAATATTGAAATTTAGGTTTATTGTAGTTTTAATTACCTACATATGTATATATTTGGCTTTATTGTTGTTGTGAAGCAAAATAACTTGACCGTAAATTTCATTTGTGGCAAATGTTAATGGGATGCAAAATTAAATGCCCATGTGCAAGTATGTGCCAAATAACTTCTCTTTTTTGCACATTTCGAGTAAGAATTTGTCCTTCCTGCAAATAAGTTCAATGAAGATTCTTCACAATACCTGAGAAATGGTGCCATCGAGTTTTGCTAAATAAAGTACCCCTAACACAATGATGTGGTTGCAATCAGCGGCGGATTTACGATTTTGCCGCCTATGGGCTGATACATTTTGCCGCCTATGGGCTGATACATTTTGCCGGCCAATTTTACCAAACGGTACTGAGGCATAACAGAGATTGCGAGGACTTTTATCAAATTTTCAATCTGACGCCTTTGGCGGTTTTTTCGAAATCGCCTTTTCGCAAGTATTTGCAAATTTGGCGCATTTTGAGCCTCTCTCAAGGCGGTGCTCATGACGGCTCTCCCTTTGCCAATGCCCAGTTACTCATTTGGACATAACGATTCAAAATTAATAATTAAATTGGCTGCCAAAAAATTCAGCCCCGCCTTTGCAAACTTCTCGGCAGCAAACTCTTAGTCGAACATTTTCTGCCAGAGGCGTTAGCCTACTGGTAAATCCGCCATTGGCTGCAATAGAATAGCTGGAAAGCCAGTCTGTTTTATGATTGAGAAATCTACAAGGAATTATATCCACTTGTTTCTTTTAATGCATAGATCGATAGCAGCTTCGAAGTAAATAGAAATTAAAGTATTATTGATATAAATAATTTGGGATTTTAGAGAATGAAATTTCATAATTTTTTGAAAATTCCAGAGAAATTTATTTTGAAATAGATCTGAAGGGCAATAGATTCAATATGTTATTTTTTGCTACTGAATCTCCAATGATCTAATTTTGACATATATCGGTTATATATGTTTTACATAACGAATTAGCAATGTTTTATTAATCCTAAAGATGTTAAAATAATTAAGAGGGTTTAGTGAAATATTCCCAATTGACAATGTTTGGTAAATGTCCATTGACTTAAACATTCTGCAAAGACAGTTGTAATAATTTTTTTTATTGAAATAATTCTTCTAATAAACTTACCTCGATGAAGGACAGTTGCTAACAAATCTGAAAACTCGGGTGATACAATTGCTATTTTGAAACTTTTCGTATATAAAAAAAAGGAGTCGCGAGAGGTAAGAAATCTAGAAATATAGGCCTATTTTAATTAGACAATTAATAAGTTTCCTTTGTCACAGGCGGTTAGGTGACTGCAAATTCTGTGTTCCATGTGCATGAAGAGATACGTATTTGGAAACAAGATGAGGATGAAAAAGTGGCAGCTAGAAAGAAAACCCTCGGGTCGAAGACATTAATTAAGTAAAATACGATCGTGGGTTATTCAGAAGAACCAACCAAAGCCGCAGGACACTAAATTTCTTAACCATCTAGTAGATCATGTCTGAAAAAACAAAGTAAACGCCCTCAGGAAATGTGAATAATGGAATACAGAATGCGGAAACAGGTGGAAGAGGACAGAAGAAATCAATATAAGTCGAGGAGACTTTCCGAAGCTCCATTCATCGATAAGCAAATAGAGGCTGATGACGATGGTGAGGCAGAAAACCATTTTTGTAATGGCGCATAGTTGTGTAAATAATTATATATTATACAGTTTTACTTGTAATCCTTTCACCCTAACCCGGTCTGGCGGTGAAATATAAATTGCAATCAGGGGTGGGGAGAGGAGGAGGAGGAGGAGGAAGAAGAAGAAGAAGAAGTTGTTGTTGCTGCTATTGCTCTCCTCCTTCTCTTATTTTCGTTATATATTGTTATATTACACAGCATCAAGGAGATAATCACTGTCCTCTTGATCTGGACTTCTTGGTTTAGTTCAAGTCTCACCCAGAAACCTGAGAACTGTCCATGTACCTTCTTAATATATAGGCGGTGCCCAGTAAGGCAGTTTTTTGTAGGTCTGTTGTCGTTATGTCAGTAATGTCCAGTTTTTCTAGGAAGTTTTTGCGTTGGGTGGGATGGCCCCTAGTGCACTGATCACAATTGGGATTATTATTATTATTGTTATACAGCCCACGAAATCTACCGATGGTGAGCCGTACATACATCTCTAATTTGAGCGATATATGTAGGTGCCTAAATGCCTTTCAAAATAAATAATTTCCTCACAAATTATAGAAAAATTGCCCCGGAGACTTTTATTATATTAACTATTTGTTGGTAATTGTGATATTCCGAAATTCATATACGAAGGAAAGGTATCGTTTTCCCCTGTCCCGGTGGCTTAGTTGTTATGATGCTCTGGTCCATAAAGAGCGATCGCTTTTTGTTCTTTTTCTTCCTTACAGCTTACCAAATTTTGTGATGGTGGGTTGTACTCCTAACTCTAGTCCGCAGGGTTTAAGCTGCAGTCGCATTTTTCGCAAAATGCGACGAGTTGCTCGAAAATGCGAAGAAAAAATTATTGCCCATCGCGAAAATGCGACAGGCATTTTTAACCACAGTTTATTCTCTGAAAACAGGATTCCTCGATTCCAGAATATCCGTTTTGCACTTCAGCGATCTTTTCTTGTTCCTTTTTGTTTCCTCTTCAAAATTCTTAACAGCACCTGTTAAGCATCGTTGATATAAATAATTTCATTGATACGATTTTTCGAGCAACGAAAGCAACTAATATTTTTTAGCATTTTGCTACAACTTTTTTCCCATTTTAGCATTTTTGAGTCAGCTTAAACCCTGCTCTAGTGTACGCTATACATTGGTGACCTAACACATTTCTACATAAACAGCAAGTATGGTACTGCATTTGTTTTGCAAAAATTCAATAGATAGTATCGCCAAAAAATTCTTTGCTTGAATGGACTTAGTCCATGAGAACAAAATTCAGTGCCATGAATTTAAAATCGTATACAAAAGTGAACGTTTACTAAAGTAGAGGTAGTTATTACAGCTGAGAGTAGATTGATAAGTATCATTCCTGTATCCAGATGGGGGATCTTAGGGACCGGTTCCCCCCGAAATTAAATTTTTAATGGGACTTGGCTACGGACTTGCATGCTGTAATTGTATCGATACATGCTGTAAAAATTTTTGAACCCCCCCTTGAAATTAAATCCTGGCTACGGTCTTGATAAGTATCCTTGAAATTTTGCATCGCTCATGGTAACCCATAAAATTCCTGAAGCTTGCAGATGGCGCAGTACATCCAGTGCAAGCAAATTACCCCAATTCCATTAGATGGTGAAATAAAGTTAGGGGCAACAGTTTATTGACCGTTGTGCTATCATCCCCTTTTACGATACTATCGAAGATATTCTGAGCCCTCAAGGAAACATGATGTGTCTCAAATGTTGCAAAATATCGTAAAACTACTGATATAGAATTCAGAATGATATTCAAATCGCTGCAAAAGAGAGAATGGAACTGCTTATTCAGACATTATTTATTTGAAAGTATATGGGAGTTTGTTCTATAAAACCGGGGGGTTCAGTTTTTCGCATTCATGATACAATAAAAATTTCCATAGGAATTATGTAAACTTTCTTTATAATATAGGAGACCTTGATATATGACTGCTACTTACATAAATATCTTTATTATTTAGATGGAATTTTTGTGCATCTTATGGGGTTAACAGGGTTTCCGAAAATGGAACCCCGATTATTAGATTGAAGTGAGGGTTCCTTTTATGAAAGCTCAATTTACGACAGTCACAAAGGAACTAATTCGGTTGTAAGAGCTGGGATTTTCTGTATTATAATGAAAATACCCATTCTTCAGAATTTTGATAAAAATATCCATTCTTCGGAATTTTAATAAAAATATCCATTTTTCAGCATTTTAATGTAAATATATCCCTCCTTCTTTTCGATTTTTGGAAAATATCTGGTTTTCTTCTGTATTTTAATAACAAATGATGAATAAGATAAAACTAGAAACGGGGAAAACACTGGGAGTTTTTTTTCCATATAAATAAATCTGAAATATTCGTGGAACGGTAAAATTTTTTTATTTAAGCAAGATTAAATTTTTTAATTTTGGCGAAAATTTTCATTCTTCTGTATTGAAACGAAACCATTAATTCTTTTATAGTTTAGTGAAAATATAATACGCAATAGAAATATGATATACTTACCTTTTGGAATAAATAAATTATCGACATTCTTGTAGTTCTGAATATGCAGTATGACTAAGGATATTTAATTCAAGTATTTACACTCAGTGGCCAAATTATTATGACGACAAGGCAAATCTATGCGAAGCAGTATTAAATCTACAGATATTGCTGATGTAAGATATTTGAATCTGTATGAGAACGGGAAAAGCAGAGATATGTAGAGACTAATGTCGTCACTCGTGAAATAATGGGCAAACGACGCGATCTGGCAATTTCGCATGTGCAATGATTGTGAGTGCTCACAGCAATGACGCTAATATTAGCAAATAGGTTGCATTAATGAATTATTCAAGAACAATGGTTGTGAAAGGGTACACAGAGTTGTTCAGCAGACAGAAAACTGAATCTGAGCGCAAGGCCTTGTAAACGGCTACTGGATGCTCGAGCATTCATCAGCCTTTTACAACCAGCCTCATGGGAATTGTGGGTAAATTTGTTTACTCCAACAGACGGTCGTTAAATTATGGACAGTCTGAATAAGGATAGAATCCAGATGGCGTTCCAATGACTGGTATGCCGCACATTATATCATATGGACTACAGAAGCAGGAGACCAGTCCGTAGGCCATTGTCATCTGCTAGAAATATGTGACACACATCCAGTTGGTTCAGGAATACATGGATTGGACAGTAAATGACTGGAAACATTTCATGGATTCTGTCGCCTCACGTTTTTAATTACACCATGCGAATGTTGGAGTAAGGATATGAAGACAATAGCATGAATTCTTCTTGCGTTGTCTCTTAGTTCTGCGTTGACTCTTAGGACTAAGGGCTATACTAAGGGCTATTTTCTAGCGAGTTTTTGACTAACTTTGTCCCCTCTACTTTTATTTCTTTGAATTCTCAAACAATTAGAGGTTATGCAGCATTGTTGCTGCACCCAGAGTAGAAAACATGACATCTCCTATGACTCCTATGACTGACGAAGGCAATGTTATAGCATGGAGTATATTGTCATGGGAGTACCTGCACGCTCTGATTCGTGGGGAGCAACGTCTGACGGGTCAATGTTATTTAAATATCGTTGCCGATGAACTCCAGCCTAATGAAATATTAATACGATGGTCATAATAATTTGGCCATTCAATGTATATAATTAAAGTATCCTAATTAAAAATGACATCTTACCTTTTATTGTAGTAAGGTTTGATTAATTTCTGAGATTGATGGATCAAAAGTTACGAAATAAAACAAATTAACGACTCCAGTTATCAGAGGCGAGCAAAATCGTATAACGATAGAATCAATAAACAAATCTGCTCGTCTATATAATGGGCAATCAAAATTCTGTTCATCTATAACATTTAATAGGCAATCTGTATCATTTGATGCATAATAATAATTTGTCCAAATACGTCATTTGATGGGAAATCAAAAATCTGTCCATCTACATCATTTGATGAGCAATTAAAAACTTGTCCATCAATTTGATGGATAGAAACGATCACTGAACAATAAAGCCCATCTCTACAGTTTGCCCATCTATTAAATGGAAAGAACCGTTTAAATGTCACTAAACGATAAAGTACAGATTTCTCGATAAAGCTATGGATTGGTATAGTAATTGAAAATTATATTTTCTCTAGCTGTAATATTCAACAACAATTCGTAAGTTATTTTAATATTGGTTAGCCATGTGTTCTGCTTACCTATACCCCCTAACGACTTACTAGATTATATTAGAATTATTCTTCATTCGTTACAGTTTTCATTTTTTATCGTTATGTTCATTTTCCTAGCCCTGACGTCATAATGTACCAAAACAAAAAATTATTTTAATTCAAAAAATTACTTAAAGATCTATATTATCACCGTTTTCTGTTCTGCTACACATTTCTGAACTTATTTCCATCCGCTTAATCCTTCAGATAAACATAAATTTTATATGATTTGGCAGTATACGTATATTATTCATAATGGAAATTATACGTATTTACATCTCACATTTTAATAATTATTATCCGAAAGAATAATAGAGGATAAGTTTTCGTTTGCTGGTGAAGTGCAACTCACAGGAGGAAGCCCTTATGAGTTAAAGGAGGACGTAGAAGAATTATATTCGATAATATTAAGATTTGGCAGCCCACTTGTTAATGTAATTGGTACTAGAACTTTTGCTCTAGGTGGAGAAAAGCAACTGTGCCACGAACTCAAGCTGGAGTAATTAATATTATGTAAACGCTAAATTATATATTTAAATTAAATAAGATTAATTTATTAAAAGGTTGCAATTGAATATCTGAAACTAAATATATCGAGATATCAAAATCTTTGAATATATATTTTTAAAGATATGCTTAATTGTGGATATTCTGCTAATTGCCTCATAATATGCTGATATTGTCTCAAAACATACCATGTAAATTTCATTTCAACGGAATTTAAAAGAAAAAGCTTAATAAATTAATTTTAATCGCAAATTTACTTTTCAGTTAATTTATAAATACTCATAAATATTTTGCACTTATGCACTGGTACAGAGATTTTTAATAATTATGTTATTTATGATTACAACAAATTAAAACAGAAACAAACAACGAAAAAGTGATCAACAGACGAATAAAATCAATTGCTTTATTTAATTAAAATCCATAAAATTGATATATTTTTTAAGCATAGTCTATTTATTGATAAATACGTTGTCATGTATAAATATTAGTTGGATCCATGTTTTGAAGAATCGACTTCTGTTTTTATTTGATGAACTCACTGAATGCATATATATATGTATATACCTGAGGTTATGAAAAGTGAATAAATACATTTTCATATTTTAAAAGATTTTTTTTGCAAAGGTAATTAGATAAAGGCTACTTACCTTTTCTTTGTAGAATTGAGCCTTTTCTTGAAACTCACTGGATAAGGTGTCTGCCAGGTTAGAGGTATACTTGTCCCCCCCAATTATTACAAAGCTTCCTTTGTAGACTCGTTCTGGAAAGAGGATACAAAGGAACGGATCAGAATATGCCCGTAATATGAATTTATACGGCAGTTTTGGGGCTTATAAGCAAGCAATTCTTTTTGGAATTCGTATTAGCATTTTTTACCCAAGGTAGGTTTTTTCAAAGTCAAATTTGTTCGAAATAGTGCATATACGTTACGAAACATTTTTAGTTCTTCTCATAAATTGGATTCTTTGCCGCATACAAATTTGATTACAGTTTGTTTTCAAAGAAGTATTATTCATTCGTAGCTGTAGTAATTACGATAACACCAACATGCAAAGTTTTGTTGTTTTGAAATGGCAATATCTGTCGGAACGGATTTTTTGTGCAGATACGAAAATGATCTTGAAAAATTCGTATCACGTCAGGTTTTTTCACAAATCACGAAAATGTGAAAATGTAAAAAAGGATATACTTTTAATTGTGACATTGATACATCACAACGTAATGTTGTCTGGCGGGAAGGTATGCATGTGTAACGAATAGAGAAACACAAATACATATTTCAATACAAACATACTTAACATTAACCACTGTGCTCCTCTTGAAACTTCGTCTTTTTGTTTTTTCTTCCATATTCTGCCGTACAGTCTCCTTTCAGCGTTCAACGATAGTCGGCCATCATATGTACAGTCCACTTGCCTTTGTATCTCGCTTCCATCGCTTTATTAATATCCTGGTAAAACCGCTCTGCGTGTTTTCCGTAACGTTACCAAGATTGTCAGGAAAGTAATTTAGATGAGCATGAAGAAAATGAACTTTGACGCTGATCTTGCAACCTAGCTGTTTGTAGGATTCCAAGAACTCATCTACTAAAGTGATGTAATTTACAGCCTTCGTGTATCCCAAAAAGTTGTGCACAAAATTCCTGAATTCAGTTCATGCTCACAATTTACACTTACTCATAGTTTTCTCGAATATGGTGTCCGCCATTAATTTCGTATTTGTGGGCCTATAAAAATGCTGGCCTTGACTTTTCCCAACCTAATCGGTGGAAACTTAAAAGAAAGGTATTGAAAGCATTTACTGCCCGTACTTAAAGCTGCCATGAATGGCTTTATTAAACCTAGTTTAATGTGTAACGTTGGCAAAAGCATTTTCGAAGGATTAGCCAATGGAATTGAAACAATGTTTTTTCGCCAGGTGTAAAGGAACTTCTGATTGGCCACTGCTTCCGAATCCAATGCCCCTTCCTTGCTCTGGAGTCCCATTCTAACAAAAAGCACGGAAATTTCGTATAGCCTGCTTGTTGGCCGAGCAATATTCTTATCACCTTGAAATCCCCGCATAAAGACCATTCATGATACTTGTACATGTTCCAGCAGAAATTTAAGGTTATCATACGTCTCTCTCAAAGTTTCGGATTTTTTTTTTTTCAGAGCAGCCACCATTTTTATTCTTAAACTGTTTGTTTTTTCAATGAAAAATCACTGTTTGAGAAATATTTTCTTAGAAACGTTTTTAAAAATTTACTTTCAGAAATAATTTCTACATAAGTGGATTAATGCATATATCTGGACATAGGGAAAAAAGATGAATGCCATTTACTATATTAAATGAAATTAGATTTCCGTTTGCTTCATCATGGCAATATAAATGTCACTACATCCTGCACTGTGTCACTGATTATTATTTTCTTTGCAGGTCGGGTTCGTTCGGTTTGACTTTAATTGTTTCGGGTTGGATTCGGGTTGACCCGATTTTTCAAAAAAGTCTACAATATTATGTATAATTTAAAACTGCACACTAATCCAGGAAATGTTGCTAATAGAATTTCTCTATTTTCCCCTTCAAATTTGGCGTATGAAATTTTTCGTTAATCTGCGATTTATTTGTGCGCATCTGTTCATTACACATGCATTCCGTGCCTCCAGAGAACATTCGCATACGTTACAAACGTTGTGATATATCGATGTCATTAGAAAATTATCTTTTTTACATTTTCACATTTTTGAAAAAATCTGACATGGTACGGATTTTTCAAGGTCAATTTCGTAATTTGTAGTCAAAATCCCTTCCGAGATATCTTTTTATTTCAAAACAACAGAAAAAAAGTGAAAAAATGCAGATTAGTGTAATCGTTGCTATCTTCTTCGAATAGATTAGTGCACTTTCATACAGCTAACTCTATCTTGATGATTGTAGTAATATTTTTCATGCTTTAAACGACTTGTATTTCTACAAAATACATTTCTATATACGAAAGAAGTAATTTAAAAAACTATATTCGTAGTAACGTTACTATTTAAAGAATATTCTTGCATAGCTCTACTGCATTTGCTACACTTCACGTGGGTTTAAAATCAAGGTATATGGTTCTTTTCATGAAAATTGAATTGTGCAAATTGTGCGAGATAAATTCATCTAGCGATACAAAGAACGAAAGAAACCTTACTTGCAACTAAATTTTAACTTTGTCCAAAGTTTTCCCGTTATCTTGGAACAAGATAATCGGATTTAACTTCGTGAAAAATTCCGTATCTATTGCGGTTGGGATTAGACTGGTTTTTTTTTTTTATTTTCAAGACATGCATGTAACAAGACGTGAGTAACAAATTATCTTAAAGCAGGACGATACATACCTTATAGTTAATACCAAAAACATCACTTATGCATGATGACCACAAAATTTCAAGTGAATATAATTGAGTAATCTACTCCATGTTACGTATTACTTCTTTTATTATAATGAAGATATATCATAATTAAATCTATTCCTTACCTCTTTTGTACCTTCCTTGAAAAATGGAGAAACCAGGTTTATAGAAATCAAAGAAGATATGGTATCTATTTTCAAGTTCTTTCTTTTTTAACTTCTATACCTTCGCTATATCATTATCGAATATAATAATTTTTCATGTGTGTTCCTATAAATATCTGAGTTACGCAAATTTGCGCAGTGAAAACAATAAGGCTTATAAGAAAAACAAGGTTATGGCCAGAATACGCAAAACTTGTAGTCTTATAAATAAAAATGAAATATAAGAAATCTAATACTGATATTACGAGATTCAAACATCCTAAATTCCCAACGATGAAATATATTAGTAAAATTTGTCTTTTACGTGTGTGGCAGAGACGCGTCACTTGTGCTACGGTGACATTTTCTCTAAAAATTAACATGTAATGTCCGTGGCCGGAGACGCTTCCCAATATACAATAATGTATTTTTTATCTTTTGTGTTTCATGCGCGCACTAAAAAATGATATTTTAGCTTATGATAGTAGCGTTGTCATAGATACAAAAAAAGCGAATTGTCGATTAAAACTTTTCGAGCGCCGCTAACTTTTATTTAATCCAATGTTTTTTGTTTATGTGTAAATGTTATTAAAATGTCGTCAGCATTAGTCGGAGCATTTTATTTACCCACACAAGAGTAATACCTCATCTAGTAATATATGCGAGCTTCTATATACTGCGTTACTGCAGTATATGAAATCATAAATTAATTTTTATTCAATAATACAATACAAAAATCAAAACAAAAGTCAATGAATTTGGTGATTAACAAATACAACTTTACAAATTTCGCTAATTTATAATATCAATGACTTTTCAATATTAGTTTAAATATAATTATGATTTTATTAGAAAATATAGAATCGGTATATATTATTTTTAGATGGGTTTTAATATACCAAAGGCTCAACTAATTGCTGTTATTGGATTGCTCAGTGCTAATACGAATTGTCATTCGCTTTATTGGAATGAGACAAACACAGTCGCAAGATATATATTTCTTTATTAAAATGTGTGTTTTCTATTTAAACATTGTTATATTATAGTATTTTTAATTTATTAGCAAAACTCTCTGGTTTCATAAAAAAGCCTTTATCTTAAATAGAAAATGGAATTAAATATCTATGATTGCGAACGTATTATAATAATATTTCATATTTTTATATTAATATTAACTTTGTATTTAATATTCTTTTTTTCTGTATACTATATTTCATGAGAAAATAATTGGAATGTGCGAGAAAATAATTTTATTTTTGCCGTTTGTAAACAGATATCGATATAGCTTGAGAAAAATAAACGCAACCCCTTACTTTTATGAAAATATCTAAATATTCAAGCAAATCGTTTTAAAGCAAACTTTTTATTCAGCTATTCGACTTTTTTAACTCTTAAAAATTTGAACGTTAAAAAAATGAATTTGATTCCTTTCTCTCGAAATTTGTGCATTTTATCACAAATGTACAGATTGATGTATTTATGTTATTGAGGAACTCAAAATATCGCCCAACCTTTCTCACACGCACAATAAATTACGTTAAAAATTTTTACAAGTGTTGATGTTACTGGATGCATATATTTTATAGATGGAAATCGGCGATATTTAGCCCATTTTAATTCTAACTTTAAAGGGCTTTAGTCATAGTAAGCGATCTTTTAAACGCGGATTAATTTTACATGGATTTATTTTCCTCTTTTTTCACTCATTTTGTTGTTTTTCAAAGCGACTTCTTCCACTTTCTATTTTTCTCGCACTCATTATAAATGATTGAACTTATTCCTAAAAATTTCTGACAAATCACTCAACCGTGCGTCATATCTAATTTTGAGAATTAAAAAAATTAAGAAAAAGGGACAAAATAATCCATAAAATAATGTCGTGAAAATATGGGAATAGACCAAAAAGGAAAAAAAATTACGAATCAAAATTTAATGCAGAATGGTAAGTGATGAATCTTGTTTTGAATGCTAAAAAAACTTATTAAAACTTCGTTGCGAAAGAGTCATTGTTTTGTCAGTTTTCAGCGGGTAAAAGGTCTTCTAGAGCAATTTGGAGCTTTTTGGCAGTAGTGAGCTATTTGGATTAGATACGGAATGCAACATCAAGGATAAGCAAAACAGATTTTAACGAGCTGTTGTGATATGAGCGTTTAGTTACCCTAATTATTGATGCGATAAAGGAAGCATGGTCATTACCGTTTGTGGAAAAATCATATCGAACTTTTTATTGTAAGTTTAGGTCAGTTCGCTAATGCGAAATAAATGTGTTTTTTTTTGCAGATAAAAAAGTTAGGCGGAGGCATGCAACTCTAACTACAAATTAAGCGGCACAAAAAAGGAACTAAAATCAATTCTACGGACAAAAGATCTCGAAGACGACAACAACGTTATAAACTTTGGCGTTTTTCGTTGAAAGCAGTACTTCTAAAATTGACTAAAATTAAGAGTACCGAAGTAGGCTAGTCTCCAACGTAGCTCAATCAGTTATTAACAGTTTCGAAACATGGCGAAAAATCTTTTGGTGAAATAAAGTATTCAGTTTTCAGTTCTGTAAATGACAAAATATTAGCACCGGGTAGGATGTGAAAAAGAATGAAGGAAAAAAAAAAAGGAAGGAACATGATTTTCTATGGCTTAACTTGGTTCTGAATCTATGTGGATTGTGCAAATGCATGGGAAAGTTTTCTACTCTGGTGCGGCTCTGTCTTCCCAGAAGAGGGCTGTTATAGTGGTAGACAATAGAGAGGAGAGATCTTTCAAAAATTACAAGTGGTAAGTTGAGACCCGATTGAAGAATCGAGTATAGGGTTGTGATGATGAGGCATTATAAAAAAAAAAAACGCCTCATGCCTGCAAAGAACGAATGTAGCGCAGACAAGAGATTCCGCTGAATGCAAGGGATTCGATGTATGGAGAGAAGATCAGCAGTGTCGGAGGAGAAGGAGGGACTAGTTTGCTGCAAGCAACGAAGAGTGCCTCATGGATAAGGTGATATGCTGGACAAAATAGAAGCAAATATTCGAGAGTCTTGTTCAGTTTGCATTGAGGGCACATGAAGGAAGACGTTTTGTTGATCCAGAAGTCGCGTTCTGAGTCTCTTATCTTGGTTACCGAAGAGCATTGAGTCTGGGAGTTGAACTGCTTTTCTATTATTTCCGTTATGAAAGGAAATAATTAAAATATATCATATATTTTTGCCAATGGCAGTAGCATGCTAGAAATGTCGGTTCTCGTTACAGGGCCGAAGTTTTAGAAGCATTTGGGCGCATTAAGTAACCTGGAGGGTGACCTCCTGAAAATTGTTGGTAACTCCGCACGCTGTTGATAAAAGCAGCTCTGGTATCGTAGAAGTAAAGGCGTTCTTCTGCCATTCTGCCATGCAGAATGTATTGGTTTAATTTCAGATGCACTATTCAGAGCTGGATGCTTTTTTCTACGACCTCGTAGCTCCGGGTCCCATTCCATGTGGAGAAATCATCTGGCTGAGGTAAAGATTCTTTGTTGAACAGCAGGCCCTTTTAGAATGAAGTTAAAAATCTCACCTCAGAAGAAATCGACACACCTAATGTTACGAAAATCTATAAAGGTAGGAAATATTCCCTTTATGGGCCGTAAGTGCCAGCAAATATTTTCCACGCGTTTTTAGCTAAAAATATTTGTTGAAAAACTGACGCATCTAGGTTGGGAAAGATAGGTATTAAGAGCAAAAAATTTAATATAGGAAGTCTTTGATTTATTGGTATATTTCAGCAGGTTAAGGTTTGAATTAAATGGCAATATTCTTAGAATTAGCAGCTTCCTGTCAAAAAGGCCCTGCGGAAGAACAGTGGTAAGGCGTTTGCCAAAATTGCCGTTAATCTAGGCTTGACTACAGTGGTGAAAAAAAAGCACTTGTAGACTAACTGCGCACTGTAGTCTGGTGGGGAGGGGGGTTGGTCCCTGGGCTTCAGAGACTCGGATTCCTCGGAAAACTGTAAGTCCTGTTGCAATATGATCGTTACTGTCCTTGCGCCGTAAAACAATCAATTTCTGTCAAAAACAATATAAATAATATATTTCAACCAAAGATAGAGAGAGAGAGAGAGAAAGAAAGTTAAGATTAAATAAACTGAATACTTATTTTTAAATTAACTAGGAAACATATTGCCTTATTGCAATGCCAAAATTTAAATCTTGGTTATGTTATGAAATTCAATATTTTTAAATGAAAAATGCTACACGGTTTCAAACACAAATTTTAAAAATAAAATGGTGTTTCCATTTCAAGAGTTTGTCACAAAAAACATGACGAAGCTCCGAAAGAATTTTTTTTTTTAAATTACGCTATCTTTGAAGAAACAGTTTTCAAAGCATTTCTGCTTATGCCCTAGAAAATGTGTTAACATTTATTAAAGTGTTTTTCAAGAACCATGTGTAGGGCGCTTAAGAAATTGAGCAGGAATGATTTATTACTATGAGAAATGATGCTGCCATGAAATATACATGCATGAATGTTTGCTTCATTGTCGTAAACTTAGTTTTATGTGAGGAATGTTAGTGAAGCGATATATAGGAAGATCAGTTATACATTTTTCTTTCATTCACAATAGATTTGTCTTGTAATATGAGAAAATTTTATGGTTTGTATTTGTCAAAATATGAAAAATAAGTGTTATGGAAAATGCGGTATTTCCTATCATCGCAAGACTTGCGACAAGTGTGGATTGGAAAACTTTTGATTGTTGAAGAATTGTATAATAGGCATATAGGCGTAGAGTTATATGGGCCCGTGGGGCCCGAGCCCCCCAATAATTTGAAATAAATTGCGATTTTACATATACTGTAATGCAAAAATGTACAAAATATGTGCTTGCCCCCTAATAATTTTGAAAACTCTACGTTGATGGTAATAGGTCTAAGTAAGTTTCTTAAAGGTATATGTAAAATAATTGAATATATGAAAAAGGTTGAGGAGTATTGTTTCTTAAGATATATGTAATAAAGGAAAACATCTGTTTAAAACGAAACATCGAGCTATTGATTTGTTATTCAACATTTAAAGTAAACCTCGATCATGAAAATTAAGACCGCGTCATTAAAGTTATACACCATGATATAGACAATAAAAATGTAGAAGTGACTGAAGCAGATTGATAACTATTGTATGCTAGTGTTTAAATAAAAGTGCATTTAAGTTATCTTTAAAGTTGGTTTTCATTCATAATATGCCGAGAATTGAAATTATGAATCACATATTGTAAATTTCAATTTGGACAGATTCCTATCCAGCTACGATTATGGTGCTTTAGGATCTATATTTTTCAAAGAAACTAAACCTTCGTCGCCAAGAAAATTAAAGCCCAGGGCTAGAAACTATTAAAAAAATGGTAAACATTAGATATTAATGCGATTCAAACAGCAGTATTCTATACAGTATACAAACGTGTTATCAATACGTTATCTCAGGACTGTTATTGGATAGACAGAACATCAGCCAATCAATCGATCAATTGGACAAATAATGGCATAAAATGATTCCAAAAGCTTTGATATTTGATAATCATATTAGAAAAGTGTATAGTCTCTTGAAGCTGGTATATCGACATGGTTTTTGTAGTTTATTCTAGGCTTGAGAGCTGTTCAAGGATGATGGTGGAAAATGAATTTCTTGTTTTAAAGTAAGTGTTTTGGAGAGTTTCAAGATCTAGTATTTGAAGTTATAAGCATCTAAAAATCATCAAATATTTTTTACAGACTTCTACTTTTAATAATTCAAGCTTTTTACGAACAAATCACTCGTATTAACTAAGGTTTTCCATGATATTTAGCTTTTTTTTTCTGAAGTTAGGATTTCATCTATAGAGTAGATTTGTTATTCCTTCTCAGCAGAACTCTATTAAGCGTTTAGGATGGAAATTCCCTTATTGACTATTATCTCCTGCAAATGTCAATTGACAAATCTACCCAAAAACTGGATGCCATCACTTCTCGGAGTATAAGAAAGAGATTTTGAAAATAAAAAGTGGTGCAAGAAGTTATCCCAAGAGAAAATTTGACAGTTTATGCTAATGCTGAGAATGGTATACAGACTTCACAATAAACATCACGTGATACTATCCTACGGTATCATAATATTCAAACTAAAAAAAGCTAAAAGCAGTAAAATTGTACCTTGTGCTGAAGTATGTGCCATCTCCCAATAGAACGATTTTCTTTATCACAACAGGACAAACATATATGGAACTCTAAATTTTATTCGTCTTATTTTACTTTTCTAATTAATATGCAGCATACATCATTATTTCGTACAGGAGATTTACTGAAGTTTAAAGGCGCTTCTGTGGTGGAGCGATTTGCTTAGCATATGGTCTACATGGATTCCACCCCCCAACGATGGCAAAAAAAACCCCCCAAAAAACCACCGCCTACCAACAGTTCACCGTAATTTGGATGTGGTTCCTTAGGCCTTAGAAGGTTCATATTCCTCGGAAAACTGCAGATCCCGGTGTAGTATGACCTTTATTATCCTTGCACCGTAAAAAGCACAACCAAAAATGTCCTTCCCATATTGATGTAGCTCATTTTCGTCATCCACTTTCTTCCAGGCATCGCATTACCATCTTATGATAGTAATATATTGAATTTAATTCATTTTTAAAAGCCCTTTTCCGTACCATGGTAAGAGTTTTTGTAGAGTTGATTTCTTTTTTGCTGGTGAATTTTCTCCGAAAATTATTCTGAATAGTGGTAATTCATAAATACATTAATCATAAAAGTTAATCACTCGTTAATAGAGATTGCTATTTTAGTTATTGTTTATAGCCATACGGCTTCTTGAACATATGAGAGTCAACAGGATTTTAAAGGGTTTAGAAATTTCAGCCTTCCTAATGAGAAAAAATTAGTGGAGAGTAAGAGAAAATGTATATTCAGTATATTTTAAATATCAGTTTTGAGGATTAATTGAAGATTTTGCACAAAATTTAATCAAAATTTCAAATGAAGTTACAGATAGAAAAGATGAAAAATAGCCGAATATGGAATCGAAACGACAATTCTCAAAATATCGTATGATTTCAATAAATTCTTGGTATGATTTGGCAGAAAAATGTGTGATTTCTAAGCCTTCAAGCTTTTCTCGGAATTGACACATATAGCCTTTGATTTTAACATGAAGCTCTTGCATCCGTACTTTTGATATATCTACCAAGTCTAGAACAAGTAGATTTTCATTCCAAAATGAGTAGAAGTAGCTACTCTACTAATCCTAGAACGTGTAGAAATATTTTACATCCGAGTACTATCCAATTATCAAAAAATTTGTTTCGTCAAAACCCCTGTTGACAATGATATTCAAATAAAAAAGTTTAGTAAAAATTCCCGCAAGTAAGTGGATTATGCGATATTTTTAAAGCTATATGTAATGAAGTTTCAAAACTTTTTTCCTAGATAGGCGCACAATAATTAGTAATTATTTATAAACTAATAATTGAGTACGTGTCCATTTGTTTAAATATTTATTAAAATTTGTTTAAATGTTTATTAATTTGTTTAAAACCATCAGTATAATAGAAAATATCATAAAGTATTCTTTTAAAATGAAAATGTATTTACGAAGCATAGATATTTAAGCAAAATATTAATAACCAATGTCAGAATATTAAACTATTAGAATATTAAATAATATTCAGTATATAAATTATCTTAAATAAACACAGAGGAAATAAAGGAAACATGAACGAAAAAAATGAATGAAAAGAATGAATGAAAAGAATGAATGAAAAGAATGAATGAAAAGAATGAATGAAAAGAATAAAGGCCAACCAGTTTATCATCTGATTAATAAAACACATTTAAAACATATTTGGAAATAAATGCCAATATCCAAATGGAACATTCAAGGCGTCAAACACTAGCAGCTACTAACAGAGGAAGCCAGCCATAAAGGCTAAATCAGAACTTTTTTCCCGCTAAATTAAAAGGTGAAAAGTATGTACTGAAATACTGTATATATTTTTAACTTTCGAACCAGATTCTTGTAATTAAGTTAACAGAATATATAAAGTCTTGTTTGATTTTAAAGATTTTCTGTTTCATAAATGAAAGCTTTTACATCTAGAATAAGAAGCTTAAGAACACAAAGCACGAAAATTAAATATTACTTACGGCATTAATTTAAGCAGATGTATACTTACTTGACATTAGTTTTTTTGCAAGCAAGCTTCTTAAATTTATTTTATTTTATTTTAAAAATGTTGATAAGCAAGTAGTTTAACAAATATAAACGTATTTAATATTTAACATATGTGTGAACATCCAAAGAAAGCATGATTAATTTCTCTTGGGAATGTAGCACTACTGCAAAAATCTTTTGCCCATGTACACGAAAACCTATTTAAAATCTGTAATGGAGTAACAAGATGATGCTATTTTAAAGATTTAAAACAGTCTTTGAGGATATGGGAAACTAAATTTATTTTAACAATTTCTATTATGTACATAATTAAAAAAACTTCTTGTTGTTAGGAAGTAAATTTAGGCCTGCGAAAGTAGCCCGATATTTAGATAAAGTCTGGAATTTATATACATATGACGTTTGAAATATACAAATATTTTTTATTTATACATAAAATTAATACTTTAAATACAATTCGTATGATAAATTATATATCGGGTTCTTTGGTGGTCTTTTCAATGGGCCCAAAGTTTAGAAAATAGGCCGCTTTACATTGCAAAAGCATTTTAGAAATTTGTAAAAAGGCGTTTTTTAAATTTAAACCAAAACCTTTATTTGGGTTAAAGTGTTACGTAAATAGATGAAACAGAATTAAAAATCGTTAAAGTAAAAGTCCCTAATTGCTTCATTAAAACTTTTTTTAAATTTTCTACCGTTCCATATCGTCCATTCACTTTGTTGAAAAATATAGTTGCTTTATTTTACATAGAATACTTGCATTGGGACATCGCATTTTCCTTCTTTTATTAGCTCTTAATGGAATTACTGAAGTTTTAAAGTTCTTTAGAAATTTTCTAATCATGTGTGACAGTTTATTCGGTATTTAACTTTCATCCACGTGGTTTTTGTGTTTTTATTCTTAAGTACAGAGTTTTCTACTTAATTTTGCTTAAATTTTTAAACGAAACAAAACTTAAAAGCGCTTAAAATGAAGCAGTGTTTTTTTTTGTAAAAAGTTCCACATTTTAACTATTTTACTTTTTACAAAAAGTTCTCGACCAACAGCAAACTTAATTTTTTATCATAAAACTTGGAGTTTGTGTATTAAGTTCTTTTCGTTCACCTTATAAGTTTCCAAAAAGTTTCAAGCAAAATTAAATATTTTGTTTTTGTTCACAAATAAGTACGTTAATAAATATTCATTCTTCGTATTTAAGCTGGTTTAAGCTATTCATATCATGGACACATAACTGACTTACAAAAACATATGATACAATAGATTATAATGAATTATATGCCACTATGGATTTTACTGACTGCAGAAAGGTTGAAAAGTTTTAATTATACTTTGCTGTACATAATGGTCAACAAATTGAAATGAAATACAAAACCAACATACATATGTACTAGAATGGAAAAAGTTCAGCAATAAGAATATATATGGTAGGCACGAAATTAAACATACTTATAAGTAAACGCAACGCATGTGCAATTTGAACAGCTTTTTCATAAAAGTAGCAATTTGGTGCAGATAGTTTTGTAGCTGGAAAGTTTGCTACTGGGAAGGCAATATACGTTGCTCTAATGGTTCACAGTTCAGCCTTCTGCTCTCTCACATAGACATACAAGTTCCCTGCGTTTTGTTACTTTATGGCAAATACATTGAATTAAAGTAATCAAATAAGATATTACTGGGTAATTCCCGTTATTATTTTCGTTTGAATCTCATAAATCTTTAATACAGTATAAAAATGTAAAACAATACAGTAGTTTCGAATGCGGAAAGATAGATCATTTTCTGAAAAGGTCTTCAAACACAGTTTTATTGTTTTTCTTCTCCTAAAAATGTATTTTTTTCACCGCTGTAAAAATAAACCATGCTTTCATTTTCCTGTTATCTTTTTTTCTATAGATATAGAAAATTCTATTGCAAAGAAGAGTACCATGGTCATGATTCGAGCTCAGAGGAGAGCACCGAGACAAAAGTATTTTGTTTGTATCAACACATCATATCGTATGACACGACATATTTCTTTTGATTAAGATTTGTCTTTTTCCATTTAAAAAAGCGCGTCTAAAATACTGCGGAAAAATATTTCCCCGTTTTTTTGATTAACGATATTTAACAATTTATCAACTTACCATTTCTTTTCCCAAATCAGGATTGCACTGGAAAGAAAAAAGAGAAAATACATTTAATTTTAAAGAAGTATCGAAAGTAATAAGCGAAAATATTTTCTTTTCTACTTACATTCGTAAAAGTAGCCCTAACAGGGAATTTTGTTCCACATACATTTAAAGTTACATACTTCGAAGAAATATGATGACTACTAAAAAATACGGCGTGGTTGGTACAGGAGTAGGGCACTACGAGAAAAGAATAGATGTGGATGTACAGAAAATATACTGTATATCGAAGCGTTTTTGGACAGGTAGAAAAATTTAGAAGATGCTCGGAAATTTGGAATCCTGAGACATGTGATACGATGTTAAAGAGCTTTTTGCAATAACTTCCAATATAACGGGTATAAGACCAACAAACCCTGGTTTAAACTCAACAAAAGAAATGTTCTTTTTTTCCAAGAATGCTAGAATGAAAAACTTTAATTACACTTTCCTAGCATTCAGATTATTCCACTTGTTTCCATAGACCCGAAATGTTATTAAGACAGTTCCAGAAATCACAAGAAGCAATTTCTGCAAGAGTGAGTGATAATATTCATGATTTTCTGCGTTTAAAGAAGGAAAAGTACGGAACTCTGGTTTTTAAAACGTTAATGAGTGTTCGTTTTAAAAGCGAGTTGGCCGGAGAGATATTCGGTAGAGTCTAGAGAGTTTAAGCTGTTAGCATTTTATTAAAATATTATTTGCAATTATCTGTTCATTAGAGCCAGAAGCATATATTTCAGATTTACATAAGCGCATGAACATTAACTACTATCAGGAAAACTAAAATTTAATATTATATAGATTAATATGGAAAAGTTTAATGAAAAAAACGTGAAATTGGAGAAATTAATATATGTATGGTATATTAACAGAAAAATGATTAATGATTACATATGGTGTAATTAATATATAGGGATAAATGAAAACAAGGCAAATGGAAACAATTTTAATAGCTAATTATGACAATATAAAACTGCGAGGAAGATTATTCAAACTGAAATTGATAAAACCAAGGATGGATTATACAGAAAAAATGTAGAATATAAAGAAGTTTAATTTATGAATATTACTAAACAGATATGGGAAGATAAATAGCATTGTATTTATTTAAAAGAGATAAAACATCAATAATGGAGGAGATTGGTTAGTAAGTGTGTGCGGGGATAGGGAAATAGATTGGAGCAAGTTAATGCTATGTAATTCAATTTGAACACAGATCACCAATGATTAAACAAATGTAAGATAAAATTAAGTATAAAATGTGGGTATAAAGTTAAGAACTTTTTTGTAATAATATAGGATGTTATACATTATGTTTAAACGTGACTTATATTAAATATTAAAAAGGTGTTAAATATAATAAATTGTATGGAATAACAATATAATGCACAGTACTACAATAAAATACTGAATACATATATTGATATGTGTATATTGTAAGATGACTGTGTGAAAATA
Source organism: Dysdera silvatica (assembly GCA_006491805.2). NCBI lineage: Eukaryota > Metazoa > Arthropoda > Arachnida > Araneae > Dysderidae > Dysdera > Dysdera silvatica. Next base: position 196,716,678 of record QLNU02015360.1, read on the forward strand.
AAATATTTTCTATTAAAAGAAACTATATATTTAACCATTAAAAAATTTATACTAAGCTTAAACTCATAAATCTGTTACGATTTTTTGCGTAATGTTTTCCCGTTACGTTTTCATGGCAAAAAATTTCGCCAAATTTCATCAAGTTTTTCATCGATTTCTGCCAAGTAGACAAAAGTAAAAAATAAATTACCAGTCAACGCTAATTATTTTGGCGCTATTAGAAATAATGAAAAAAGTTTAGTTTATTTTTAATTAAATTAAGATTTTAATTTTTATTTATTTCAGTAAATTTCATTGTTTTTGCATAGGTTGCATAAAATATGATCTTTGCTTACATATCAAATTAGAAGCTGCAAATTATTTTAGGTTAAAGAACTCAAGATTGAGATAAGAGAAGGTCTTTAACAAGTATGTACGGCTTATTAATTTTATTGAATAAACACTCTTAGAAATGAAATTCAGTATGTATCCTTGTCGAGAAAAACTGTTGCACTTCTTACAATTAGTAATCCTTTGTGAGTGCAATATTTTTTTGATAAAAAGCCCAACAATACAAAACTATGGCAGAAGTGATTATTCCCTATTAAGGCAATGGTTTTTTTTTTGACAAAGGGTGCTTGTATAATTATTTATAAGTGAATTTTTTTCACAGTAAGGTCGAAAATAGTATGATATAATTCAATACTGCATATATAAAATATTAATATACACATGTTTGCAAACAAAAGGTTAAACACTAGTAAAGAGTTCACCCAAGTTTTTGGACGCGTCAGCAACAGTCCTTCATCAGGAATAACGACTGTGAATCGTCCCTGTCTCTTTTTATATTCGAAATTTCGGGAAGAACCTATTTCCGGTGTCGTCCCGCAGAATGGAATACCCCATTTTCGGTGTGGTTCCGCAAAATGAAAAACTCACTTTTTTTTTAACATTCCCGAAGAATAGTGAATTCCCAATTATTTCAAAGTTTTCAGTGGAAGAATTATCTGCAAGTTTTAAGGAGTGGCTGTGACGTGTTAATGACATTTTAATGTAATTTGTACTGTTACCAGGATTCCAAAAAAAAAAAATCAACTATTCTTTTTTGCGATGTGTCGATGTAATATTTTTGTAAAATTCTAGTTAGGCTTGTGTTTTTGTTGTAATGTATGTTCTACCAAACGTGATGATTTCTCATATTTTACTAGTGCTTGTGTGTGTTCTTCCTTTCTTCTAGTTTTGAACATTCCTTTTGTTTGTCCAATATACTGCTTGTTGCAGTTTTTACATGGAATTTGGTATATGGCTCTCGCTAAGTCTTCGAAGGGGAACAGGGTCTTACACTTTTATAAGTTGTTTGTGAAGTGTTGTGATAGGAGAGTGGTATGTTATGATGTTTGCTTCCACGAGAATGGGGAAAATGGTTTCTTATATACCTTTAGTGTAAGAGATAGAGATACGGGTGCAGGATGAATCGTTTAATCTTGTGTTATTAGGTCCACAATTTCTAAGAATAAAACATTTATTACTTTTAAGAGAAATGTGTCTGTGTTTAGTTTGTATGTTAGATAAATCTGTACTACTGCAATTAATTATTCACAAGAGTGCACTGGATTTGCAGAACTAGACTTGATGCAATTTCTGATTTATTACCAAATTTAATGTACGTCTACAAATACCTTTTAAAAATTCAGTCTATAAATGTGGAAAACAAATCACCTTGCAGACGATAGTAAATGACCTCTTATTTTAGTGTTTTATATTTATTTCCTGTACTGTGTGAATTGGCAGTAATATAGGCCACATTCGTATAAATTAATAAATTATTTAAACTCATGTTTGTAAAAATTGCAACACCATGAAGGACTCGTCCGAATTGAATGAAATTTAATGTACAAACGACCTGTGTTGATACAAATAAACGAATAAATTAAAAAAGAAAAATAATATTATTATTCAAAATAATATTGTTATTCAAAAATAATATTATTAAAAAATAATATTATTATTCAAATAATATTATTATTATAAAATCAGTATTTGGTAAAGGCACCACGCGCTGCAGTAAGTGATGCTATACGACGTGGCATGGAATCAAACAGATGTTGAATGTGTGCCTGAGGAAGAGCATTCCAGATTGCTTGTATGCGACCCCAAAGTTCATCTGTAGTAGCTATGGGACGAGGATCACGAGCGAGACGCCGACCAACGAAATCCCACACATGTTCAATCGGCGACATATCCGGCGAATAGGCAGGCCAAGGAAGAAGCTGTATCTGTTGTGATGAAAAGAAGTCTTGAACATTCCTGGCAATATGTGGGCGGGCATTGTCCTGTTGAAATACAGCTCCGGGAATGCCTTGAAGGAAGGGAACAACTTCGGGCTCCAGAACTTCATTGATGTACCGGTTGCTGTTAAGATTACCCACAATTCGTAGCAGCTGAGATCGTCCATGTTACGTAATCGCACCCCAGACCATAACGCTGGGGGTTCGTCCACTATGACGTTGGATAACGCACTCCGGAAGGTGGCGTTCACCGGTATAGCGTCTAACACGGATGCGGCCATCACTGTACCCCAAATTAAAGCGGGATTCATCAGAAAACACCACTTGTTGCCAATCAGCACGCCAGTCTCTATGTCCATGAGCCCATTGTAGCCGCAGGCGCCGATGGTTTTGCGTCAGGAGGATCCTGTATAAAGGAACTCTTGCACGCAGTCCACGGTGCAGTAGACGCCGACGAATTGATGAAGCACACAATGATACACCTGTAGCAGTGCACCAACGTTCTGCCAACTGTCCAGATGAAGCAAAACGGTCCGTCACCGCCATGCGGACCAGGTGTCTATCATCCCGTGCTGACGTCACCTTTCGGCGTCCACTCCCGGATTTCCGAGTTGTCTGGTTCTCTTGAACCCACTGCTTCCACACTCGCATCACTGTGCTGCTGTTACGCCCCATACGAGCTGCTATTGCACGATAAGAAAACCCTCCTTCACGAAAGCCGATCATTCGTCCCCGTTCAAACTCCGTAACTTGCTGAAATGTCGCCCTCTTTCGTCGTAGAGGCATAGTGACGTCTCATGTAACGTTTACCACTAGCAGATAGCCATACACGCCCCGCTACAGCCCTCTATTTATACGGATCCATCAGCAGTTCAGAGGGCGCTGCTCAGCCCACGCATGCGCGATGACTCTGAAATTCTAATCATTTGAATAGCATACCCTAATTTGCATTTCCTGAAAGTTTCAGCTCAATCAAGTGATTCCTTCATGGTGTTGCAATTTTTACAAACATGAGTTTATATTACAGCTACAAATGAAATACGTTCTATGCATTTTTGGTATTATATTCTAAAAATTATAACAGAATCTGCAGAGAAGAACTAGAGATTTAAAATTATTTCAAAATCATGATATAGCCTTCTTGAAATCGTCTAAGAACATTTGCATTCTTGCAGATGTGCACTGATTGAAAATAATAGTGGATGTACGAGTGACTATGGAGCCCCATAAACATAATACTTATATTATTAAACAATTCATTCTATATTTATTTATAATAAAACATTGCTATAAATTACTATATAATAACATATTATATGCATATAAGATGTATGCATATAAGTGCATCTTATATGCATATCTGATATGTGTAGGTCTGTATAATTTATGTATTTTGCATATTTTTTTAAAAGTCAACTTTCGATTAATTGTGACCATAGGGAAATTAGTTTTTCTCTCGATAAAGCAGATTTTCCAAAAAATTCTCAAAACGATTCGAAACTAATATACTTATGACTAGTATGAATTTATTATACAAATCTAGGCATGGCTATTATAATATATTTAATATCGAACCAAGTTTTTGCGCTTTTCTAAGAAATTTTCTCCTAAATGCATTAAAATTTAAAAATAAAATTTTGAAAAAACAGGAAATAGATTTTTTACAATTGTTTTTTTTCGCTCCCTTATTATATAAATCGATCTCATATAGCAATGCGCAGCTCACATGTTGATATAAATCTCATACATTTAAGTATTTCAATCATATATTACTGCATGTCTAAGATGTTAAAATATATGTCCTTTGTTATAATGTACATATCTTCTGTTAATCTATATCTTTTACGTTAATGTACATCTCAGAGTTAAATTTTATTATCTCACGCAAACAATATCTAGATTTGCACTGAGAATGAAAAAAAAAATTGTAAATATGTAATTGAAAATAATAAAAATACCGAAAACATCATTAATCAATTTAGAATTGAAAATTGTGAAAGTATTGGAATTGAAATTGATTTTTGAAATTGAAAATTGACAAAATATTGGAAATAATTTTAATTAACTGGCATGTATGTATATTTATATTAATTTTGTATGTCTATTAGTGAGTTATTTTATAATGTAGCCCACCAAAAATATTCGTATGATTGTTTTTAGCCTGAGAAATTATTTCTTAAGATTTTTATTTTTTTAAAGTTTAATTCAGTAGAAAATTTTGAAAATATCATAACTATTTGATAATTAGATTGAAAATGAAAAATTGGCGAACGAAAATGTTCATTGTGAAATTGAAATTTCAATACCAAGAAACACTTATTTGATTGATATGTATCCATGCAGACGTGACCATTGTTATAATAAATGTAAATATCTTCAATTTTGTAACGAACTAAGACCAATTTAAGCATAGAAACTGTAGTTTATGGTTAAAGGATTTCCTCATCTCTATACTGTGAAAGTATTTTTGAGTCAGCATCATTTTTTATTTGGAAATATCATAAAGTGTAGAATACTTGGACTTCTAAAAAAAGTATTCATAATTATTAATGAACATTGAAAAAGGGCCGTTGGCTCGCTATTGGGCTTCATAAGGCTGGATGAACGACCCCACGCATACTGGTAAATATCCGTCGTAATAATGCCACGGTTCAAAAATGTTGACCAAAATGGTTGAGTGTGTATGAGGGAATTTGTGCACGCCAGATGGAAGTGGAAGAACATAGAGTAAATCTATTTAAAGAAGCGATAATTTCTTCCATCTTCAGACTAATAACATCCGCAAACACATTAACTAGAATTAAAAGAACGATTATATACCCAGGGGCGTAGAAATTAAAAAGCTATGGGGCTCAAGCTGCTTTAAAAAGTCAAGGGATTCGGCTTTAAGGAGAACAATGAAATTTGCGAGCCAATGGGGAGATCTCCCTAAGCCTCTCACTTTCCTATGCCTTCGATGATATCGGTTACTAGTCCACGCATCACACTGAGAACAATTTCCAATCGACTAGCAGACGCAGAATTGCATACGTGCAAAACTTTGCTTACCACGGGCTCTCATTCATCGCCCTCAGCTCCGGGAGTGTTGTTGTTTCCGTATAACCTGGCATGACGAGAATGTGCAGTGTTCAAGGAGGAATCGCCTTTCTGTTTAAGAACCTAAGGTAGCTGCGTACGCGTGTCGAGGCAACAAGGTGAATGGGACAATATCAGCGCATGATGTGGAACTTAACACGATCTCAAAAGCAGGTGGTGTGATTCGAGCATCAATAAGCTAAAACGCCTTGTATGCGTTACGAAGAATTTGACACACATTGGACAGGTTAAAGACATCCCTCCACCCTTAACATTACTTTTCACAACTGGGATAGATTACGCCTTGTCGCATGTTCCAACAAGCTAATTCCCATCCGCGTACAGAAAACTTGAAAGAATGTACACGAGATATTATCCTTCTATACCAGGATTAACCGGACCATCAGATTTACAGATAATAGAGAATGTTTAGGAGATCATGGGGAAAGATCTCCAGGATTATACGCAACCAACACTGACATCAAGAATTCTATAAGGGAGTGTTTAAATATTACGTAAGCAATATTTTTTCCATTTTATACCATTCCACCACCCTGGTAAGCAAAAATTAACATTGGTTAACATAGGAAAATAAGCAAACGGCAACCCCTCACTCCCCCAAAGGTGCTTACGTAATACTTGAATACTCTCTAATAAGCATGATGACGGGCAGTTCTTCAAGATTCTATTTGGTGCCATTATAACTTACAAGGGAACCCCTTTCGCTGTTCACTGCACTTAGAGATCAGACCTATAGGAGATGATAGTGCTTGACTTCCTAATCACAAGTATGTAATCATTTGTCTGCAAAAATGACATGGCAATTTTTTATGAATATTTGAAGTCCAAAAATTACTTTTTTCGCCAGGTTTAATATTTTGTAATCGCACTGTATGTGAGCAAAAACAGGTTTGAAGTCTCTAAAATTATGAAGAATCATCGTGGCTAATATTTCATTTTTTATTATTTTATACTTTTCTACATTTGTGCCCATATTTGATATATATTTTCTAAACCTCGAAATATAAGTAGGGTATTTTACTGTTGGATATCTCCTGTTTGTTTTCTGGAATTTATTTTTTTGACAACTGTCAAAATACTGAACAATTGTTTGCATATTTTCTAAACTGAATTCATTTGCCAATTGATCGCCCTTTACAGTACAGTTATAATATTCGTCACCGACTATACTAATATCACTTTCTTCGTCGATACGGAAATCACAATTGTCTTCAAAATCTAAACTGATATTTTCACTGACATTGTTATTAAAAATTATGTTTTCGATTTTCGACAATACTTCCCGACTTTCCTTAAGTTCTTGGTCAGTTATTAACGACGGAAGCGTGTCGTATTTATTAACGACCAAATTCAAAACAGATTGAATTATGTTCACTATATTTTTCATTTTCTCACAATCGGAAACTCGTACAACTATATTTAAAACAATATTTAAAACAAATTACACACAAACGCAGTTTAATTTGAGCAGGAGAAACAAACTGCGTTTGTGTGTAATTTGTTTTAAATATTATTTTTGCGCAGTGTATCGCTCATATTTCTCTCGTACAACTATATTGACGTTATACTTGCGGACGAGTTTATATAGTAGCTAGTGGAATGCGAAACTTAAATGTCCCGCCAACTCTTCAAAATTGTCGCCAAATTCGCCAAATATCTATGCTAAAAGTTCATTTTTCATATTAATTTTTTTATACTGTTTAAATTAGCTGAGACATAATTTTTTATTTTTATCCGTTAAATACGATGATCCTTCATAATCTTACCGACTTCAAACCTGTTTTTGCTCACATACAGTGCGATTAAAAAATATCAAACCTGGCGTAAAAGTGTCATTTTTGGAATTCAAATATTCATAAAAAATTGTCATATCATTTTAGAAGACAAATGATTACATATTCGTGATCAGGAAGTCAAGTGCTATCATCTCCTGTAGGTCTGATCTCAAAGTGCAGTGAACAGCGAAAGGGATTCCCTTGTTAGTGTTTAATTCTCTTATAACTTAAACCCCCGCCGATTTTCCTTATTTCTAAAAAAAAAAAAGTGTTTCAGAATTTTTTTCTATTCCAAACAGTTGACGGCGGGCCGTATATTAAAAAACCCAGGTATATAAAGATATTCTAGATACCGTTAAAGGTACCGATATATGCCAGGGGTCTTCAACCTTTTTCAGTCCAAGGGCCAATTTTGCTCATTCTTGTTGGCTAGCGGGCCACATAGCTGTACCAGAAATATTAAGATTGAAAAAAAAAGGCGAATCCAGGGGGCACAGGAGACACCCAACTGGATAAGCCTTCGTTTCCGTTTTTGAAGGTCTCTATATTGTTTTTTCGGGCCCACCAGAAAATATTTTCTGGATCCACCTCTTGGACTAAATACATATATTACAATGTAAAATACGTAAGGAACAACTAATACTTACAATACTTTTAGTTATTAATATATAAAGCGAAAATAAGAATGTTTTATGAGATCTTTGGCGCTGCTTAATTTTAACAAGCCTGCCAATATCAGGCTTCATTTTGTATGTTGCAACCTTAAGAGCGTTTTCAAGGTGGACGTCAGTTCTTCTGGACCTAATTTTTGATTTTATTAACTTCGTTCTTAAAAAACGCGCTGTTCTCAGACGCACTGGTGTACGCAGAGGGGAGGTGGGTTGATGGGGATTGTAACCCTCCCATTGCGATGAAATTTTCTATATATGAAGTTGTAGCTCTGTAACAATTCACTTCGTAAGGCTGTAAACCCCCTTATGAATTTTCTGTTCACGAAAAGTAGTCCGATGGTACCGTTAGAAATAACGGGAGGTGTGTCATAAACTAGTTAGCCGCTTACAGCAGAGTCAAGACTCCAGTTTCAGAATTTGTTTTTGGTGGTCACCAAAAAACGAGTGTAGCGCTTGGAGTGCAACATTGTTGTAAGGGTTCAGCCGGTTTGTAACGTTACCTACCGATCTTTCTGACTGTTTCATCGGACTTCTTTTCGTGAACAGGTAGTATGCCTATACGCAGATGTGAGTGTTCCCGAATAGTAACATTTTCGGAGCATGCAATCAGATGTTCTTATCGACATATTTAGAATAGAATTCAATGCTTTAAATTGATTTTTTTTAATTATTGTTGCACTTCAAATCAAAAAAACTACACCTAATGACTATATATATATTTAAAGTAAAACACAATTGGGGAAAGACCGTGTATTACTTTAGTTCTCTAGTGTTTTAAAATATTTATTACGAAATGTGAAAATGTGAACAGAATAAAATACACAGATTTAAGACTCGGATGGATCAAAAAAATTATTTTCGTGTGAAATAATCTGTATTTTCTAATGAGCCGACGGACCGCATAAAACATATCGGCAGGCCGTGGGCCGAAGACCCCTGTTATAGGCATTTTGTCGTTACAGACAAGGTTAATTCTAGTACACTCTATATCCACTGGAACCGCGAAAATACCGTTATAGACTGATTTTATTGTATATCACGTCGTTTTGAAAATTTTCTTCTTGAGACAAAAAACGTTACCGTAATTTATGTATCATATAGGGGATTCATATGAAAATAACGAGGGTGTGGAGAAATTAATCATTACGATTAAGTCTAATACTTCACTTTTAAGGTTTGTGCTAGACACTGGCGTACGCAGGGAGGTGATGGGATCATAACCCCATTGTGATACGATTTTGTATATATTCATATGAATATATGGAGTTGTGGCTCTGTACACACAAGTGGCGGATCGTGGCGCTATTTTAACGAGGCAGAACTAGGCTAATTCACCAAAATAAGTTGCATTAAGGTCTATACTCTCGAAGAAACCGGCTTCACTGACTGAGTAAATACGTATGTAAATATAGTTTGGTGAATTGGCTTAACTCCTGCCTCACTAAATTTTCGCCACGCGCCGCCGCTGGTACACTCCCACATTTATAAACTTTCTGCGTACGTTAATGATTTCATGTAAATTGCGGCTTGCAGTAGCCAGGGGGAAAGTGCTCCTTACTCAGGATAGACACGAACCAGCGATTGTTGGATTATCTTTCCAAGGCTTAAACCACTCAGCCACTGAGCATATGCTCAGCTCTTTTCACACATATATTTACTAAAGGAGGTGTGGGGATGCTTCCTCAACTAAGCAGCTCTTATTAATTAATCTAAATGGTTAATTCCATCATACCACTTTAATTACTCAGAATATCTCCTTTTAGTCAACATGTATACAAGAAAAGAACCACGTACGGCAACATTCGGTAGCTTAGCGGCCAAAGAAATGGAATGGTAACACAAAGACAGCTGGTTAGAATCCAGCCCGAGTACGTGGCAAATTTTATTTTCTGTTGCTCTTATTAAAAAAAAGTTTCAGCTTAAATCTTAGAAGTGAGGTGTTGGACCTAATCATAAGAGTTTAATTACTACATAACCTTTCCTCTATTTGTGTTTCTATCGCATTAAATAACTACTATTTTGTGTTATAGTTTCGATTTTACAGAGTGCATAAGATCCGAAAATCAATTTAGCATTAAACTTTACAAAAATTATCAGGTGAGTATGCTTATTACAAAATGAGGGATAGCGTTTCATCGTATAAAATAAAAGAGTGGTTATGAGAAGAAGAGAATGATTAATGCATTATTTATACAAATTTTATTATTACCAATTTATACTAATTGGTGTACGCGCAACAATTAGTATGAATTTTATGGGGTACTTCGTAGCAGCAGGTTAAATAATGTTTATCATTAACATGGAAGGCTCGTTGATCGAATTTAAAAATTTTGTATGATAAAAAAGAGGGAATTTTATTTAGTCTTACGCTTTTTAAAACTAACAAGGAGAACACGCATTAGATACTAAGTAAACGAATGCTGCCCTTAAAAGTTATAACATGCACATTTACTAATAAAAGTTTCAAGGCATGCAATCAAACGTTTATAGCGTTTATTTGGAAAGGAAACGTATATTTAATATATAAATTTATCTACACATCTAAAACATATTAGATTTAAAAATTCAATGTATATACAGGGTGTTTCAGCACCAGGGTTACAATCAACAATATTTGTCATAGAACCTATGGTCGCAAACCACTCACAGCGCCAGTTCTAAAACCGTCCAGCATGCACAAATAGTGACAACCAGTGCATGAGAAGCGCAAAATGCGATGTCCTAATCATCTATGCACGTGAGCAGCTAAGCAGAGTTTTATCTGGCGCTTTTCACGCACTGGTTGTAAATATTTGTGCATGCTGGACGGTTTTAGAACTAGCGCTGTGAGTGGTTTGCGACCCTAGGTTCTATGACAAATATTGTTCGTCTAGGTGTACCCTACCCCTCCTAGATGTTTGCAACCCTGGTGTTGGGACACCCTGTATATTAAGAAAATTTGTAATATGGTCATTGAGAAGAAGCAGTAGTGTGCTAACGAAAAGTTGTCGAATTTTCTATGGTAAACGAATAATTGAAACATCATTTATATTAAATCGACGTATATGTTGTATACGTTTAATTAATTAAAGTTTCGTATATTTAACTAATATATTACTTTAAGAAGATTTCCTCTATAAAAAGCACACTATATATAATTCCGGCTGCTTTGCCTCTATTAAGGGCGATGATCCCCAGAGAGATAGGACGAAAATTTCCTTTTGCCATTTTTTAAGAGATGCAGAGATATTAAAAGCACTGTCTTAAAGGAGTATTGATTTTTTGAATGAAATTCACTTGTATGTTTTAATGAATCGTAATATCATTAATCTCGTGAAATGCGCCCATTTTGCGGAACAATGCACCCACTGAACACATGCATGAAGATTCCAAAACAATTAGCAGAAAAACTTGAAAACATTTCCTTTGCACGTTGTGGAAAATTAATTGTTGTGAGTGACCTTACGCTTGAAAGGTAGATAATTTAGTATTTAATGACTTTACGCCGAAGACGTGAGTTGCCTAATGCAAACGATGCCAGCGAGCTGCTTTTTTATTTTTTACCAGATTAAAACTTCCAAGTCTTCATCTAGATAGCGCCAAAGAAATGCATACACCAGACATTTTCAAATTATACTTCGTGGCTAACTGAGGCGTCTCTGTTTTCTGTTAGAGGTGTCTTAGAAGTTCGTTAAGGTTTAATTATATTTCAGAAATAAGCAGCATTTTGATGAACGTTTTCGTGATTTCAGTCTATTTTTTTGTACACTTGTCTTTACAAATTTACTGAGAAAGAGGGAGAGTTAAACAGAATATTTTAAAAGACCATTTCCATGCCCTCCTATATGGGAAAAATGTTTTATTATAAAACTGTAATGGGAAGTCTCTGAAATTTTAATTAGAGGTCGAGGAATCTGTAGACTTAAATAGTTCGAAAACGGATGGTAGGCTATTCATTATTGTGCGATCTTCACAGGAGAAAATTGCTTAGTTGTTGATGGAGACGGTGGTGGATTTACTAACAAGGCGAGTACACGAATTAAGAATAGAAAATGTGCTACATTTTAGTTTTACAATAAAGTATAAACATTTCAATAAGAAACTAAAAAATTTTTTTTACCTAATTCCCCATGGGGGGGATATACCCCATCAAATTTGGCGAGAAAAGGTTATTTTCAGCAAATTTGACTTGATGCGCTTTTTATTAACCGCAGGAATGGCAAGATGGTTTTGAAGCGATGTTGCCAAAAGAGAATTAATAAAGAATTATTCATTCGCAATAAAAATATTATCGATTTTGATTCGTAAGAATTTATGCATGTATTTCGATAAATATTTAGAACTTTGTTATTAGTGGATAGATGTTTCGTTTCGGTCAGAGAAAAAGCGTTTATTTCGCTTTAAAAAAATAATATACGTACTTGATTTTATTAAAAATATGCCTACTTGGCTTTATTAAAAGTTAAAAATGTGTATGAAAATGGACAAGAAAATGCAAAAACAAACAAACAAAAACAAATTGGGTTTGAACAATGACTGCAACTAATAAACGAGGGATTTTCACAATTTAATGTGTAACATGAATTTTTGGAAAAAGTGAAATACACTTGTTTGACATTACGAAATGTGTTTGGTTTGAGAACTGGTTATGTGCTCTTATACCAAGCATATTTAATCACGTCACTGAACGTTGGAGCTGATAATTGGTTGTGTATTAATGATTAATGAATGTAATTTTGTTATGGTATTTCTTTCGTGTAAATTAATGTAATTAAATTGATGAAGTACAATATATCGTGTGACAGTTCTTGTGAAATATTTCCTCTGCCTGAAAAAATACACATTGCAAGGTTGAATTAATGCAGTGGTGCTTGCAGGTATATATAATAATTCAAGCGATGATTTATCTCCTAAATTGTTTTTTTCACTCCTCGTTTTTCTGTCCTGTCCAGCAATTTAATAAAATTACGCCATTTTGATCTATTAATTAGGGTTTTATTATTTCTTTTAGAAATAATTCATGAATATCTGTACATGTAAATATTACGTTTGGTAGGCGGAATAATTTCTGCCGAATACGAGGGCCAAAAATATCTGTTTTTTTCTTGGTGTACGAGTAAAAATTTTGCTAAGATTGTACCACTCTAAATTACGATGACGGATTGTACGGTATACGAATGCGAAATTGCATTACTATTCTCAACAACACTGTAAATGTGTTGTACGCCTTTTGGTGAAAGAGTGCATAACGGTGTCAATTCTTTAGCAAAGCCTGTTTGATCGCTGTTAAAAATACAAGTGTGCGAATAATCTTGCATTTTTTCATAGGCTTGAAGTGGAAATGCAATGGCTACATTTTCTATTTGTTCGTCATTTTGTAATTCTACTTTCATAACGAGTTTGGTAATTTTTCGTCCAACTTTACCAAATTTCTTTTTAATAGATGCCAAAAAATCATGAGTTGCTATAAAATTAGGATTTTTTTTTTCGCAACATCAAGCCGGAATTTGCAAATCAACTTCATGCACTGGCACCCCATTGGACTTGGCTTCTAAAAATTTCTCATGCATTTGTGTTTTAATAGTATTTAGCTATTGAATTCTGTTCCCCATATTAGCAAGGTATATTTTCATTCTATAAATTTGTGATAGTGTTAAATTGTCATTTCCAAAACGATCTTGAATTGAGTATAGACCGTCGACGTCCTAAAGCCGCCCAGGCGTAAGCTACAACTTCTTTCTTATATTCGAATGAATACGATGACGAACCACATACAAAATTTTCAGGTGTTGTTTCGTCGTATGAGAAATCTAACTATCTACAATCTTCATTGTTATTAACAGGTTTTTCACAATAAAGATCAAAATTAAAATCGTTAATAACTTCAAAATTGTTAGATTCGGTAATGGTTTCAGTAAAAACAATAATTTTATTTGCTATATTAATTTCCATTTCAGATAAAATTACATTCATTATACGCAACCAATTTTCAGCTCCAACGTTCGATGACATGATGAAATATGCTTGGTATAAGAGACATACCCGTTCTCAAACCAAATAGATTTCTCAATGTCAAACAATGGTGTTTCACTTTTTCCAAAAATTCTTATTACACGTTAAATTGCGAAAATCTCTCGGTTGTTAATTGTAGTCATTGCTCAAATCCAATTTGTTTGTTGCATTTTTCATTGACTTTTATAAACATTTTAAATTTTTAATAAATCCACGTAGGTAGATTTTAATAAAAGCCAAGTAGGCATATTTTAATAAAGCCAAAGTACGTATATTATTTTTGAAAAAAGCTAAATAAATGCTTTTCTATAACTAAAACAGACATCTATCCACCAATAATAAAGTTATAAATATTTATGCAAATACGCATAAATTCTTATGAAATCAAATCAATAATATTTTTATCGCGAATAAAGGATTGTTTATTAATTATCTTTTGGCGACATGGCTTCAAAAATACCTTGCCGTTCCTTTTGTTAATAAAAAGTGCATCAAGCCAAATTTGGCGAAAATTACCTTTTCTTGCCAAATTTGATAGGGGCTATAACTGCCCACCCCATGGGGGTTTAGGTAATTTTTTAGTTTCTTATTGACAGGTTTATAATTCATAATTTATTAATTAATAATTTATTATAAAACTAAAATGAAACACATTTTATTCTCATTTCGTGTACTCCTCCTTGTTCTTAAAGGATTTAATGGCTAAGTATGCTGAAGCCTACGTCGGCAAATTTTCGGCTGTGAAAAATTTGCGATGGCGCGGCCAAATTTTTTGGTTGATTGAATTATTATTGTATCAAAAATGTTTTCTACCTATCAAAATACGTCACAATTTCTCCATCCACCACACTATTTATTTAATTGAAAATAGGCAGGGAAGAGACCCATCTTTTCACTTGTGAAAATATCTCAACCGCTGAAAAAGTTGGAAGGAAAAGAGGGAAATAAACGTAGAACTTTAGCTTAAGACTAGGTTTAAGACCTTGGCAACAACCAATCCCTTTTCTGAAAGACTGTTTTCTTGTTTGAAAAGAATAAAAACTCCTTTAAGGTCTCCATGTCGAAAAACTGAATGAATAACAGCAATTTTATCGATTGAATCTGATATATTGGATTTAATTTCATTTGATGCTGTTTTTAAAAATTTTGTAGAAAATAAATGTAGAAGGTAATATTTCTAAATACCGATGGGGTTTTTTTTACCAAAGAATCCACTTAATTGTGATACTTTACTTAAGGTTCAAAGAGATGTGTTAATATTTTTGTAATAAAAATGTGATATTTTTTTATTGAAGTTACTAGTTTTGTTTGAAGTGATGTTTAATTTGCATTATTAAAATGTGGTGAGGGATATTTAACTATACTATGAAGTTTTCTCTATTTTTTAAGGATTATTATGTTTATTTTATATTTTTTTATAAAGATTTCATGTTTTTCTCCATTTACCTACCTTTTATATCTACGTTTAGATGAAGCGCAGACACAGGTAGTGTCACAGGGGTCATGACCCCAAAATATATTTTTTCACTGTAAAAAATTCCAACTTTCATGATAAATGAAGGGTGTTATTCCAAGACCATGGCAAATTCTGTCCTTGACCCCCCAAATGAAAGCGTGTGTCTGCCCTTGGTTTAGATGTTATGTTCAGAGACGTAACTAGGCATTCGCATATTGCAGGGGTCTTCAATCCGCGGCCCGCCGACATGTTTTATGCGGCCCGCCAGCTCATGAAAAAAATTCGAAAGGGTTTACACAAAAAAATAACGCCTTTTGATTCCTCTGAGCCTTAAATCTATGTATTTTATTCTGTCGTCATTTTCACACTTCGTAATAAATATCTTAAAACGTTAAAGAACTAAAGTAATACGCGGTCTTCCCTCAGTCGTGTTTTACTTTAGTTTTCTAGCGTATATGGGCATTAGGAGTAGTTTTATCGATTTGCAGTGCAACAGTGATTTAAAAAAAATTCATCTTAGGACTCATCAAATTCTATTCTAAATATGCTGATATGAACATCTTCCCCACTATCTGACTGCATGCTCTGAAAACGTTACTGTTCTTGAGCACTTACATCTGCGTACAGGCGTACACAGAAAGTTTATAAGGAAGGTTACAGGCTTACAATGGAGAAGGGGTGGTTACAGAAATACATTTCCACATATTCATATGTATGTATACAACATTTCATCGCACATGGGGAGTTACAACCCCTATGAACCCCCTACGTATAACAGTGCGTCTGCAAAGAGCTCTTTTCGAGAATGAAGTTGGTAAAATCAAAAGTTAAGACTAGAAAAATTGACGTCCACGTTGAAAACCTTTTCAGGGTTGTAACATCAAAAATAAGACCTGATGGTGGCTGGTTTGTTTTTAACAAGCAGTCTCAAAAGTCTCACTAAAAGGTTTGATTTCGCTTTATATATTCATAACTAAAAGTATTGTAAATGTATTTTGCTTCCATACGTATTTTAAACTGTAATACTTAAATTCAGATCCAGACGCGGGTTCAGAAAATATTTTTGGGTGGGTGAGTCCGGGGCGAATGACTCATTGCCACCCTCCCCCCCCCACTAAATGCCACTTTCAAATGAACACAGGTTTTGCTAGGGAATGAGAGATTTAATATATTTCAGGTTTTCTATGGAATTATTTACTCCAAAAATAAGATAAGGATCTTTATTAATGCACAAATACTTACAAATAGCTTTTCCTGAATAATGAAAAAAATAAACAGGAAAAGCTATTTGCGTGTTTTGCTGCCTTCTGAACTTAAGATACAAGTGAGAAATAATCACAAAACCCCCAGAATGGGGTAACAAAACAAAACATTTGTTTTTAAAGGCTAATTGCCGTCCCTGAGTTGTGGCGCCCGGGGCGACCGCCCCCTTGCTCCCTAGCTACGTTACTGGGTGCGCCAAACCAATACAGAAACTTAAGAAAAAAAGGCAATAAAGGCTAATCCAGGGGGCGCACCTCAACAGGGCGCACTCAGACGGTGCGCCCTCATGGGCGGTAGTCGAGAGCTTTTTTTAATAGTCTATAGATCAATGAATTCGCACCCTCCAAAAATCTAAGTTATGCACCCTTTGAGGGACTCAGTCCGCCTGCGCCCCACCCCGATTCGCCTTTGCTCGGTGCTAATATTGCTATTACAAGTGCGGCCCGCGGGTCAACAAGAATAAGCAAAATTGACCCTTGGACTGAAAAAGGTTGAAGATCCCTGGCATAGGGGGAGCTACCAAGTGCCTCACGTCTAGAGAGGCTCAAAAGACACCAAATTCGCCAATACTTGCGAAAAAACGAATTTGAAATAACCGCCAAGGGCACCAAAATGTTAGTTAAGCCTCTAGTTACGTCTAGTAAGACAAGGTAGTAAAGTATACCAGCCTACTGGCGACCAAGTACATCAGCTTGTAGGCCGCAAAATTGTAAATCAACGTCTGGATGCAGATACACTGATTTCAGGAAGGAAATCACTAAAATCTTAGTTTTCTCTCTCTCTCTCTCTCTCTCTCTCTCTCTTTTAGGTTTTTTAGAAAATTAATTACAGTTATTAGTCGAAGGTAGTCTAATTTAGTTGCAGATGTTATAATGTAATTGCGGATTGAACTGCAATTTCAGTGGAGAATTTTCAGAATATTAATAGCAAATGAAAATCTCAATCATGAATATTTTCGGAGGGTAGGTGCGGTTTTATAACTGGGTATGTTGGGAAAATGTCCAGGGTGCCAAATTTTTATGGGTGAAAAATTTTGAGAGATTTGTCGACTTCTTTTTTTAATGAAATCTATCAACCATAGAATTTCATCACACTCTCCTCCCCATGAAAGAGACTCCCCTTTTTGTCTTTATTTAAAATTCTGGAAAAGCCCGCAAGACAGTCCCCCAAATATAATAAAAAAAAATTATCGTCAAATAAAATAAATGCATTTATAAAAATCTCTTTCTTTTATCTTATAATAATGAATGTAAGATGGTCATATGTAGCAATACAAAGCTATCACTATTTTTAAAACAGTTAATATCTGAAGGAACATATACTTTATAACATTTTTCACTATCAATGTAGTAGTTTAATAATTTGCAATTAAACGTGTTTTTAGATAAACGTTGTAATTTCTTTGCAAGAAAATTAAGATTACGGATTATCCGAATTTGGGTAGGCCCACTTTACTTCGGTTAATAGGGGTGCTACTGTACTTGTGATATTTTTTAAAAAATTGCTTTTAAGTCCTTGCTATTTCATGTCTATCTATCCTTGTTATTTTCTACTAACGCTTAGGCTGAAGTCGTTACTCTGTTAAGATTTAAAGGCTATTTATTAAAATAGAAACTCGAAAAAATCGGCGAGTTTTCGTCAACCTTAGTGGAATTGCTGAAGTTTTAGGAATAATAAGATATATCAACGCTGTCAATTTATTAAAGAGCAATAAAGTTGTCAAAAGTCGACTGTGATGAATGTTTAAGAAATAAAAGTTGGCGATTTAATATCTCTGCAGAAATTTTCTTTCTAAAGTTTTGAGAGCAATAAAATATTACTCTAATATTTTAGACTGACTAAAACAAATTGCGCCAATTCATATAATTTAGCTTTCATTAATGTTTAAAATATGGCATCAAACGTAGCACGAATTGTGCCCCGCTTTGGCGACCTTTTCCAGCAATTGGCAATACGTCAGACGATTAAACGTGAAATTTTCTCGTGACTTCAAAAATTTTCATTTGTCGTACGACTTCATTTGATGTCGCGACCTATGTTTTGTCGGATTAACGGAAAAGTGGTCTCTAGTATCCCGCCCCCCTGTAGATAATGAGTAGGCTACAAAAATGTAAATAATACACCTAAAGTTTTAACAGTCGAACCCCGGTCATCCGAACTTCGCTTAACCGAAATGACATTCTATATAATTTGTTTTCCATTTTTCTTTTAAGTGAACGCTCGTTAAATGCTTTTTAGTAATAATGTTCATACAGTGGAAATCGTTTATAATGAACCCTGGTCATAAGAATTTTGTCTAACCGAACTGACCATTTATACAATTTTTTTAAATTTTTTTTAAGAGGATACTTCATAAATAAAAAATATAGAACGTCATTACATTTAAGCGAAGTTCGGATCACTAGGGATCGTTATAAACGATTTCCACTGTATGAACATTGCCATATAGCCATATAGCATTGAACGAACTTTCACATAAAAAAAATTAAAAAAAACAAATTGGATAGAATGTCATTTCGCTTAAGCGAAGTTCGGATAACCGGGGTTCGATTGTTAAAAAATTGGGTGTATTATTAACCTTTTGCAGCCTATAAACTACAGGAAATATCCTGGGGACGAAATGTCGGGGGCGAGATACTGGGGGGGCACTTTTCCGGATCCCGTTTTGTCCACTATTACATTAGATGGCACGTGCAAGTTTTCGCGGTGGCGAGTTATTCTCAGCGTCTCATTCCGTATTACGAATCAACAATATTAGGACTGTAATAGAATTCTAAAATCTAATTGCTATTTGTTGCGTGGAAACAATTGTCGGTGTTGAATACCTTTAAAGGAATGCAGTGGAATTATGAGAAAGGTTCAATATTTATTGGCAGATTTTAACGCTTGTGTGCATTTCACTAGCATTTGTAATAAATGTTTTCCTTCTCACAATTAAATTTATTATAGATGCTGGTGCATTAAATGCGCGTTAGAAGCTTCCATTGAACCAGTTTACTTACATTCGACCTCTGAAATACCCCTATGCAATGTTTTAGGGGAGTTTAAGGGCTAAAATGGAGAAATTTAAACTGAATATCAATTATGCATAGAAAATACCCTTTAGTTGGCTATAGTACAAAACGGAATATTTATTTTATAGTATAGTTTGCAGGATATTTTCTTATTCTTTTCGATATTTGCTAATAATTGAGTTCACGGTTATTACCTGCTGCATTATGAAGGGAGATTTGGCTGTGAGATTGAGGAAATTACGAAGCAAGAAGCCAGTGGGGATGTTTTTTCAACCTCTATGTGAGATTTGAGCTACGTTCCTCTTGGAATGACTGGATGATTTCTGTTTACTTATTTTCTTTAGTGTTATCAGTGTTAGGTTTCGTAAGTGTATGATTATATGAAAACATTGCTTCTATTATTTTGTTACGGTTTGCTCGTTTGTGTTTTAACGCGCAAGGACTGCAGAGGTCATGCTGTACTAGAACCTACAGAATCCGAATTTTTGTTGCCGAGGGGAATTAAAGCCCAGATTACGGCGGGCAAAAAAAGGGCACACTTTCTACGATACCATTGGGAGTTGAATCCAGATTAACTGCATGCGAAATAAACGCGTTACCACTGCGCCACTGTAGGGCCACTTATTGTTATCATTATTATTAAATACATTAAAACCGTGAGATATAATTTTTTAGACGCCAACTCGATAAAAACTATTTTCCGGTTTTGCCCAATTTCCTGCTCATATCTTTATTTATTTATTGGTCCCTAACTTTCCAAAATTTAATGAGATTTTACCGAAAAGTTGCGCGGACTATTTATTATTTCAAAGCTCGAATTTTTATAGAGCTAGATTATGCGGGATGAAAGGGGATTAATATGAAAAAATGCAACAGAGAACTAAAGGGAAGTAAAAAAAATGAGAAGAATAATAATAATAGGGAATGAAAGCGTAAATAAATTCAGAATAACGCAAATATAGCCTGATAAGTTGATTTTTTGGGGAATTTTTTGTTATTTAGGGATTTTTTTCCAAATACTATGAAATTGAAAAGAAATGTATTGATGATCGGATTTAGTCGTTCGGGAATAATAGATATAGAGTAGGTCCCAAAATGACCGTACCACCCTTGTTAAGGGGCTTATACCTGAAAAAGTAGTGAATTTAGGGGAAAACATCAATGTTTTGATTTGCAAGCTGAAAAATAAAGTAAAAATTCATCTTTCTAAGGATGGTATTGTCATTTCGATGTGATGATTTCACATATCGAAAAATGTTTTTGAGTGTAGTCGTGTCACATATTTGGACGTTTAAATGATTAATTTTAACTTCTTTCTTCTGAAAACCGATTTTTGAGAAAATTTGCATTACGTAAAAGATTCCTTGAGATGCAATTTTCAGTGAATAATTTTATTTTTTTGCGCACGTATTTACTCAATAATAATGAATGAAAGTTACTTACAATTTTATTGAGGAATGATATCTTGTAGGTTTTCGGAGGCGTTTATTATACTCGAATGGGCAAAAATGCCAATTTTTGAAGAATAATTGTTATTGTAATTAGAAGAAGAATTGTTCAATAACTTTTATAAGTATAGTTTAAATGATTATATAGAAAAAATATCAAATTTTTACTTAAAAATACACCACGTGGAACATTCCAAATATGGCACTTAAACATTAAGTAAACAACATATACTAAACAACCATTGAGTTATAAAGGTTAAAACTTTTCAAAATGTCTTCTTTTGTAGCTCTTAATATTGTGGGCTATTTTCAGAAAAAATAGGTTAATAGTATCAGAAAATCGACATTTCATGTGTAAGTCCCCTTATTTCGAATTCTTCTTGACACAAAAAAGTTCTTTGTTCTGTCATTTTATAGATTTTTAAATGCTTCATCTTTCTCTGCAATGGAGGAC
>QLNU02015360.1:196738212-196817183 GCA_006491805.2 Dysdera silvatica
AAAGAGTTGTCTGTGGTAAACAACGGGGGGATATTACGAATTGGATTTTAACAAATGCAGCGAATCGCACAGCTTCCATTCGGCGAAAAGAAATTAAAATTTTCGTGAAAGGTCACTAATGAAAGAAAATATTCACAAAAAGGAAACATAAAACAAAAGATTTCTTATCTAGAGTAATTTTATCAACACAGTGGATTCGCGTTTTTACGAACTTCTAATTACGGCATTAGCTCTACAGGCCCCGAAAGGAAAACAATAGAGCTAATGTTAATTTTTATTTCCGAACTTTTGATTTTGCGAAATTCTTTTGGAGACCGTAAGAGTTCGCAAATACATAGCATTAGTTTTTATAGTTGTTCAAAATGTCATCTTCAATCTTTATACTCAGATACAAATTTTTTTCGCCGAAAACCTGCTGTAATCTTAGCAAGATCTCGGAAAAGGTGTTTTTCCGACATCTTGCTATGATTACAACAGGAATTTAGAGAAAAAATTGCTTTTGCATAATGGTTGAGGGACGATAATTTGAGCAATTGTAAAAAGTAATAATAAAAAGAATATTCATAAGTAACAAACGTTTTGTTTTGCGTTTTATATTTAATTTGTCTTCTAACTAGCGACTTCATTTTTACAAAAATTTGAATTTGTTTCTACCCAGAAGAGGCTGTGCTATTAAGTGCATTTGTTAAAATCTAACTCGTAATGTCCCCAGTTTTATTTGCCGCAGAAAATCTGTTTTGGCCATTCCAGAATCATAAATGTATAATCTTTCTTTTGATATACAATAATATATATGGCGCAATTTAAAATGAAAGAGAAACATTACTTTTCGCTTTAGAAACAATTTTTATCAACGTTTTTTAGGCTCAATAATAGTAACACCGATGTTATGGCGTGGTTAGATGGTGAAACGTTCGTAAGGAAAAGAAATGTGTTTTGCATCTGGTGGGGATCCCACGACCTTCTACAATCCGGGAAGGTGCTATCACTAACTGAGCTACAGACGACCAAACAATCAATTCCCTACGAACGTATTTAAAGTAGTTTTTCGAAACCGACCATTTCGCAGAATGGTGTAGTACATAGACTACTATTTAAACCAAATTGCAAAGAGACTGGTATTAAATTCATAAAAAAGCTCGTTGTAGCAGATAAGCAACATATACGGCATATCTTCTACAACGGGCTTTTCGATGAATTTAATACCGATCTCTTCGCAATTTGGTTTAAAAAGCAGTCCATGTACTGCCCCATTCCGTGAAACGGTCGGTTTCGAAAAATGCACTTTAAATACGCTCGTGAGGAATTGATCGTTTGGTCATCTGTAGCTCAGGTGGTAAGAGCACCTATCCGGATTGTAGAAAGTCGTGAGATCGTGCCCCACCAGACGCAGAAAACATTTCTTTTCTTTACGAACGTTTCACCATCTAACCATGCCATAACATCTTCATTAGTATTACTACACCTAAGAGACACTGAAAACAAAATTGTTTCTAATTTAATCTGCGTAGTGTTCGATTTGTATAAATAAATAAATTACGGTTCACGTTTTTTAACACACTTTCCATATTTTTACGAGATTATTCATGACATCAAAAGGCAGAGCATTCAAAAATCTACAAACTGATCAATGAATTTTTTCAGTTGAGAAGAGCTCGAGTTCATAAGGGCAGCAATGTCGTTTTGGGCTACAGTACACTTTATTTTTTAAATGGAAGATGTACCGGTTCTAAATCTGCACCAGAACACGGTTACGTCTGTAGTTAAAAACTTCGCGTATATTTCTCGCGTGTACATTTATTTCACTTTACGTTTCGGCCAGACCTTGCAAGCTTTCTTAAATTAAAACTGTTTTCAGATAGGCCTGTATGGTACTCCTGCATTAAAAGCAACATCATCATCAGAAAATTTTCAATTTTCGAATTAGGAGCATCCATTATAAAAAATAAATTTTCAGCAAAAAAGTGTTTCACTAATGCATCTTCAAAATTTCTTGTTAGATAATGTCATGCGTACTCGTGTACCGTTTTTATCAGTGGAGTAAGAAAGGGAAGTTCAGAAGACACGAATATTTTCCATTGAATGCCCGGGCCCCTTTTTCTTTTTAACTTTGAAGCCCACGAATTTTTTAAAGCTGCTTGAGTCTCCCCATAATTTTTCAATTGCTACGCACTCAGATAACTATAGATCGTAATGGTATAGCAAAACTTTCTTCTGCTTTTCCAATGACATTTGCAGTTTTCGATGCCGTGCAGCTTTAGCTGCATGTTTGCAATCTCAAAGCGGCACAATCGATCCCATTGAAGATTTAACTTTAAAAAAAGCTTCGTGAGGTGTCAAAAATTACCTTTGTGTAGAAGAAGAAATATTACTTTCCATTTTACTTAATGTTAATTTGGTTTTCTAGGGGGTGACTACCCCTTATCTCCCGTGTCCCGTATTCAGGAGCCGTGGTAGGTTCCTGGTGAAAAATGCGACCAATCCCTCTTTTGAGGCAATTACTTTGTATTCAGGGGCGAAGATAAGATCTTCGCAAGCCTTGCGGCTCAGGGGAGATCACGGAAGCTCAGGATCCCTATAGGTACTGAATGCTAAAATAGAGGGGCTTATAATTATTGAGTCGCGGGGGACACTCCATCAGTTATCTCTTTCGTATTTCTACATGGCAAATTCTAATCATTCTTACCTTTCTTCTTTAGATACTCATGGTATTCTAAAATAAATAAATAAAAATAAAACCCATTATATTTTTTAAGAATATAAAACATTTCAATATTTCTGGGTATAACACGATTTGTATTTAGAGTTTTTCGTTTTATATATGTTTATATATTATTAATATTTTTTATAGTGTATAATAGTAGGTCATATATGAAATTTATATTCTTTTCCTTCTTATTTACGAAATTTATATTCTTTTTTCTTCTTATTTACGAAATTTATATTCTTTTTCCTTCTTATTTGCGAAATTTATATTCTTTTTCTTTCTTGTTCACACACGTTCGAAAAATTTTATATATATTATTTAACACGGTTATTCCTCACGCAGGGGACAATGTTAGTGAGTGGTGGGGCAATTTAAATATCGAGCAGACGGGGATGGCTCCTTGCAGAAGGGCAATTTTAATCAACTTGACATGCAAATGGTCCCAATGCACGAAATTGACCTCTAGGTGGGGCAATTTCAATGTTGAGTGGGGCAATTTAAATATCGAACAGACGGAAATAGCTCCATACAGAAGGACAATTTTAATGTATATTAAGGCAATGTTAATCTGCTTGGCATGGAAATGGTCCCAATGCACAAAATTGTCAAATCAAACCAAACTTAATTCAGACAGATACAATTATTTACATGAGGTGATAATCATTTACAACTTAATGGTTAAATTAATCCGCCTAGGCAGCAAAGGATAAAAGACTTTAGGATCTGATAAAGTCCCTGCTGCCCAGAATAGGATATAATTAGTGAAAATGGAAGTAATAAATAAGTAAATAAAATAAAAGAGCTAGTTTATTATTATAGGTATGGAAGGTATAAGTTAAGAAAAAAGTGGTGATTGCGAAATTGTCCTCTGAGTGGGGAAATTTAAATGTCGAGTAGTGCAATATTGGGAATTGAATATAGGGTAGCGTTATCAGTCAGTTTCGCGGAACGAGTCTGATTAATAAGTAATGATATTACGCGTTGCGAATAACGTTCGAATTAGACAAAATTGTAATTCTAGTTAATATAAATTTGCATAAACATAAATAAATAATTTCGTTATTCCCCTTGGCCTTTCGTCAAAAGAAAAATAAAAAAAAAATCATCGAATCAGACTCCGATAACTGTTTTCTTTGATACATTTATTGTGTATTGTGTATATTGCCCGATAGAGCAATAAACTTACGTTAGCATTGACAAGAGAGTAAAAAAAAAAAGTAGGACAACAATGCGAACTTACGACCGAAATAAACTCCTGCCGCTGCACCGAGAGATACAAATATGACAGCTAGAATCACGCAGGCGCAGGCTGTCGGAGTGCATCCTTCCTTGTGCGTGAATTTGATTTCATGACTGTCCCCGCTTTCGCTAGGGGTTCCACAGCTGCTGCCATTGGTAATGGTGCTGAACGGAACGGACCGCTGTTGCAGAGCGTCCATGCTCAAACCCCTGTAATAGAAAGAGACGCAAATTAGGAATTAAACGACTGTGCTTCGCGTAGGTAAAGAGGAACACTGCGCAGCCGAGAAGCAATTTTAGATACAAGATTTTCAATTTTAAATTGCCTCTCGTTCTGTTTGTATCAGACGAGTTCCGGAGGGAATGTTATGAAGCCTGTTTTGATGAAAACATGGTTCAGGTCAGCGAAAATAACATTCAAATGTATTTATAGTGAGAGTGGAGAGTATGTTTTATTCTATTTCTGAGACGTGTAGCACGAGTAACCATAGAAGTTTTTTCACATAATAAAGCAAAATTTACTTCTTCAGACCCCAAATGCTGATTTAATACGAACCTTACAAAATGGGATTCCTTCCGAACTTCCGAAGTTCTATTTTTAAAGTATTGAGCTAATATTTTATCACAACTTTTTTTCTTCAATTATTACGTTTATCTAGATTAATCTGACTTGTGCAAATGAAAATATTTTAAGGACAAAAAATTAAAACGGAAAATACAGTGTCTACAAAAGATTGAAGAATTTTACGAGGCTTGCTTGCACTTGCACATCAATTTAAACAGATATTAAAGACTGAATAAACATTTTCCCTTGAGAGGGGATTTGCCTCTTATTTCACTAATTTCCCAAAATTTATATTTATGGGAGGTCTAGGACCCTCACCATGGGCGCCGACGACATAAAAATATTGGGGGGGGGACAGTATACCAGTGGAAGGCAGCTTGTTAAACGGGGCCGTAGCAGGCCGTCCTAAGTCGTCCACCACCTTTCAAAACGTTTTTACTACCAATACTTATTCATTAGCGAGGCTGTAAAAAATTCTTGCCTCCACAAAAAAATTTCTGGTTAAGGCCTTATTGTTAACAACTCTTTACAGGGATAACAGACACCCACAAAGCAGTGTTTAATTTAAATGTGCTTCTGCTTGATGACGTTCACTTTACCATAAAATTAATATACTAGTTACATTTCCAGTTTCATTTTCACATGCAATGCTCCTTACTAAATTTCGTATTTATTACGCTGATTGTAGTCATGTAGACAGTCTCTTTAATTTATGTCGTTGATAATGAGCTTAGAGGGCCAAAAATTTCCTTGAGCTTGCGAAATTAAAATAGAGAAACTATAGTTGTAACGTTATTAAAAACGTTCCGTTTGAAAGTTGAAATAATAACACGTCAATGAAAACGCTGCCATGCAGAAAAGAGAGCTATATAATACAATCTAACAAAAGGTATAATTACATCAAATAAATGACAAAGTGCATTTTTTTTATTTCGCACTAAATACACTACGCCGAAAAATATAACCGCATTCCTTAGATTAAAAAAAAAAGAAAAGAAAGAGAAAATATTTTAAACTTTGAACGACGTTACCTATCATAAAATTAGGTATGGAACCTAATGCCAACATTGGTGGGACATGTACCCTGTCTCCCCCGCTAACGGCGCCCGTGACACTCACATAGCTTAGAAAGATCCCTACATCAGTGGTCGGCAATACCTTTGGGTGTTTTGCCGGGAAAAAATGATATAGTCTTATTCAGTGTACCAGCTTACACACAGGGCCTATTCTAAGGAAATTTTAAACTGCACAAATGGCGTAGGGCTACAATGTTTTTTTTTTTAAAAAAAAAAATGTCTCGGTCGGGTGGAAAGTTTTCTCAGGCTGTGTCAAGCAATTGCAGGATACAGCTACGCAACTGGTCATTAAAAATATGATTTTCTTGCAGTCAAAAGAGAATTAGAGGATATAGATTAGACTGGTTCAAAGGAATTTTTAAAGAAACTTCAAAGGAATTTTTAAAGAAACTTCAAAGGAATTTATTAAAGCTGCTAACCCTTTCAGCAGCGACAGACTAACACCACCGCCAGCTAAAGTGAAGAAGTTTTATCTTGGTAGTACGCAAAATTTGTACTAGTCAATAGTGAAATATGTGCAGGTTATGTAGAAGTCATTGAACATATGTTTGTTTTAATAAAGTATATCATTTTTCTTTGCCATTATTACGAAGTGCCAGAAAAACTGGTACACCTACCTAATATTGTGTAGCCCCGCATGCACACAGAAGTGCCGCAACACGACGTGGCATGGACTCGACTAATGTCTGAAGGTATCCTGGAGACAATTCACACCAGGAATCCTGCAGGGCAGTCCACAAATCCATAGGAGTGCAAGGAGGTAGAGATCTCTTCTGAACAGCACGTTGCAAGGCATCCCAGATATGCTCGATAATGTTCATGTCTGGCGATTTAGGTGGCCAATGGAAGTGTCTAAAGTCAGAAGAGTGTTCCTGGAGCCACTCGGTAGCAACTCTCGATGTGTGGGGTGTCGCATTATCATGCTGAAATTGTCCAAGTCCGTCGGAATGCACAATGGACATGAATGGGTGTAGGTGATCGGACATGATGCTTACGTACCTGTCACCTGTCAGAGTTGTCTCTAGACGTATCAGGGGTCCCATATCACGCCAACTGCACACGCCCCATACCATCACAGAAGCTCCACCAGCTTGAACAGTCCCCTGTTGACATGTAGGGTCCATGGATTCATGAGGTTGTCTCCATACCCGTACACGTCCATCCGCCTGATGCAATTGGAAACGAGACTCGTCAGACCAGGCAACGTGTTTCCAGTCATCAACAGTCCAATGGCGGTGTTGGCGGACCCAGACGAGGCGTAAAGCTTTGTGCCGTGCAGTCAACAATGGTACACGAGTGGACCTTCGGCTCCGAAAGCCCATATCAATGATGGTTCGTTGAACAGTTCGCACGCTGACACTTGTTGATGCCCCAGCATTGAAATCCGCGGCAATTTGAGGAAGTGTTGCACGTCTATCTCGTTTAACGATTCTCGTCAGTCGTCGAAGGTCCCGTTCTTTCAAGGTCTTTTTCCGGCCGCACCGCTGTCGGAGATTTGATGTTTTACCGGATTCCTGATATTCACGGTATACCCGTGAAATGGTCGTACGCGAAAATCCAAATTTTGTCGCTATCTCGGAGATGCTATGTCCCATCTCTCTTGTGCCGACTATAACGCCACGTTCAAAATCACTTAAATCTTGATAACCTGCCATTGTAGCGGCAAGAACCGATCTAACAGCTTTGCCAGACATCTCTTGTCTTATATAGGCGCTGCCGACAGCATCGCGTTACGCTGATTGGTTGCAAAGCTCCGTTATTTGCATACGCACGCCTGTACCAGTTTTTCTGGCACTAAACGCACTCAAAGCTGATTTACGCGCATATGAAACCTACTGAATACGAAGAGTGGGCAAATTGTATGTACGCTCAGATACCTGCTTTTCAAAATAATTCGATTCTTTAAAGTATCTTGACTCTGACAAGTATCTTGATTGAAAAGAAGTAGTCATAAGAACAAAAAATACCACCAAAGACCGTGCATGATATAGACAGCCCGAGCATGAAAGGGCTAAGAGCAATGAGTGCATGGAATGAGAGCCTTCCTTTAAAAGTCAAACAGCTTAACATTCACAATATATAATAACTCTGCTAACGATCCCTCAATCCTGCTATTTCTTTTTCTATGCTGGATTTCACAAAATTTACAAGCCCCTTATTCTTATAAAAATACGCATTTCTACTGTACACGGTATGTGCTTGTTGCAGATGTAAATAAAAAGCCATTTTCCCCACTTCGGACGGCGAGAATGACCCTCCCATAAAAAGGAGAAATACTAACAAAAGGAAAATTGTTTGGCTTCCAAGTTCAGAGAACAAACATGGAAAAAGAAAATAAAATGATCTCAGGGTTGCGTGTCAAGCGGACCCCGTTATTGTCGTCACCATGGCCAGTTCCGCGGATGGATTGTAGGCCTCTAAAACCTATTGCCCCTGCATAATGCATCAGCGGCTACAAAGCTCAACGCGGTTCTGCTTCTGCCGGGTCACGTGCACGGCAATGTGTTCAGCAGCTGTCGTTTTTCTCGTTGCCCTACTACCGGAACGCCATTCGCCTGGTCTTTTCTTAGGGCACAAAACGGTTCTTGGCCGTGCCGGGGCGTAAAAGTCGAGGTAGCTGCTACCTTGTCAAGCTACATGCTTGAGGAGTTACCACAGTTTCTTGACGCATCTGTCTTCCGGGACTTACGGAGTGTCGTGAGAATCAAACAAGAAAAGAACTGCTAGATTCATGACTTAATGCTGATTTTTTTGAAAACGGTTTGAAGATCTCTGATCCGGAACATCATTACAGACAGCTATCTTTTCATGTTAATTCGCAGTTCAGCTGTTCTGAGAATATTTAATACTGATATCGAAAGGCTTGTAAGTTTTGGAACAATCTCATCCGTCTACGTGAATGAACAATGTAAAATTTGAGTAATCTCTTCCACACAGAATCTCATAAAATTCATAAAAATAAGCGTATACATATATAATATCTATAGTGTTTAATTATAAATAATTATCACGTTTTTATTTATTGTTTGTCAATGAAATTACGAGTTTTATTAGCATTTTTCTTCAACTGTTGCATGCTTTTTAACAGTGAACATAAAATAGGAATTAGCAGTCTTAAGTAAATCGAATATTTCCATATATTCATGAATTAAATAAAGAATAAATTTTTAGTCGTTAATTTTTCAGTCGAAAATAATTAATGAATGATTTAGAAGGTTATATGTTTAAAGGTGTTGCTAAACTAGCAAAGAGCAAAACAATAAAATTTTATAATTTTGTCATAAATTGCTGACTTTCATACACCAAGTTTTTAACCTTATATTTTATATAATTCTTTTTATTTTTATATATAAAATAAAGACTTCGCTTTAACTAGAAACAATTTCCCGAATATTTCAGTATTATCGTGCTATTCAAACAATTGTCCTGTTACGTTATGAAAAGTGTTTTTTAGGAATTTATAATTTTAATATCTCCTATATAACCATTAAAATATATTCGGTGACTTTAGGCTTTTAGTAACACAAATGAACAGAAAGTGTGCCTAAATTTAACACATTTAAAACTAAAGTGTAATTATGTTAGTTAATTAAATTAGCAGATTAATTAACGCAAACAATTTGGTCCTTGTCGAATAAACGCCATGAGAGTTCACGCTGGGGGATAAGGTGATTAACAGTGAGAGAGACAAGAGAGAGAGAAATAGAGAGCGAATCATGTTATCCTCTCTAAATTTAAAATCTCGAGAGAGGTCAGTACAGATTAACAACAATTTTGAGAGTATTCGTTAGATGTCAGCAATTAAATAATAACAATTTGTCGCAATAAAATTTTTCCAGAAAAGAGATAAAAAATAATTTTAACAAGGTTAAATTAGCTAAGCGGAAGTTAAAGTAACGAATAAAAGTGCCAATTTTTAATTTATATTTATAATGAAAATGGTTTCAGACATAGTAAAGTCGTTATAAAATGCTTAATAAAATTAATAGGTTGGAGCTAAAAAAATTAAATATACTATACACTACGTTTATATATATACGCTACAAATAGATATATTTTATTATCAAAAAATTGAAAAAATTATTTAGAGAAGAATAAAAATATAGCGAAACAGGAGTAGAGTAAAAATTAAAACAAAATTATAGCAAAGGTATTACAAGTAAGAGAAATATTAAAATATGACATTAACAAACCCCTTAAACAAGACAAAACAACAATGAAAAAACATAATGGAATGTAGATTTCAGAAAACATTAAAATATTAATAATGATAACTAAAGGAATTGTCAACATACCGGATTTAAGACTTAAAACACCAAGTGGAGCAATGAATATTTTCGTTGAAGAATATAATTGAATCGGTCATTTTGAAAAGGGGATATTTTACATTATTTTCGTATGAAGTTAACCCCTTTTCAAAATGACCGATTCAATTCTTATTAATATTTGAATATTTTCTGAAAACTACATTCCATTATGCTGTTTCATTGTTATTTTATCTTATTTAATGGGTTTATTAATATAATTTTTTACTATTTCCGTTGTTCGTAATATCTTCGTTATAATTTTGCTTTAATTTTTACTCCACCCCTGTTTCGCTATATTTGTCCGATTTCTCTTTTATTCTTCCCTAAATAATTTTTTTTTCAATTTTTTGATAATACATCTATTTGTGCCTTATGTATCTCTCGTCAATGCATTCACTTGCAGCTGATGCGCTGTATCCGTTGACATACATAACTTTTTTATAAAAAAAAATTGATTGTTTAGAAAATGTATTTTAAATTAATTCAAATTCAATTATACTTCTACATATACAACAACTACACACATACATATACGTATATATTTTTAAATCAAAAGGATTTGCAAAATCGTTAAATAAAACCCGAAACTAATTTCACCGGCTTTAGAAATCGATTTCTGACATCTATATATAGGCCAGTGTAAAACTTTATTGTTGTTGTATTTTGCACAAGTTCGTTTTTTACGCCGGCATACAAGTTTTTACGTGTAGAAAAGTTAACGAAGAGATTACTTTTTCGCACTTGGAGGCTGCAACGAGAGATAAAAATTGAATATTTTTCAAATCTTAAAACGAAAAACTCGGACCAGGAAATCTCTGGAGCAATTTTCTCTTCTTTTGTTAGCATGCATGCGGGATTCAATCCAACAGAAAAATCCGTAACCACCATTAACTGAACAGAGTGCTACTTCGCTGTTTCAATCACTGGCGGTAAACCTATCTTGCTGACATGTGGGAAGAACCTTGCCAAGTTGAGGCTCTACTTTGCGTTTTCATTCCACGGTGAATGAATCTAAGGCCTTCTGCCTAGCATTGTATTCCTACTTCCGCCTGCTTTTCTTTTTCGCCTTTTTTAGGGTTGATTCAGAAACCTCGTAAAAAATTTCCTATTATTTGATTCCTTTCGTGTGCAGCCCACTCCGTAGAAAGAAGAGGGAAAAGGGTAGCCTCATTTTTCTTTTTAATCCTTTTGCTTTTTTTTTTGGGAAAAAAGAGGGGAAAAAAAAGGAGAATAAGAAGAATTGAGTTTAGCAATGGGCTAATGGTATCTACTGTGGATTACGTAACGTGGTGGGTGGGGGGATATGCCTTATAGAAGATTCCCCACAGATTCCACAGTCAAGTTATCATCAGAAAACTGTAGCTGGATTATTCTTAAACGTTCTAGAAGCATTTGTGGATTTAATCGCCAGAAAAAACTTGATAGAACTTGAAGACTGTTTCGTTCCAATAACGTTTTATCAAATTTGATGAGATCGAAGTGAAATCGCTTTCGCCAGATTAACTTTTCTTCGGGGTCTATCATAAAAGTTCTCTTTGCAATTGTAATTCCGAAAACTAATTCCTGCATTCCAATTCCCATTATCTGTCTAATATATTTATTCGTAACGCGGATGAAGAAGGGACAAAAGGGAGAAGGGCGAAGGAGGACAAATGGTTAACTAGACCGAATACGGAAGAAGGTTAAAAGTTGACTAGGTTCTGATTTAAAGTTTTTATTAATCTTTTAGCCCGTTCGTGAATTCAATGGAGTTACATGGGCGAAACATAAAGGTCTTGAGCAAATTGAATTCAAATTTCGGTGATTTTAACGTATCAGGAATGAAGACTTGGTCCATGGTAATTGACTTTTGATGCGATAAAAGCGTTACCTTCGAGTGGTGGATCTCAAACCGAGTCCTTGCCCTTAGAATTCACTGGGTAGTGTAGTATGCAGGCTAAACCAGAACTGAACAATGTTCAAGTTAGAGGGAGGGAGGGAGGAAGGGAAGGAGATTTTACATGCACTTATTCAAACGTTTCCATTTAGCGATTGATTTTTCGCATACGTTTTACATTCGAAATGCAAGGAAAGAGAATCCCATTTATTTGCCAGCAATGGTGATTCAGTAAAGGAAAACAATGTAAGAAAGGGATTTAAAACGATAATAATGTTTGGATCTAAGAAGTGTGATTTGTATTATGTACTTTCTATTATGTGCAAACTGAAGGAAGTGTGTAGCTTTTGTCACTATTTCAAATCAAATCAAATTCCTTATTTAGACGAAACAGATACAAATTATAGTGAGGCATATAACAAATATTTTAAAATTAACTTGATTCGTCTGGGAAGCAATGGGTAAAACTATTATGTCTGATGAAGCCCATGCTGCCCATGGTGAGTGTTTTAATTATATTTAAAATATAAACTTCTAAACAAAAAAAAAAGAAGAGAAAATAACAATAAATAATAAAGAGAATGGATGTAAATTTAACACGCAACCAGTAAGGTATCTTTTAAATATTAAATAAAGTGAATTTAAAGACTGTAGAGTAGAAGGAAGTGAGTTCCATACTCTAGGGCCAAAGCAGCCAATTCTTGCCATTCCAAGATTGGTTCTAAAAAAAATTGGGGTATAATTAGTTAAATTCCTTGTATGATAGGAGTAATTAGGTAATTGAAGAGAAATTATATTTGAATGTCGCAAGGATTTTATTATGTTAAACATGAATTTAAGGTTTTAAAAGTAAGAATGTTATCAATTAAAAAAATACGAAAGTGTCCAATAATATCTGAGCTGTGGATAAAATGAGAATGATTAAGAATAAGACGTAAATATCTCTTTTGTAATGAGATCAGACGTTGAAGGTTAGATCTGGAAGTATAACCCCCCCAAATTAAAAAGCAGTAATAAAGGCTTGGGAAAATCAGGGAATAATAGAGATTTAAAGGGATTGGAGCAGGTAAATAGAAACATTTCTAACTATTCCAATACTTCTGCTTAGTTTTGCATATACTGTGTAAACATGGTTATCCCACTTTAAATTATGTTGTAGAGTTATACCGAGGAAATTTGTTTCCAAAGTGAAGGGAATGGAGTTGTTATTTATGGTTAAGCTAAGTTGATAAAAATTGATTTTTTTTTTTGTTAGTAAAGAGAAGACACTTTGTTTTGGAAGTGTTTAATGTTAAGAAATTGGCAACAAATCAATTGATGAAGCAATTGATATCATTATTAGCTTGTAGTATTAAGTTATCAATTTCAAAATCATTAAAAAAAATACTTGTGTCATCTGCAAAGCAGAATGGTTTAAAACGCACAGGTATGAAAAAAATATCGTTTATATAAAAATTAGATAATAGTGGCCCAAGAACAGATCCCTGTAGAACGCCACAGCGTAAGTTGCGGAGTGATGAGCGATTTTATTTGCTATATTCGCATTTTTTATTTTATGTTGGAAGTACATGAAGAAAAAGTATGTATGTGTGTGAGAAAGAGAGAAAGTTAATGAATACCTTAACTCATAAAAAAAATATAGATAATAATATATCAAATACAAATAGTACAAAATATAGTAATTCAAATACTAGATCTTTGCTACGACGTGCTTCCCATAAATAATACGCACGTGCTTTTGTTATTGAATACGTATATATACACTAAATGGAAAAATTATTATGACTATTGGGCGATTTTATTCAAAGTAACTATTCCGCAGATCATGTGGAGATGTCTAATACGGTGATAAAATTAAGATATCTGAATTTGTATAAGAACGGAAAGTTAAA
Source organism: Dysdera silvatica (assembly GCA_006491805.2). Lineage (NCBI taxonomy): Eukaryota > Metazoa > Arthropoda > Arachnida > Araneae > Dysderidae > Dysdera > Dysdera silvatica. Next base: position 196,751,875 of record QLNU02015360.1, read on the forward strand.
AATATGCAAATACTAATAAAACATACCACTCATGAAATAATGGGCAAATAAAGAATGCGATCTGACGCACTTTGAAAGTGGAATGTTTGTGGGCGCTCACATCAGTGGTGCTAGCATTAGCAAAACGTTGGGATGATGCCGAAAATGAGTATTAGGTAGACGGATTCGAGACCATCAAACTTTAAGGAATAGAAAGTTGCACTTTCTCATATTTGGGATAATATTCCCCACAGGACATATTAAGAGTTAATAGAATCCCTGCCTCTAGAAGAATTCAAGGTGCATTAAGGACAAAAGGTGGTTAACCGAAATACTAGCCCCATGGTTATGAAAATTTAGATAGACAACCAGTATACATATATATATTATATAAAACAAATTAATCTAACTCTGTTATTTTTACAATGATCTTATATTAGAAAGTACAGACTTATACAAGCATATCTTCAATTATTACCTAAAAAGTCCGTCAATAAAATTATAGGGTATTTCGTATATGAAAATGTATAACATAAGTTTATTAATTCTTACGAAGATGTAGAATTCAGACATAGAAAAATATCATTGTTTTGCTATAATTTTACGACGTCAGATATAAGGCATAATCTTATTAGCAAAATAATAATTTTTTTATATTTTCTGTGTCTGAGTTTTTTGTTTTCGCAGAATTAATAATCTTACGTTATATATTTTCATACTCTTTTTAAAACTACTTTCATAAATGTGTTTCTGTTCAATGGGATTTTTTTATGATATTTTTTTCGATTTTAGTTCCTTTGTTTAGCTTAAATAGACCATGATTTAATTGGCATGCAACTAGGACCTAGCCTATAGATGGCCTTTGCTGTAAGAAAACATCATTATTTATAACAGGTTTTAAGAGGAGGAGGAAACAAGGAATGCCACATTTGACAGTTACGTAGGAAAAATTAGGGCCAGAATTAAAAGTTTTATGGACAAAAATACATTTTATTTTTGTTCATAAATTTGGAAAAATAACATATCTTATTTGTACGAGTATATATTATATATTTGGTCGACGCTCAAAAAGGACGAACAATAATTGACGAATAAAGTAGACTGTATAAATCCTGAAACTTGAATCCTTGCGCTGCAATGCGTTCAGCACTTTTTCAAAGCGTAAAAAAATGCGTTGTCCTTACAAATTCAAGCGTTCTCTTTCCGAATATATGGGTTCTACTCTGGTACAATACGCGTTTTCAAAACTAGGAGAAAACCGGAAACAAACATTCCTTTATAAAACGTGAGAAACAAACTACAACAATGATTAATAGTATTTTTTAACGAAACGAGAAAGCATGAGAAAACGCTTTCGTTGTCATTAAATTATAAAGAAGCAATTAATTAAGTGAATGAGAAGATATATATATATTCAGAATCGGGTTGTATATCTCAGAGGGCCAGTTATGCTCACAGAGAGTACGTTATCAGAATAGGAACGCTAGAATTTTTTGGAAAAAATTGTAACACACTAACAAGAAAGAAAGCTAATTACAAATATTCCTTAAAAATTTTCCAGTATTGTAAGCTTCGGGAAGGCCTTTAACAAAAAGCAAACGCTCGCTGAGATTATTTCAAGTTCTAGTGAAGCTTTTAAAATCACTTTTAAAGCTTTGAAAAATTAATGATTTTGAAGCGAAACAAATTCTCGCCTGGAGAAGCATAAGGAAATCATATTATCATTTGTTTGTAATATGTTTTTAAAGAGAGAATTTTGTGTGGCTTTATGTAAATATTTCTCTTTCGTAAATAGGCAAAATTTGTTTCTCAGGTATATTTCAGTTTATGTTTGAAATTCTATTTGAGTTTAACACATAAAATGTCCCTCCCGTTTCATACGTCGAAGGTAGAAATGGAGATGCTTAGCATAAAGCATGTCCAGATGACCACATTTTACCTGTGAACATGGTAGTTTCATGTCAAGTACGCATTTCAAAATGATCGCTATAAAAACTCATCTTTGGATTATGATGATGTATGGTATTTTTTTATAATTTTATAGAGCAAAATTTCCTCTCTACCACCGAAATATTGCTTAACATTATTTGTAACATGTAAATCCTTTCGTAGAAGACTACCTTGAAATTTTGTGGAATATATTTACAACATCAACGTAAGACAACTCAATAAAAATATGCAGCTGGTTGATGTCAAGGAATAATAAAAATGTCATTCTGTAAAAGGGCACAGATAAAATTCGTTCACCCTCTTTCCCATATATATATATATATATATATATATATATATAGGCCTTTACAAAAAAGTAAATAATTTCCAAAATAAATTCTTTCGACAGGCAGTGATCATCTCAAATAAGGTGAAACAATCTTGTTCAAGATAAACAACAAAGACGTCCCATCTTTCCATCCGCAGAAAACAATTCTAACTTCCGTAACATCCTTTACAATCCTGTTTTTCTCTGCTATGGGCGAGTTGCTTTCTTCATCTTCTTCTCTATAAATCCGTCTAAAATTTATCGCTTGGAAATTATTTCTTTCTCGAGATCACGTTTTTGTGAGAAATATCCTGTTCGGTAGTGTTTGTTGTCTTCTGAGGCGAGGGCAAATAAAATCGGATGAAATCAGTGATGATTTTCCATCCTATACGACAAAAACAGGTGAAACATATTTATGAGTTTTGCAAAAGATTAAACCCATAAAAGAATGTTGGTTTATGTGTTAAGAAATGTACATAAAACCACAAAAGCATCAAAAAAAAGGCGTATCTAGTAAAGAAGAGTTTTCAAAATTATTTTGTGGGGCATCCAAATACATAGTATATACATTTATAGATTACGTTTTTTCTTTCATTAAATAATTTCATTTAAATTTATTCACATATTATTAATTACATGAATTGTTGTAGCTTTATGCGCCATCTTTATAAATAGTTTTATCTATGTATCATTTCTGATTAATGTTTTCAGCTAATTTTTTTAAATAATTACTATTTTTCATGTTGATACTTCTCTTTAAATTATTTTTATTATAATGATTAAATTAGACGTTAATGCATTCTTCTTTTCTTTTAATATATTCTTTCTTTTACTTTTTCCTTTACATTATCTTCTTTCATTTCTTTATACATGTATATACACACACCTGGGATAGACCAATCACAGCTTTAATAACAGCTCCATAAAAATGCACATATTATAATATATTTTGTATTTGTGCAGTCTTCCATAAACCTGGTTTTCAAGAACCAAATCGAACCTGATATATAATTAATTGTTTACAATGTAGTAAAAAAAGTAATTTATATTTGTTCAAATTCCGAATTACAATTCCCTACTTAAAATTAACCGTTGTTTTTCAAAATCAAATAATTAGTTTTCTACTATTTACAGAAAAAGCAAAGAAGACAAACAAACGGAAAACGAATTAATTGAACCCTTGAATGGACATTTGTATTTTGTTTCCATTAAGCACCTCGGTAACACTTTTTTCTCTAAAAGATACATTCGATACCTTGCTGCTAAAAAAGGCAAACCCTTCACCCTGAAAACATTAATTACAAGGGAAAAAAGAAATAAATAAACTTTGAATTTCACAAAATGAGGAAAAAGAATTTTCAAAAATAAGCTTCTCTTTTCCATTAGTCAGCTTTTTTTTGCCAAAGTTTAACGTTTTTTATGTTCGCTAGATCTACAGTACTTTCGTGGAGATTTGATGTGAAATTTTGAAACACGTTTAAATAAATCCTCTCAATCGATCCGAAATTGATGTTTTAAACATTATAAATGAAACAGACACCTTCATATTGATTGTAAGAAGCAGTTGATTCGTATATTGGTACACTAACGTTTATTCCAAAAAAATATTCAAGAAAAGATCCAAAAGGATAACTAGGAGCTTGACAAAAACCTAAATGTGAATTTTTAAATTCTCACCATAAAGAAAATTATTATCAGTACGGAAAATTTTGTATTACTCAGGCATTGAGAATGCATAATAAATGCATATAGAAATGCCAGTCCAAAATTAGGAATATTGAGCATACTATACAAAAAAAAAAAGTAAAAAGCCGGCTTTGGAATGACATCAACAAGATGACTTTCTATTCAAGTATTGCCACTAATGACCGAAAGCCAATGACGTTAGTAATTTCCTATTCAATGATTTACTAAGTTGGTTCGTTATTAGCTTACCTCTTCCGTCCAAATTACTCTTTGCGTGGCTGTGTATATGATGCATACTGCTGGACTCCAATGCTTCTCATTAAATGCCATAGAATGCCATCGATGCTTTCAAAATAGGCCAATTGCCAGTATCTTTGCTGGTAATTTCCAGGATGAAATACGATGGCGTATACTAATATACAATGAGAGAATATCATAACTCCTCCAGCTTCCTTTAAGAGTGATCTTTGATCATATTCAGCTAGGGAGAGCATCACGGGACATTGAAGACGAGGATGGATACTAATGAATCCGTCCCCAGTTGTTAACCGGAGGACGTATATATTCTCTAGTCTCGGATAATAGGAATCATTGTTCAATAGTTCGTTCATTACGGCTTATATGACTACCGATTTATTCTCTCTAAATAAGCTACCAGAGGAACCATCTAACTTCATCTTTTATCAATTTACTGAGTTATAACGAATTGAAAACCGGAGTATGTATTAAAATTGCTGTACTTCTCATAGAGGGACATCTAGTGTTCTGATTTGGTAGGAAGTGGCTTTAAATTACTGTACTTCATATCAGTTGCAATATATAAATCCAGAAGAAATACGCCTTGTTATATACAACGAAAAATTTCATCCACCTAGGAGCGGATTTTATGCATGGCGAATTTATTACAAAACGCTATTTTTTCCAGGTAAAGGCATATCAATGTTTCGGTAACAAATAACACAATAAGGATAGAGCTGATGCAATTAGGACGACATCGATTTTCTCCGAATTTTTAAGAAGGTTCAGACGTAATTTATTCCATATTTAATTACTACATGCGTTAATTATGTTATTGAATAGTTGAAGAATATATTCTTAAGAATTCTTTCAATTGCATCCACGCAAAATGTCTGCAGTTTTTTGATCGTTGAACAAAGACTTGTGCAATTAAATGGATTTTGATGTACCGTGCGCTTTTCAACATCAGTGCGTTTCCGAAACTGTCTTTGAAAAACACAAAGGAATTAAGCGCCTGTTATAATTTATCCAACAAAACTACTTTACTTCGCATCACCCATTTTAATCAGAGCATTAAATAGTGATAAGGATAGCAAATATTCTCGAAGAAATTGCAAAGAAGAAAATAAAAGTAACGAAATATCCCATGTTGTTGTCTCATTTTTCACAACTTGCGGTTTGGTAAAACACGAGCACTTGGTGAAATTAAACTTGCTGATATAATTCTAACTTCAAGATGAAGTGAAAGGGAAATTCACAGGTAAAAAAAAATGAAATAAAATAAAGGGTTAGAAATTTTTTAAAAGAAAGGTAAAAAATTTACAATAAAAATGAGTTTTAACCCAAGCATATCACCCTCCCCATAAACCTATCGCCGAGATTTATCTTTGCCGAAAAATCTCGATAAGTGCAGCTATTAATTTCACGCCAAAGCGCAGCGTCAGCGTTGCCCGTTATCTTTTTTGGCCATTTTAGGCTACAGTTTGCGCCAAGGGTTGGGGAAAAGAAAGGAATAAAAAATCTAACAGGCCATGTTTTATCCCTTGCGATAACAGTCACGAGTTGACAGTTATTTCTATGATTTTTTTACACTTCGTCTGTTTTTTATTACTCAGGGTAGCCATTTATAAAATGAATATTCCGAAGGATTCGTTTATAGATATCTAGAAGTATAATCGTATGATTAGCTACAAAAAAAAAAAAAGTTTAAGTTCATTAATTACCTTAGACACAACATATATGGAAAGGAAATCAAAAAAAAAACTTCCAAGTGTACAATTACTGTTCAATTATTCTTGGTTGCGCAATCTACTCATAGCGAACTTAAGAAATAAATACTGATATATGATACAAAATTGAAGACGGATACCGAATGACAAAATCAATACAAATTCAGATCCCGTAAATGGTTATCTTTTATTTGGGTAAGTTTAAATTCAAAAATGCGAAAGAAGATAAATATTGGATGAGTTGAATTTGGTGACAGATTTAGAAAATTGCCGCCTCTAGGCGCAAGTTACGAAGTGCCTTAAAAAGCAAACAAAACACGCATATCATACTCTTAACTTTTTATATCTTAAGGTAAATTTTTACATAGTTGCAAACCAATATATCTTTACCATTAATTTTATGTAATAATCAATGATTTCTGTACTATCGGCTGCCGACCCACAAGATTTACATACCGAAATATATTTTTTAATAATAATAAATTTTCATTCAACCCGATATACAATATTTCGTGCTACATAGCTTGAGCAGTATAAAAATTATAGAAATGTAAGAGAAGATCTATATTAAATTATTTTAAGTTTTGAAGTTAGAAATGGAAGAGAATATAAAGCCGAAGCTTGTACCGAGATTCTCTTCCAGAATGTAGAGATACTGACAATAAAAAAAAGGCAGATTATTCTATGGTTCTGAATTCTGCTTGTTTTAAGGAGTTAGGTTGTAGCATACCTTGGCAGGCAGACGTAGAAACCTTGTAATAACTTAAGAACAGGCTAAGCGTCGTTTTTAAGAATTAATGAATAAGCAGTATTAGTGTTATTTGGGGTTTCAGATGGGCCTCATTTGAGAAAATTGCGATACACACCTGGATAAATTTTGTGAAATTAATTGTCTATTAAAATTCAAATCAGAAAAATATGTGTGTCCCAGCATATGAAATAATAAATTTCGACTGAAAGAATGCTAGAGATGAACAAGTGGTAGTTGTACTATTAAAAGCTATAGATATGAAATTAAACAACTATAGAAAATACTATAGATTAATTAATTAATGTTCGATACGCTATGCAAGAAGCGTTTAAAATCTCACATTGTATTCAGAATTTGCACATTATCCTGTTCACGATCATGTACGATTTATGTCAACACAGATATTAAACTTATGTTCATTCTGCATTTATATATTTGTACTACAGAACATGCTTTTCGATTATTACTAATAAATTTGATACCCGTGTAGCTCATATTTGAGCATTTTTTGGTATAGAAGAAAAAGAGACGCTTTCCCCATCCTGGATTCGAACCAGGGTCCCTCCGTTTAGCCCGGAGTGTCTTGGACCGCTAGACGAATGAGGACAGGTAATAACGCTCTCTTTCTCCGTATATAAGGATGTAAGATATTATTACCCTTCGCAGGGATAACACAATTGTTTCAAGAATGGTCAACACACAAAGTCAACGGGGCGTGTTTTTTGTGAGATTTTCGTGAGGGATTTTTATTACTAATAAATTTGATACCCACGTTCAGCTTTTCGATATTGTCAAGTTCGCAAAATTTTGTTTTTAAGCTCCCTGATGCCTCCCTCCCTCCAACAGGTGGCGCCCCTAGGCACACAGAGGTGTAGCAATTCAAAAATTATAGGGGCTCAAACACCCTTAAGAAAGGTAAAGTGATTCGTCGCTAAAGAAAGCAATGTATTTCGTTATCCAATGGAGGGGGAGCTTGAACCCCCACGAGCTCCCCCTTTTCTACGCCGCTCTAGGTACGTGCCTACCAGTACGTACAACCAGTGCCTACTCGGAAATTCGGCACTGGTTGTATTCAAACATAGTCGAAACCGTGTAAGTGCATATCAATGCGCAACGAACTTCCCTGTAGTTAAACCGTTTGTGAACACAAGCAGAGTTCTTTAAACTGTTAGGCGTACAACAGTTTTTGTTGGATTACTTGTTTATCTACGCTATAAGAATAGCCAAATTACATATTCCTATTTCTAAGTTTATAAATCATGTATTTATTTTAAAAATTATACAATATCACATTACTTTATTTATAAAGATAAGTAACGTTTTAGTTTCATGTTCGGCTCTTAAAAATTTAAAATCTCAAACTTTTAATTAAATTCTAAAACAGGCATGTTTTCTCTTTCTATATATCTGCCGTATTGAAACTCCCTATGGGCATGAATTTAAAAGTATGCTTGACGAGCAAGGATGCTTTCTAGTTAATAACCCCTTTCAAATGAATGAACCTGTGAAAGAGTTTGAGACACAAAATATTCATGTGACACTAGCCCATTCGATACGCGGAATTTGGACATGAGTGGGCTTACTTCCAGTGTATCGGTGCTCAGCGACGTTTTGTTAATTATGAAAACACAAGCGCGGTTTCTGGGACATTTCTTTATGCCCTTATCGGGTTGAAGTTCCACAATAAAACACGTTTGATTTAAAAAATGTGCTGCCATGCGGTTTCTACAGTTATAGATATGCAGTTAAACGGGTTCAGATACCATTAAAAAGATAGGAAAAGTTTTGAGGCTTAATATTCGATGCGGGTTGTGTGACTACTATGTACTTATGTGGATTCGACTGTACAGGCTCGGACATGCCGTCTGAGCGCCTTCCAGAGCATGAAGGGGAAACATTATGGATGCGTTTGTCGGCTGGGTGTCTGTTCATTAAGCTCAAAATCCTGAACAGGATGGGGCAAATGTCCAACTAGCCCCTCATTTCCGGCACTCATCACGAGAAACTTTGTGAGAAATGGTAATTGCCCACTTTGGCTTAAAGAGAAGTCGATTAAGATGGGAATTATTTTTGTAGATTTTTATATATACTATGACGTAGAATAACAGCTAATTTTCAGGGACTTGTAGTATTCCAGAACAGAAAGCAAAATATCACAGAAATTATATTTTTTTCATTACGTACTTGCTCTTCGAAAAGATAGTCAATGCAGCAAGGCAAATATGTGTCATCTCGATGTATAAAATTTAACTATCTTGGAAAAAGGAAATACATATTTTTGAACTTTGTTTCACTCTATAAATATCAAAAAGACTATATCTGATATGACTACAAATATAAAAGAACTCCGTTATAATACTTCTCTATTCTCGTTCGTATAAATAACGTTTACACGTCCAGACATGTTATTCGGTTAAGCATATATATATATACACAAGAGAATTTTCTTTTCTTATTTTTCTATAACCAGCGGTTTGTAATAACTCAAATAATGACATAATACAAAATAATTTACCATAAAGTTCAAAATTAGGTTTACAGATACTGAAAGATGGGAAGGGAAGTTTGATTGTGGTTGTAAAACAAACACACACGCACGTACGCGAGCGGTAAAAAAAGTCTTCAAATAGTCCAATAATTATGTCATGGTGGTTATTTGATTGAGTTAAAAAATAAATTGTCTTAGCAAGTTGTTGAATGGACTTCAACGAATATAGCAATGATTCCCACAACATTTGCAAATTACAATAGCTAGCAAATAATATATATAAATAAAAAAACAACAACATATATAGTCAGTACGTGACGAACTTTTCTATGCAGTTATTATACTGGGAAAATAGTGTCGTTCGTTCGCGAAGACACTGGTTTTGAATGCTTCGTAAGAAGACCCATGAAGAGGCATCTATCGACAAACATTACGTATAATTATGGGCATCTTTATTTCCAGTTGACTGATTATTTAACCTTCGTCAGAGTGGGGAAGCAAACGGGTGGGGCGCGTCCAGTAATTTGTGTGTGTTCCTGCTCGTGTTTGTGGGAAAAGTTCTTCAAGCGTGACAGGAACTGGGAACGACCTTCGATTCCCTGAGACGGAGCCGTTATGCCACTTCGATTGGTGTATTTCCAGCCATTCCCTGATCTCAGACAATGGCTTTCCGAAACTTCTATGGGACGATAGCTCTTGATAAGCGGTCCCCAGTAGCCATTAATTGATTAAGCAGACGCCGTCAAAGAAATCTCGACGGTGACTTGGGGAATTTACTCTGCGAGCTTCTTTCTTCGACAACACCAGCAAGTGCGTCAGCGATAAATGAAACTGCAATAAACAGGAGAATGGGCTTACGCTAGAAGTGGTAAATGTGCTATGCTTTTTGTTGCTCTTTCTCCGAAAACTAATGAAATACGAGATAGGCATCGTCTTTTACTGGCAATTAAACTGAGTTATACGAAGGCCGTTTCCAACAAAGGTTAATAAATTTATATCCAGGGCCGGGAAAACGGTAGAGATTTGTTAATCAGGACGAAAAATTGGTATAATGCGCAAAAGTAGCAAGAGAATAAAAAGTCCAGCAGGGATTCGTAGGGGTTTACATGCATAAATCGAAGTAGTGCAAGGGATATACTCTTCTTCTAGTTTGTATTGTACAAATGAGAGTACTGGAGTTGTTGTACTAAAATCTATTGCTTAATAATAGATATGCTAGCGGGCAGGGTTTCAGCAATTAAAAAATTATGGGGGAAGGAAACCAAGTAGCTTTTAAAAAGATCACTTGATTAGGCGTTAAAGAGAAAAATATATCTTAATATCCAAGGCCATCGGCTTAAACCCGGAGGCCCCCTTTTATTACGTCAGTGGTTATAAGTAACTAATTTACAAATATGGCCATACACAAATAAAGCGAATCGCTTTATCTTAGAATTACGTTTACGTTTAAGAATAAATTATAGGTGGTTATTTAATATCGTATAATCTATATGCTATTGAAATGGATTTATATGGACTTGTATGGATTTATATGGACTTATATTAATTTATTGAACCTATTTTTGGATTTATAGGTCTTTATTTATGGATTTTAATGGATTTATTGGATATATATTTGGAATGGATTGCTTGTGGGAATCAAGGGGAATTCAATATCGCAATCAACAATATCAACAGTTTGTTCTGTATGATAAACGTTGAACAATTCAAGCGTAAGTCTTTTAAGTTATAGCAGTTACGATTTAAGGTTGCCATTTCTTTTTTATAATGAACAAGTTTGTTGATTCAATTTTTCGCGATCACTTATTCCGTATCGAAATTCATTTATTGATTCGCAGGATACAGAAGAACCCACTTACAAAGAGTCCGCATTTAGTTTCCAGATTTAGAGAGGAAAATACGGATTTTGTTTGGTATAGTTATCCCAGATAGCAAAGATCGCCCTTAGGACGTCCCGAGGACGTTCTGGACATCTTCAGGACGTCCCTAGGACGATCTTTACTATCTGGGGGATTAAGTGCGATACAATTTAATTATGTTTAGGGAACAAGGCTTTCACGAATCCGGACGTAACGAGTTAAAAAGGCGATATTTTTTAAACGAAACGTAGAAAATTTCAAAAAAGAAATAAACGAATGAACGAATAAATAAATAAATAAATGAAATCAAAAAGTGAAGTCAAAATCCGAAATTAAAAAAAAAAAAATCAGTGAGATCAAGGATGCCTTCTTTACTGAGGAGAACATGATGAAACAAACATTTCAGCACATGAAATTGGAGAATTTCTCAAAACTCTCATCTCCTTCAGAATACATAATAAGAAATTCACAATAAGTATTTTTTAGACAACGGATTATACAGATGACTATGTATTTAATGAGCTAAATATTTCGCCATCAATTTAATGAACGTAAGTACTGCAACACGAAACAAATAACTATACAGCGTTGTTGTTGTTGTTGTTTTTTTGGGGGTGGGGGGCATCGCTAAATATAGCTTATTCCGGGAATGGTTACTGATGTAAGTTTTCTTAGCTTTATGCTTTAAAATTCAAGTGGTAATATAATCCATTAAATTTTAAGCACACTTAAAATTGAATATTTTTGTATATATGCTATATATACATAACTTTACCTCTCTATATATAATCTAACTTCGATTTAACGATACTTGATTTAACTATGTCCTCGAGTTAACGATTGTTTTTCTTGGTCCGGATTGAATTACGTTGAGTTTAGTGTTATAATTTCCTTCATTTAACGCTTGCTGTCCCCGATTTAACAATATAACCTCGATTTAACAATAAATAATTTCTGTTATTAGTCTGTAGTTGCAAGTAAAATTTTAACTGGAAAATTAATTGTCGTCAGAAAATCAACTTCAATTGAGTTCACTCAATTGAAGCGAATGCTGGTTTACAGTGTGTAAAGTATTTACTGCGTTTTGACGTCAACGATGGTCTTTTCGATGTATAAATGAAATGAATGAAAAAGTAATGTTAAATGCCAACTCTCAAGAGAAACCTAAACAAACTTCAATCAAGGATTTCTTTTCAAAGTAGTAATTACATACCTACTTTCGCCTTATCTTTATTAAAATTAACACGTATCCTTCAGAAGGGTGGTAAGCATTTCTTCATTTTTATTTTCCATAATTTCTTATATCAGTTCCGATCAAAAGCACACCACGATTTTTGTTCGGGGGAGGACCGTAAATACAAATGCAAATAAGAAAAAAAAAAAAATATATTTATGTATTTTTTTTTCAATCTAATAGTTGTTACTTTTAACGTATTTTGCATGTAAATTTTCAGCCCAAGGAAGAGCCTAGGATTTATCGCCCCAACCTCACTTGGTGCTATTAGCTAAATATGTTCCCTTGATTCAACGAATTCCTCGATTTAATGATTATTTTCAACGGTCCCGTGAAAACCGTTAAATCGAGGTTAGACTGTACTTTATTTTTAAATTTGGAGTGTTAAATTCCAAAACGGACGTAGCGAGCATTTTCGTTGTTTGCAAGCTCCTCGTTATACACGAATCTTACTGCATATGTTTTTGATTTCAAAGGTTTTAAATTTTGTGTGCGTATTTTCACAAATGCGGTTTAAATTGCAGACAAGATACACTATTTTGCAATATCGAAGTGGTACACGAGTATATCCAATCAATCGTTCCCTACTATTATACTTTATAATACTTTGCGTTCATGAAACTCATATAAGCAGGGCTTGAGAACTTGCGGTTAACTGTACTGGCCAGAGAAGAACTGTACTCGCTGGCCTTGATAAAGAACCCAGTACGAAAAACAATTTTCTACTTGCCAACGGAAAAAAAAGATGGCGGCGCAGACCCCTACGTTTACAATGATTGTGGTATTGGCCTCTTCCAGATATCCATCCGGTTTTGAAGAAGGAACTTTTTTTTTGCTGTCGAAACCGTTATTAACTGCATCTGATTAAATGATTAAAAACGTTAATTTTGTGTTTGTTTGCTTAACTGAAAAAACCTAGTAAAAAAATATCACTGTTTTCAATTGATTTTACACTTGCTTTGGTGTTCTATCAGCAGTGAGATGGTTCCGGTTCTCAGCGATTCCGACGAACCGGTTATTAAAATATTTTTAAAAATATGAACCGGTTGCTCTCTGTTTATTCGATGTTCGACGAGAATTTTTGTAGTTCAAAAACCAGTTGTTAAATTTTTGGCAGGTTAGTAAACCAGCTATTAAAATTTTGACACTCCATCATTGCGTACTATCGAAAACATGAGTCGTAAGCCTTTATATATCAGTATTCTTTGTGCATGTGCACATATTAAACTATTCAACTTTTTCAATTTTTGCCTAATTTCAGACAATGGAATGAGAGTACGGAGCGCTCCGCACTGAATTGAGATGGGAAATTAACCCTAGAAAGGAAGGCAGTCAGAGCTAAAAGCGTTGCGACTTTAAAAAGGAAGTCTTAGAAAGTGCGCTTTAACCGTCCAAAAATGAGAATAATGCGTGTGATAATACGTCCGAGAAGTTCAACGGGCATAGTTTGCCTCGTCGCCAAGTAGAAAGGAGGACGAACAATAAGAGAAAAGAAAATTGTGATCTGCCAAGAGTTGTTGAAGGGTTGCTGAAAAGAAAAATAGCTGGGTATAGTAATGGCCGTAAATAAATCACTTTACGTGGAGCGCTACATTTTCGCTTGAAGTCTGAATACAGGTTATTTTTGGATTCTACGAGATCTTTTGACTAAAGGTTCAAATTTTATGGTGCTCGCACAACTCGACGTTCCTGAAACGCGAGAACAGTAAAGCTTTCATTTGATTGAATCCAATTTCCACTATGGGTACTTTTGTAACATATGCTAATGCATCTTGAAGCGAACTTCTATCCAAAGCAAAATCTTGTAGCAGAGTCGACTCCGATGGCGGATTTGCATATCTCAAATTCGAATCGTCTGTAGCTTTCTATCTGTTCTATACAGAAAAATCCAATACAGCAAGGGCAAGTCAACGACTTCATATCCAAGTACTCAGAGCATTTTTTTAAATGCTTAAACTTTTCAGAACTGCATTGGCTGGCTATAAAACCGATGATTCTTCCTCCCCCAACTGCCGAATTACAATTGCAAATTCGGGTAAAAAAAAAAGAGAAAGATTGAATTTGCTTCGCTTACCATTCGCGAATTTATATCGTACCAAGTTTTTGATTTTAACCTAATGCGGCTCGTTAAAAATTTTACATTTTTCTATCAAAAGATTGAAATATATTCGGAACGTTGATGAACGTTGAAATTTTATGCAATCAATATCTTTGAATAGTTTGTTAGGATGAAAGTTAACGCCTTGGGTAGCACTTCTTAATCTGATCTCAGGACGATAATGGCACCAAGCAGGTTATCACTCGGGGATGAGAGAAATACCGGAGTAGCCATTTGCTAAAGACACAAAATGTTATATAGTTGATTTTTATATATGTATCTGCCGAAAGTTGTACAAAAAAATTCCACAAACAGTAAAGCGAACATATTTAAGGATAACTTAGATAATTATTTTTATCACAATTTATTATGTAACTATTTAAATAATAACACAATTGCCAAATAATGGTCAACACACAAAGCCACCGGGACGAGTTTTTGCGAGTTTTCGTGGGGAATTTATTATACGTAATAATTCCGATACCCATGTTTTATAGCTCAGGCCAGAGCTTTTCTTATAAGAGAAAAAGTATAAATAATACCTTACAAGCTTTAAATACGGAGAAAGGGAGTTTCGTTCCTGTCTTCGTTGGTCTAGCGGTTAAGGCACTTCGAGGTCAACGGAGAGACCCTAGTTCGAATCCAGGTCGGGGACGACGCCTTTTTGTTCCTCAAATAAAAGCTCTAGTTTGAGCTACAAAACGTGGGTGTGGGAATTGTTACGTATAACAAATTCCCTATAAAAAACAAAAAAAAAAATCTCGCCCCGGAAGCTTTATGTGTTGATAACAATTTGGCAATTGTGTTAGTCCTGAGGAGGGTAATATTACCTTACAACCATTAATCGTGTTTAAAACATGTACATAGATCTACTGGTGTATGCAGAGAGGCATTAATGGGGATTGTAATCCCCCCCCACTGCGATGGAAATTTGCATATATACATATAAATATATGGAGCTGTAGCTTTGTAACACCCGTTGTAAGTTTGTAACCCCCCCCTTATGAATTGTCTGCGTACACCCATGTACAAATGAAAGTTAGGAGAGCTACTTGGGACTAGAAGAAAAATGAGAACTTTGATTTGTACAAAGATTGGTATTTTGTCTTTAGCTGATTCCAAGTAGGAAAATAGAGAAGAAAAAAAAATAGAAGATATTGTTGTTATAATTATGCAATAATCATGTAATGAAATTCAACAACATTTATTTAATATTTTAATCTTTAAAAAGAAGGAAGAAATAAAGGAACCGATTTCTTGTAAGTGAAATTTCGGAATCAAAAATTCACTTTAAAATGTAAAGATGTAAAGAAACTGCAAAATTTACCCAAAACCACATTTAATGAACGCATTATTAAACTACTACGCTGATAGTGAATACATCACAAACTGATATGCAGTAATTTCTCCCATTAAGGACTTTCAAAGGATGGAAAAAAGGTCAATGTACACTCTTTTGAAAAAAAAAAAAAAGAAAGAAACATCATGAAGAAATTATCTGTTTTTATTAAAATTAAATGTATATCCAGCACATACACAGGTAAGGAAATGATAAAAAATTCAAGGCCGTAGGACCCATCAATGGCTAGGAATTGCACATTGAATGTTCAAATCAATAGTTGGTGAAACCCCCCCTTCCCCTGGCGGCGATGCATGCTTCTATACGTCGAGGTAAGGAGTGATAAAGGTTCTTAATGTCATCCTGTGACACATTCTGCCAAGCATTCGTGCACCTTGGCCTTCCAGAGCCTTTGTTCAGCCGATAAGTTCCTCGCAGCAACCATTGCTGCCAACACATTTGCACAACAGTGGACGTACGGTGCAGGTGGCGGCCTATTACTCGGTAGGACCAGCCAGTTTCACACATCCAGACTATTCGACCACGTTCAAAGTCGTCCAATTGGTTATAAGGTCCTCGTCAACGTCGTAACGGCATTACTGGTTGCGTCTCCAGGGAACTGCAACGCCGACAACGAGAAAAATAAACCGTTCGCAATTTTTACCTCTTTTATACGATGCTCGTTGCAAAGTAGAAATGCGGGCTATGATTGAAGTTAACACTCATTGGCTTTGAAAATTTAATCATTTGCATACTTGGTTTAAAGGAATTAGCATGCGAACTTTCGAGATGATCGGAGTAATTTTAAGGGTGCTTCTTTTCTTTTTCAAAAGAGTGTATTTTCAGAAGGTTTTAAGTACGATGTCTTGGTGAAAGCCTCGCCAGGCCTCGTCATTATTACCTAAATCAGTGTTTGTCTAATGGGGGCTGGACTCCCACCCGCCGAATTTTTATTGGTAGACCTTCGAGAAGCTGCTTGAATGCTAAAAGGGTTTAATTAATATAATACAAAACATTTTAAATTAAATAAAACAAGAAACAATTTAAAAATCTGTTGTGGACTCCTTCCTCCACAAATGGAGCTAAGTAAATACCATCTCCAAGCCATCGTACTTAAAACCTTCTGAACTTCCGTCGACTCGGAAAAAAATACGCCGCTAAAGAAAAAGACGTTAATTGGGATGTATGTCGTTTGATGAAGCATTTACCGCGACTGCAAACTATCACCGCTGAACAGAAATAGGCGTTAATTATGGCGACGTTATTGGGTGATTAATGCAACTGATTTTACGGTATGGTAAATGTGGGCATGTGTGTGTAAATATATACTTTGGTTAATGTTGACTTTTTGGATAAACTATTAATTTTCACTCGTTTATGAAGTCGAGAGTTTAGTTCAGAAATATAGCAGAAAATAACTGAAAAAAATGTCATTGGATTTAGTTTTCGATATATTTCATTGACTCGTGAAATACAAATCCCAAATTCATTAAAAATTATTTTGCGTCTTATTTGCACAGGGTGCTTTGGAATAGATATTACCGCAATTATTGCTTAACTGACAGTTGTAGAAAAAACGTTTAGAGGAGAAAAGGTGATCAAATTATATGTAAGGATATCATATATGTCAGTTATTTTAATAGGGGTCCTGTATATATAAAAATACGCAGTTTAACTTTTTGTATCGTCCCGTTACCAAAAAAATATCCAATTAGAAATAAATCGCGCTATATCCAATCAATCAAATAAAGGAAATTCACATATTTATGTAGAATATTCTTTAATATAAATTGAATTTCAATACTTATAAACTTTTATTGCAGATTTAGAGACCTATATTTGGTGAAATAGTGGGGACCGTTTCGGAGAAAAAAGGAAGCTAAGGCCCAAATTGGTTTTGAAGGGAGCACTAATTCGAAGTACTATTTCATTTTTCCTAAATTTGCAGATGACCCCTGTTTACTTGGCAATCAAATTTAGAATTTCAAATACACGATATCACAGCAACCATTTCACAAAGAAACATGAAACATTTTTTATTTGATAAATTAGATATAATGCAATATTTTTGTAATTGGAAATATTTTGGTAAAGCGCCCGTATAAAAAAAGTTAAACGTATCTTTTTTGATAAATATACAACCTCTCGTAACATAAATAACATATTCCACATCCTTACATAAGGGTCACATTCTCGGGTTACATTCGTGTAGTTTGACGAAGTCTAAAGGTTACATTCTCGTAGTTTGAGAATTCCTTTTTCCCCTCTAATGGTTTTTCCTACGACTAACGTTTTAAATGATAATTCGGTAACATCTATTCGGAATCACCCTGTATGCACATCATGCGATACACCTATTGTCTAAAAGCACAACAGGAATGGAAAATTCTTAGATAAGACCTTTTATGCTTCATTCCGTTTTTACTTTACATAATGCATTCGGAAAATCATCTCCGAAAGTTCACTTGCTTGAAATAACGGAATTGCATTCAACCCTGAAAAATTGAAGATTTTGTCAAGCGTGGGAAATTAGGTCTCGGCCATTTGAACTTGTTTCGGAATTTAGATATGCAACCGTTGGAGCAGCGCAATCGTAAAGCAGAATCGGAGGAACGTAATCGTAGCAATTTTTTAATTTTAAAATGTTTTATACTACATATATTTTTAATACTGCTAAAACGTCTTAATAAAAATGAATTTACATATTCTAACAGGGAAAAATTCTTCATCTCTTAATTAGAATTAGTTCCGTATGCGTCTGTGTGCAAGGTATATGAACCTGCAAATAAACAGCGATTTAGTTAAAGCAAAATAATTTTCAAGAATATAAATATGCGAGCAGTAAAATATTTTAAAGATGATTTTCTTTAAAACTAAAGTCTGTTATTTTATGTTTCTACGGCGCAAGGTCAGGAAAGGTTATGCTGCGTCGGAAGCTATAGTTTTCAGAAGAATCCGCACCATTTAAGGCCTAAGAAACTTCTCAACTACAGCGAGCAGTTAGTATATAAGCGTTTTTGTTGTTTTGCATCGTTAGGAGTCGAACCCAGCTTAATGGTGGTGCAGTGACCACCGTCGAACCCGGCTTAACGGTGGTGCAGTGACCACCGTCGAACCCGGCTTAACGGTGGTGCAGTGAAATTAAAGGCCTAAAACCTAAGTATGTTTATTCTCTCTTATAAACATTCCGATAAATTGAGTTCCACATTTTACTATGTATAATTTGGATTAAAAGGCAAAAAACAACGATCTAAAATCAAATTCCAGAAATATTATAATATTTTCTACCAAGATAATATCAAGATGCGATGGAGAAGAATGTTGTTCGTCGTCCTCGTGATAACTTAAAACATCATTTTAGTTCTAAATGTGCAAATACACACAACGTTTTCAATTAAATGTGCAATGAAAATTTTCTGATGAATTGCTTCCTTGTAATATATTGTTTATCGGACTGCTTAATGGAATGCAAGTAGAAAATGCTCATTTTTTAATTAAATATAAGTAATTAAATATTGAATGAAATACGACTTCGTCGTAGTTTATTTTATTAATGAGTTCTTTAATTATTGGAGGAATGGTCAAAATCAATGCAGGATAGTTAAGAGTAAGATATCGCTCTATTCACTTAATTTTAGAAAAAAAAAATCCAACGACTCTCAAACATAATTAATAAATTTATGGATTAATTGTGTGTGTGTTTGTGTGTGTTAATTAAACTTTCCTTATTTTATAGAAGTAGCTATAGCGGTTAAGGAGACCGTTAACTC
This sequence comes from Dysdera silvatica, assembly GCA_006491805.2. NCBI lineage: Eukaryota > Metazoa > Arthropoda > Arachnida > Araneae > Dysderidae > Dysdera > Dysdera silvatica. The sequence continues at coordinate 196,771,303 of QLNU02015360.1, forward strand.
ATCGCGTTAAACTTGTTAAGCCGTCGACCATGACTTAGATGATTATACATAGAAGATAGATAGATGATTGACATAGAATTTTGGGACCCAGAACTTAAAAATATGCGCAAGTTATTAAGCGAATACAGACAATTTAGTCGAAGATAACATTTGAGCTTAGTGCATAGAAGGTACATTTAGGACACGGGAAGATCTATTTCCACGGAAGTAAATATTAAATGGATCTATACATAGATATATAACATAGGAGCCCCGTAGCCGTCCTGTGATGAAAATACCGGTACTGGTTTGAACGTCGAAGTTGTAGAAGCTAGAGGAGAAGGGGCATCAGCTGCGTGGTTGACACAACGAGTCCTTTTGCAGCGTAGGACCTTATTAGCTGTAGTGCCGAAAATTTCACTCTTCGTTAAAGTGCAGGCACAGCTTACAACACGTCTGGCCAACACTTCAACGTGGTGAACTTAAGGCCAAGTCCTCTGTTTATGTCATCATACTACGTGATTGAGTGATGACAAAGAGGCTTTCATCCTGCAATAAATTGATAATGATCGTTGATGGTGATGATACAATATTGGAACATAGTTGATGATAATCGAGCGGATTTATTGGCTTTGGATTTTATGTGTCAAGAATGAAAGAAGACTGAGATACAAACCTTCGAGGCTAAATATCTTGTGCCTAAAGGTGTACTTAAATTCTTATACATCTTAATTTCATTATTATCATCAGGGATTGACCAATCGCAGCAAACCAATTATTGCCAGATAAAAACAGTGCTCGTTCGTTTAAAAAAGAAAATTCAGAATCTAGTACGAAAAAAATTCTTACTCGCTGACAGCAAAAATTTAGTCGTTATTGTCGACCGAGCTACCAGATTTGTCAACACCGCATCAATCACCATCATAGCTAACAGTCATTTAGCTATGTGTCCCTTTGCTATGTGGCCCTTAGCTATGTGGCCATTTGTGTTCAGGTTATTCCAATATTGTTTTTAATTTGACTAATCCATTATATCCGAGAACGGCCTCTTAGGATAGTTTTATTAAATCTGCATATATAAATACAGTGAAGGAGAAGTAATATTAGTGTTTTAGGAGGTTTTCAAGTTTTAAAATAGTAAACTGCTGTGTTACAATGTAGAACAGGTATAAATCTGTAGTTAATTTTTACTTCAAAATCGTTCAGGAATAGCAACTCCAGTCTTAACTAAAATTAAGGATTATAGATTAAAATTTCGCTTAAAAGTAGGTAACGCAGACCAGAATTTTTTTTAAAAATAATGGAGGAAACTGGATGACACTTTTACAGCGAAACAAAAAGCGTCCTCTTTTCACTTTTCGTATCAAAATATAATCATTTCTCGAGTGTTTCTAAAATTAAGAGTTAAATTAACCAAAAATTTCATTACTTGTAAGTTCAGGAGGGAAGAGATGAGGAGAAAATTAAATTTTATTTTAAATTAACATTGCGTGCTAATTAAAAGATTAAAAGGAAGGACCGCTTTAGTACGTTAACTGCGTTATTCGGAATAATTTTGACCTCAAAATCCCACGACGATTTCAACCGCATAACTGACATTCTCATTATCATATTATAAATATAATGCGATTTTATGACACAAAAACCACGTATGTTAAGCCTAGTTAGATATGATATGAATAAACAAACAAACGCGAGAAAGAAAGGATTTGATAGTGTGTTATTACTTCCTTCAGAAGAAAGGAGGAAGAAAGAAGTACAATGGCGTTTATGAAATAGAGGTAATTGATAATAATCTCGACTATTTATTTACACTGTACAGATGAAGACTGATCACCTCATATGAAATGACATCGCCGGCTCATCTGTTTATTTATCCCATGATAAACCGGAACGCTGTATAAAGTTCCATTTAATCACGTAACACTTAATGTTCTATTAACATTCCCCATTCCTAATCTTATTATTCATATATATTACAAAGCGATATTCATAAATTGGGTATCAACTGATATAATTAGTACAATTTAAAAATTTAATAATAACAACCATTACTCTTGTAATATGCTTTTTGCAAATGATTAATTATTTCCGGATTTAGTTTCTAAAAACCAACTGCAAATGACAGGTATTTCGCAACAAACAGAACCAAATATCGATATTTAAATCGAAATGTATCAGATTTTAATCATTAGTCAGCCGATAAGTTCATGTCTGGGCCAGATGCTTTTGACTTCTAAATAAGATCCTCGTTACGAGGAGACTGATAACGATTTCTGTTGCTTTTCAAAAAGAGTGAATAGTAGTCTGAAAGTGCTTAAACAAATTTTCCAACTTTTCCGACACGGTCTGATAAAAATCTCAGCCGCTCAGATTGAATTTTTTCTCAAAAATTATCTTCCGTTCAGGGTCCAAGTTTTGAATTTGGAAAACAGTTTTCCCCGGCGAATTTTGAATTAACCGGCGGTTATGAATTTCAATCGCATATTTTTACAATAAAGCCAGATAAATCAGAAAAGACTATTCGAAAACAGCCGAACCAAAACAAAAAACAGTTTAGAGATCGCCCGATAGGTTTTGTTCCGCGTTACTTTTGTATGTCCGTGTAAAAACAGTAACTGCAACGTTTTGCCTTTTATGAGGCAGTTTTGAAAGAAATGGTACCTTTAACAAGAGTGGTTTATCATGGAATGTTTTTGGAAAACAGGTTTTGTTGCACTTTTGAGTAATTTAGGGGGGAAATTACAAAAGTATAAAATGGGTTTTTGAAAACGATAGCACGTTCTTTGGAATGGCATGTTATTTGTTAAAAGCTTTATTTTTTTCTTTCTTCTTTTGGGCTAACGAACTCTAATTCAAGTTAATAAAAGAGTTTTAAAAAGCAGAAAAGAGAAAATTCTTTTGTTTGTTTTTTCTTGCATTTTTTTAAAATAAAGTGTGTTTATTCGTTCTTGCGCTTCATCCGAGTTGAATGGTTAAAAGTTTCTTTGTTTTACCTCCAGGAAAAGCGTTTGTAAGAAAATTGTATTTTTCAGAATCTGTTAAACTTATTAATACACTATACGTATACAAATATGAAATTTAATATATACTGTTTTGCGAAAAGCACTGATAACACCTTTCGCCCTATTTGTAACTGAAAGGATTTATAAATGCTGTTATTATATGAGTGAAGTGAGAATTCTATAAGGTGTTTGTTTTTGTTTTACGTCGCAAGGCTTGCTGTGGTTATGTTCAGCGGGGACTTCGGTTTTAACATGGAAGTTTTCACATGGAGTTTTCACATGGCATCCGTACATTTTTGTATAGGGAACAACACTTGGACAAGGGCAGAAGAAAAACAAACATGCATTCTACAATACTGTTGGGGTTGAACTTGGGTTAATAGTACACTAGACCAGTGGTTTTCAAGCATTCAAGGATCGCGGAGCAATTTTCAAGAAAGAAATACGCCGCGGAGCACTATTGCCACGCTTATACCGAAGGAACTTACGCTTATTTTAGTTTTTTTTTTACATAAATATTATATTCAAGCTGTTAGGCGATGTTTCATTATATAGCAAAGCAGCAGTTATTTTTCGATTTCTTTAATAGCCGAAATTTTGATTTGAACTTATTTTTTTTCCATTGAAATAAAATTAGGAAATTTAAATATTGTTTTCTCATACATTTTCTACATACGCGTCTTCGGCGTAAGGGCGATGGCATTTTCACCTAGCACCTACGTAGGTACTAAACAGAACGACAGTACTGGAAGTGGAAGGTACTTTTGAGTCTTTGGCCATGTAAACATCAAGTTTTATTTCCATCTGAAATGTTATTTCGCCAGAGAAATGAACCTACTTAATCCGAATAAACGAAAAATAATAATAAAAGAACATGAAATAAGGCAAAGCTCTTGAGAACGAATTCAAACGCGGTACTCTAAATCTACAATATGTTATCCACGTAGAATTTAAAACTCTGTTTTCAGTTGCGAAAACAAAAATGTTCCTTTGTATCGAAAAAGAGGGATAAAGCGTAGTGTAAGGACTTTGCTAATGAGAGGAGATGGAGCTTTTTTGACATGCACAATTTAGCTATATCTGAATGAATTTGGAACAGCTGCAACAGAATATCTAGCTTCATATTGACGCGGGAACGGTATTTCGTTTTAGTAGCCATATAGGCAGAGATTTCGGTGATTTACATAGATAAGTTGTTGCAAAATGAAGGGAGATTTTTGTTTTATATACCAGAATTTTACATTATTTTTTAACTGTCACCAAAATTTTGAAAGTGACATTTAGTTGCAAAATTCTCCCTTGTAAGAGAATTTGATGTCGAATTAATTAAGCCCTTCCTCGGGCTGCTGCGGTATCAGACAAGCTGGCTTTACCGTCTCAGAAGTGCATGGGTACACAAAACCAAAGTTTTCTTTAGTTCTTATTTTTTTTTCGGAGTTCTTCCGGAAAATAAAAGCAAATTTAGCAAATGAGAATAAAACTCATTTAAAGTATCTCTAGGTATTTCGAAACCCAGTTTTTATCCAGGCTGTAAATTCTTTTACCGTTTATGGAACTGCCTTGATTTTAATTTTTCATTGATTCCGTTAAAAGTTTAACTTCCTTTTTTAATTGCTGTACTTTATCGCTGACTTTAGAAACAGTCACTGCTTTTCTTTAAAGTAGGAGATTTAATTCATTAACTTTTTTAAAACTGTTCGTTAATATGCCAATTTCATGAGCCAATGTCATCACACAGCCTGTCTCCAAAAGTGAAGTGGTCGTCAACCAGGAAGATTCTGACATCAGTTTTCAGCTCGAAGAGCAAAGTCATAGTTTTCCTCTAGAAAGTTACCTTACTGTGTGTGAAGAAGTAATAATGTAAGTAGACTTCTTATGTTATAACACAACTTTTTAAATAGCCTTGAATTCTTAGGCCGCGATTTAACAAAATAAATTACTTAACCATCTATTAATAAATAACTAACAATTATTAAATAAATAATTTATTTACTAAATAGTTTCTACTAAATACTTAATTATTAACAGTTCATGGCCGCACAAATATATATTTGAAATTTTGTCTCATTTTATTTTCTTCGAATATTTTTGCACAGCGCAGTTTCGGAATGGCTACGTTAGACGAATGTGTTATCTCTACGCCACTGAAGGACTTCGGAAGATTCCAAAAGGACATGACAAAAACGATAAAAGGCTGTATATCGTTATTTCACTCTGTTGGTTAAAATACTGAGAATTTATAAGGGCATGAGAAATGCTCATATATTGGAGATTCAGGAATAGCTTTTCGCACGTGTTTACGGAGACGAGTGATAAAGTATTAATTTGTCAATTGTTTTGAGATTTGATTTCATTCATGAGCACTCGACTTCAATGCATTTATAAATCAGGAAAGTACCCTTTGCAGAGACATAATTTAAAGACTAAATGCCTTCTTTCCCCCCCAAAAAATAATAAATAAATAAATAAATAAATAAATAAATAAAATCATAGACTTAAACCATCTTGATATCAGTATGAGTAGACAATAATTTCATTTTCACAAAACACCAACTTTCTCGACATAATTCTTTAATCCAACCAAAAACGGGATATTTACATTGATAATGTCTGCACCACAATTAATAAAAACGTTAGAGTGTTTCGAAACGTCAGTTACTACTTATCTGTCTCAATCCTTCTTGAACTTTACTGCTTTATGATTTCTTTTTCTTCACTATTCCCTTCTAATATGGGAAAACACTTCCGCATCTAATCTCATTAGGCTTATCAGATTTAAAAAAATATACCCCCCCCCCCCCTCGCCTCCTAAATGATCAAACCCATTCTTCTAGAACTACTGAAATAGCTTACGAACGTCGGATATTATTAATCGAAAAATTATATTGACTACAAAACTTCCATCTTCATGTTTAATATATCCCTCACCATAAGAAAAGGCACAAATTCTGACATCATTTCATACCCACTTTATAAGAAATGATAACGATCTAATACCAGAGTATTCACGGATAAAACTTGGACTCTCGCTCATCTGTTGCTTTGGCCCTAGGGTGTGGGATCTTCTTCCTAACTCACTTAAATCTGTTCATTCCTTTGCTCAATATAAAAAACTCATCCGCAGACATCTATTAGAGAGAGAGAAGTCAGTATTCAATATCACCACTTTTTCTTATCTTATACCTTCTACATATATCTATACTAATGAACCATCTCCTTCATTTTATTTACTTATTTATTACTTCCACTAGTTATAGTATACAATTCTTGGAAATAGGGGCTTTGTCAGACCTCAAAGTCTCTACCCTTTGCTGCTTAGACGGTTTAGCTTAACTAATAAATTGGATATCATTATCATCTCATGTAAATAATTGTATCCGGAGAGAGATTTTCAAGTTGAATAAGAGACTTAAATTTCTCAGAGTGCGTTATGAAAAAATCGAAACTAAAAATTATAAGAAAGACTGGAAAGCAGATATGCAATTCAGAAATAAAGCATTTCTCGTGATTAAAATTTGGAAAAAAATAGGAATAACAGTATAAACGTTTAAGTAAATTGAAAACAAAAATCGTTGAAAACGTTACATTTTTTGGTTGAACAAAATATCTCACTTACGGCGTGATAGAAAAATGAGCTTTTATGATTTCAGCCAGTAAAAACGTTGAACTGATTCAATTTTCAATGTAAGAGCGCAAAAAACTATAACATTTATCTAAAACCACGTTTAATTATATATCACTAAACATTAAAAAATAAACATGAGCGTTTTTACCGAGAACGTTGAACAAGTGTCTACTAAAATAATAGTAAGTGCAGAGCAGTCCATTTCTATTAACCCGGATTTCCGTTAAGCGACGTTCGGATAATCGAGGCTCTATTATACTTGAAAAAGTCTTAAAGTGCAAAGGTATATGGATAGCTATCAGTTTGTCCTTCTTAAACTTAAATCTCCAATTTGTCCTGGGGGCGTTCCTTTGTTTTTATTCCAGGTTTTGTAAATAGTCCATCGGCTACTCTTAAACAAACACTACCCCGTGTGCTTTTTACCACTGATGCTACTTTTCCTTTAAGAGCACTGAACATTTTTGAGCCTTCATAGTACTGTCTCCACTCTGCGTTTGCGTAGTTCATTTCTCCGCGCTTCGTGTGCTGAAAATTCAAAAATTTCTATTACTAACACGATTGTAGATTTGTTGCCGATGTAATTACCCAAACAAATAGGAAATGCACTTTCATTCGTTCTACAGAACTGTCATGCTTTCGCTCATAGGCTGTTTGTGTATTGGGAATTGAAAAGCGGTTTCCTCGCGAATAGGAAATGGTTAACTCCATTATAGCTTCCCTCCCTGGACTCTTAACAATGACGTAGGGGGTTTGGTACCTTATGGTGCAGCTGGTGTGCAAAGCCAAGTCGATAATGTTGGCAATCTAGCGCCGGAAATGGGAATTTCCCTCACAAAATCGCTGAGGACTTCATATGTGAGAATAGGGCGGGAGAGAAAAGCTTTGTTGCCAGCCCCTGCGATATGGCGCAATTTACGCAGCACCTCTTCTCCTTCAATTGTTCAAGCTTCTTCGAGTGTTGGCGCAGTCGTTTATTTATTGGTTCGGACGTGCAATAAAAAAAAAATGCTTTTGGATTTTGGGAGAAACACTCCCCTAGAGAATTTTAGAAATTATCTCGATTTTTTAAGCATAAGCATTAATTCTGGATGAAGTTGAAAATAGAGGTGGATCCAGAAAATATCCCAAGAAGGACCATATCAAGACGCAATATAACAAGGAGACCTATTTCGTGACTGTTTGATAACAGACCCTCTATTTCTGAATGCTAGAAGTTTGGAGAAATCGTTGTCTTGGGAAGTTTCCGAGTTTTACCTCTTAGATATCATTATATTTATGCACTGTGATCGGTTCTTCCCTTCACACCCTTTCATTGTACAAGTTTATTTGCTTTCATTTGTCTGTGGATTAGATACTTTATATCACCTCTCAACTTGTATATAAATAATTATATTAATTATTCGTTGTCCACTATAATATTTAATTACAATCTGTACAAGCAGGGCTGGTAACAGGAGGGTAAAGGGCAACTGTTCATAGGTCCTGTGTGAAATTTCAATGACATAATAAACATAGATTGTTATTAAACATAATTTGTTGGGTCACCGATCTTCTAATCTGCATAGGGGCCAGTAAATCCTCTCCCCAGCTCTGTGCATAGTCCCAGAGACCATACCAGGCCTGTAGCCAGGATGAAGGGGCAACTGGGGCAAGACAAGGGGTATATGGGGTCACAGGGCACCTGAGGCCTTAGGAGTATAAAATTAATAATATATATTATTTATATTAATCATATATATATTAAATTAATTACTTAGTATAAAAAAATTAGGAGTAAAAAACTGCCAGAAACGATGCAGAATTTAAACTTTATGTCACTATAAACCGAAATAAATTGGGCGCACTTCTGATGGCTTTTTTTTTAGTTTATTGCAACTATAAATACTGTAATATTAGCATATATCAAGGTTTGTATTTTAAATTTTATATTTTAAAATTTTACATTACTGAAGGAATTGGGAGGAGAGGAAAAGAATTATATAAAAACAGTTTATACAAATATATATACAAAACGGTTTTATGTATTATAGAATTTTTAATAATTTTTCAATATTTTAACATTTTATTTTATTTTTGTTAATGTTCTATATATATATATATATATATATATAGGCCTATAAATAGCTGATTGGGGCAATTGGGGCTGCGCCCCTGGTGGCCCCGGCTTGGCTACAAACCCGTATCATACACAAATATCTTGGCACTTTCAGGTTATGAAGGATCCTTGGGGTCCTTAGGCTTCGTAACAGTATATATACAGTAATACAATACAATAAAATACATCTTTATTACTCTTATCTATAGATATTATTATATATACATATCTTTTCTGGAGTGAGTTCGTTAGCGTGATTTCCAATGAATTTTACAAATATATTTTATCAATCAGTTTATCAATGTCCATAAAAATAACATCATTCATAAAATGTCATTCTCAATTTCGATTCATCCTATTTTTCATTAAAACAATCAGTTTAAATGAAGCGGTTCTCTACTTTTAAGAAATGTTTGTCGATTATGCTGGGTTTAGAAAAGAAACTAGGTGCTCATGGCCTTCATATTAAGTCAAGTTTTCTAAGAACAAGCTTTCAGTTTACAATCATGATAGTTTCAATTGAATACCCAATTGACTGGTCGAATTGAATGCTTCATTGATTGATGTAACTGAATGCCCAATTGATTTATGTAATTGAATGCCTAACTGATTTATGTAATTGAATATCCAATTGATTTATGTAATTGAATGTCCAATTGATTTATGTAATTGAATATCCAATTGATTTATGTAATTGAATATCCAATTGATTTATGTAATTGAATATCCAATTGATTTATGTAATTCAATGTCCAATTGATTTATGTAATTGAATATCCAATTGATTGATGTAATTGAATATCCAATTGATTGATGTAATTGAATACTCAACTAATTGGAATGAATACTTAATTTGTCGAAATTTATACTCAATTGATTGATTGAATTAAATATCCAAAGAGCGGAAAAAGGTTCAAAAAATATTTTTTTTATTTAATTTTCAAGGCTTTATAACGTTATATGAAAAAGAAAATACCTACTAATTAATTGGAGAATACAGCGGAACCGCGATAATTCGATTCATGATAACTCGAAGTTCTCGTTAAGTCGAAGTGGTTTTCATTCCCTCCCTCCTTAAATCCCGATAGCTTGAAGTAAAATCCTCATCCCTGGAGTTTCCAATTATCGAGGTTTCACTGTATCTTTTACCTGCATCTTTAACTCATCTGGCCTGTATTTTCCTCTTTATTCAAACGCATATAAAAACGTACGCCTTTAAATGTTAGATTGAAATCACGTAAGATGACGACTTCTCACTCTTCAGAATTTTTTTTTTTTAAATCCTTCTTTAAGTATGTACCAACAGACATGTTTTGTGTTTTCTGCGTGTGAGGGGAAGTTTGACTTCCCGTAAATTTTGCTGACGGAAACTATATTACGTTTCAAATACACGTCAACTTTCGGAATAACTTCAAGTTTTCCACAAAATCTTAGTCCAAATTTGACAGCCTACTGACAGTTATATGAACAGCAAGAGAAAATGGTCCCCATGTCATATTTGGTTTAGAAGTATTTATGAAAGATGAGGAATTAAGGAGGTTGCAAATAGTTTTTCAAGCGGGTTCGCAAAAAGAAATGTAAGTAAATTTTAAAGGCCATTTTCGAATTTACTGTGATTTCTAATACTTATTGTGCTATTTCAGCTGGAAAATGGAATAAAAAATATCTTTTATTTTGAAGTTTTTAAATCTAGCAACTTACACAAATGGATTTTAAAGATTTTTTAAGCACATCACAGGAATTACCAATATTTGAATAATCAAATTTAAACCTCTTCTGAACGTGTTACGGAAATGGACATTGGCAATGTTTATGGTTTCTCAAATTCAATTTTGTGATCAGATTGAATCGTTTTTAAGGCTTCGAAATTTTGAATAATGGTAGTAATGTTGAATTTTATTAAGAAAGTTATTTTTGATTATAAATTCTTCGATCAAATTGGTTTAAAAATATTTTTTAGCCTAGTATATACATTTGTCTAGAATCAATTACCAGAATTCTTGAAATCACCGCACTTTTGTTCTCTTAAACAAAGAACTAACAAATATCTTTGTGTTTGGACATGATTACATCTTACGATAATATTCAGAAAGAAAACAAAGTTTGTATTATTATCAGCCGTTGAGAAATTCTCCTTCGTTTTTTTTCTAGATATTGCGTTTGCCTGTTCATCAACCAAAGATCGGTTATTGGTTTTAGCAAAGATAACTCTGAAATGTTTTCATTGACGATGGTAGATAACCTTACAAACATCTAGGCAGTTTTTAATCAAAGACCTTTTTGAAACTTGCTCGTGGAATGTGTCCTGACTAACAAAGATATCGAAAGAAATATCGCGAATACTCTGTTAGTAGCCAAGGATGGGAAATCCCTATCTCTATCACTGCTGGCTTCGATTGGCTTCAGATCTTCCGATTTGCCGTCTTTAGACGGGTTTAATTTTTAGAATAAACTTCACCGACATTTTCTTGTCAGCAGTCGATCGCCATTTTGATTTTTTTCCCAATGCTGCACGTTTTAGTTTTCACTCTGTTAATTGGTTCCATGAATGGGAGTATATTTTCGCGTATTTCTTCCCCAGAGAGTTTTTCTAAACCGATTCTTTGGGGTAAATGGCCAGGAAAAGCATTATGTCCTTTTGAGGGTATTTTTCTTGTATTGTGGAACTTATTCTATAACCCTTGATGGAGGCTTTACTGTCCGTTGGTTCTAACGACCACTAAAAATCGTATCGCTAATGTCTTTTCTCGATTGCTGCTTTTGAAACGGAGCTTCTTTCCGTTCGATATTCCATTGAATAGAATTATCTGAACTGAAATTGTTTTTACTAATGCTTTAGTTACACCTTTGCTGAATGCAAAGTAGTAGTCTTATCATTTTACATTTAATAAATAAATAAATAAGTTGGAGATGGATTTCTTTTAATAAATATAGTTTTTAGAAGTTTTCATTTCCAGTTTAGATTAAACCACAAAAGGTAAACATATGGTCACGTATTTACTTTTTATTGCATTTTTACAAGATATAGGGCGAGGGCTTAACATTTCATTTAATAACCTATTTGCATAAATTGAAGGAAACGGTTTTCATTTTCAGTTTAGATTGAATCACAAAAGTAAACATATGTTCACATGTTCATCTTTTATGGCATTTTTATAAGATATAGGGCGAGGGCTTAACATTTCATTTAATAACCTATTTGCATGAATGGTGAAGGAAACGGTTTTCACTTCCAGTTTAGATTGAACCACAAAAAGTAAACATATGTTCACATGTTTACCTTTTATTGTATTTTTATAAGATATAGGGCGAGAGCTTAACATTTTATTTAATAATTTATTTATATAAATGGTGAAGGAAAAAAAAAATAAACGAAACAAATTAACAAATATATAAATAAAATGACCTATCTTCACATACTCCCTTACATCATATAAACAAATATGATGCGACAACTAATATTTTTAATTCATTATTAAATTGCTGAAATACAAACGTTCTCAGATGTATTTAAAAGTGAAAGTTACACAAATGCAGTTCATTATGAGTTGGAAAGACGTTTACAATTGTTTCGATAGGGATAAAAATGCCCTATCTTCTTCAAAACTTTTGAGATGTTTCGTTCATTATTATTTTAATCAAATAAAACAATTTAGTAACAAAATTTCCTAATTATTTCTTGTTATGGATTATAATTTTTATCTTAAATAACTGTAATCCAATTTTTCAGTTAGCACAATTATACTTAAATATTATTTCTAATAATTTCAATCCAATAATTCGGATGGAACGGAAAATCAAATTTATGAACACGCTATGGATTTCTTCATTTTTTTAATAATTTACAAACAGCTAAAGGAGCAATAATCCCCGAAAAGAAAATTATATTACAAACGCTCATTGATTTAAAAGTAATTTCCAAATTGAATTTCAAACTAAATTCCAAGTCCTGCTTAAAACTGATATAATCACCAAGAAGAGACACCTTTTCGAGTTTTGCTACATGATCCTACCCAATATAGAGACGTACCTAAAGAACGTTTGAAATTAAAAGCTTCTCGAAAGAGAACGTTTTTAAAACGCCATTCATTTTTCTAAAAATTCTTTACATAACGGAAAATTTATATTTAAAAATGCATTCGATTACCTACGTGCCTTATCACACCACAGTCTAAGCAGAAACGTGAGTTCCTCTACGTTTGATATAAAATTATTCTTTGAAAGCGTTTTTTTCCTTATGCTATACAATAACGTCTTATCAAGAAAACGAATTACTGACGCATGATTTCCTAAAGCTACTGATTAAATATTTTTAGACAAATAAACTAGAAGGCAGAGTTTTCAATTACCTTGCTTTAAAAAGATATCAGCCATTATTTACTATCTCATTTTCCTCTTTTTCCATCTATTTTTGGAAAACTAAAAGCCGATTTTGCTAACAAAACTATTGGATATTCAGCGAGCGATTTGAAAATATTAGAGGGTTTAGGTTTTAAAATAATTTAATATTTGACAAGAGTCAAAAATTGTAGAATCTCTACCAAAGAAGAAAATAGATTATCAGTAAGATAACATTGTTTATGAAATTTTAGGTCAATTATGATTTAAATTCCCTCGCATTTAAATATATAACATGTATTTATATAAATCGAACACTACGCAGATTAAATCAAACAACAATGTCAATCAATCAACGTTTATTGGCGTAGTGATACCAACGCCGATGGTATGGCGTGATTAGATGGTGAAACGTTCGAAAGAAAATAAATATTTCTGCCTTCGGTGGGACCTGAACCCACGACCTTCCACTCTGGATTGGTGGGTTCAGGTCCCACCGAACGCAGAAATATTTATTTTCTTTCGAACGTTTCACCATCTAATCACGCCATACCATCGGCGTTGGTATCACTACGCCAATAAACGTTGATTTATATTGTTGTTTGATGTAACATGTAGATGAGCTTCAAAAATTGTCTTTTTCAGACGGCTGAGAAAATATCGTCAAAGAACGGAAAACTTGCTAGGAAAGATAAGTTGCTCAATATTCAAAAGGAAAAAGTTTCAGTAGCTATTTCTTTTAAGTAACATTATTAAAGTAATTGGTTTAAAAGCCTTAGAAAAGACTTTTATCAAATATAAAGATACCATAAGTTCATTTATCGAAATATAAGATACCATAAAAGTTCATTTATCGAAATATAAAAGATACCATAAGTTCGTTATCGAAGTATAAGCTATCGTGTTTATTTTATCAGTATTATATATATTTATTTATCGAAGTATTTTATATATTTTTATCGAAGTATTATATACATTTGTTATCGAAGTATTATATATATTTTATATAGTATTATATATTTTTTTTGAAGTATTATATATATATTTTATTTATCGAAGTATTATATATATCTTATTTATCAAGTATTATATATATTTTATTTATCGAGTATTGAACTTCACTTATAGAATACAAAGCTATCGTAAGTGAATTTATCGAAGAAGAAAGACATAAGTGCATTTATTGAAGTACAGAATATAGAGTTTCATTTATCGAATACAAAGATACCACAAGTGCATACTTTTTATAGTCCTAAATTGTATTCTCATGAGAAGACCAAATGCTTAAAACTATAAAAATTTAATGCTAACCTCGTATTGGAATATATTTAAAAAACGGAAGATGATTTGCAGATTGAACTATAAATTCACGTTTATAAAATTTTACTTAAGCTGCAAAAATTGTGATAATAGCATCATTTCTTTGTTTTCTGAACATGAGATATGGACAACCTATCCGAAAAGCAGTTGGCACTCGTTTGATAACAAGTCTATTTAGCGCTTAAGACTTATTTCGTTTCCAGCACACCTTCCTGTCCTTAATGATATAATATTGATAGGTCGTCGGGAATATCCAGGGTTTCGTAACATAGACGGAACTTACGTTGCGTGATACGCCTCACCTGTTGGCATATTAACGATGCCAATAGTGTTTAGGAAATGGCGTTGCTAAACAATATCCAAGGGTCTAAAATTCCAAGCATACGTTTTACCAAACGGGGAGACATCGACATGCGCGCTAATCGAAGCGGGAGTTTAATATTCTACAGGTTGTATTATAGAGGTAATCAATTCTATTTTCTGCTCCGATATATCCCCGTAAGATGAAGGAGTTTTATTAGCAGCAGGCCAGGCATTAATATGCGAGGTAAACATATTTCCATTCGGCCAATGTGAACAAAACAGTGCACGCTATGCTATTTCCAACCTATTATTGATGAACAATAGTTTACCTATAGAAAACCATTCTGATGTTTATCGATGTCAAATGAGCAGACTACGTTTTCACGTATTGATTTATTACGCTACATCTTTACTTTTCGTTGCTTTATTTTGAAGCACATGAAGGCTTTTTTTTCCAGGAGAATTATCTGATATTTTTATTCTATGACAACCCATGTTTCATATATAATTTTTCTCCCAAAATGTTTCGTTTTAGGTGGAGAAATATGACCAAAGTCATATATTTCTTCTATATGGAAGATGGTACCCATTATGCAGAGAATCAAAAGAATCAAAACATGCAATATTCCATTCTGAGAAAATGCAGGAAGTTGACACAAATAGTCACATTTATCGAAAGAGCTACATATGCTTTTCTTATGGTCTTGTATCACGCCGAAAAATGAAGTAAGAGATATAAAAGTTTACATAATAAACGCTACGAAATCGACGTTCTGTGGTAGCGAGTATAATACTTGCAAATATATATATGCAAATGCATATATGTTATTGCCCCGTGCGACACATTTTTATGTTCCGTTCATTAATTCTGAACACAAGTGTGCATAAAATTAGCATATAAATTAAACCTTCTTCAAGGAGAACTACAAAATGGAAGCGCGCGTTCAAGTGATTAGATCTATATTAAAACAATGGCGCAGGCTTTCCTCTTTCAGTTACAGATTTAATTGAATGTCTTAATATTATAATTTTATTTTGGTCCGTATGAAACTTTATGATAATTGAACCATAAAATTAAAATACCTTAGCCCAACAAAGACATTAAAATTTTCAAACAATATTACGAAGATTGATAACTAAGCTTATTTTACCAATACTGTACATTAATTATTTCTTAGGCATACAGTATGTATCATACCAAAAGAACTAGCAGTAGAGGGACACATTTTAATGCATATTTTCATTGGGAGTAAGGAGTTCTACATAGTTAAATATCGTCAATAAAACTATAATAAATAAAATTATCGTCAATAAAATCACAATGCACTGATATTCCGGTAAAAATGTAATTATCATAAAACGTTGAAAACCGTTTGCGAATACTTTTTGATAAAATATTTACATAGTACACTGCGTCTATAATTTTTTTTCTAAAGCTCAAGGACGAGTTTCTTATAGAGACAGATTTTCAAAACAAAATACGTTTTGAAAATTTTGAAAGTAAATAGAATAGCCTAATATTTGCAGATTGCATAATGCGTACGTATAACTAGCTTACCTAGTATACGTTTCTAACGTGTGCGTGCTTAGTGTCATGCTGTGAGCGTGCGTATATTTAAGGAGAGAAATAGAGCATATGTATTATATGACTTCACCTATGCATGCATCCATGCACAATATGCACTACATAGCATATGCTCATGAACACTTTGTATTGGATCGGGGCCATTTAACATGCACCTGATGGGAGAACTAGAGAACAGAAAATGCGCGATTGAGCTTTACCTTCTCGAGACCAATGCCTATATCATGCCCGTATCCAGATGGGGGATCTTAGGGACCGGTTCCCCCCGAAACTAAATTTTTAATGGGACTTGGCTACGGACTTGCATGCTGTAATTGTATCGATACATGCTGTAAAAATTTATGAACCCCCGAAATTAAATCTTGGCTACTGCCTTGGCCTGAATCTTATCGAACATTTGAAAGACGAAGGAAATTAGGGAAGAAAAATGGTCCGGACGAAAATTAGTAAGGGGTCGATTGGGAAAAATATGAGCAGTGGATACTTTTATTTTTGTGGATATTGATAAATACAAGACATACATTAGCATCCTGGATCTTTTATTTGACAAAGAGCACAGTTGTTCTCAAAACGTTTCAAAACACTTCTCGTAATTACAAGCATTAATTTTTTCCACTTTTTTTAACTTTCCCTCTTATTTGTTTTTATTTATTAATTTTTGAGGTATTTTTTTATTGTTTGCTGTTCTTTTCTCAATCTTTTATTTTTTTTCACACATTTTATCTCATCGATTCCCTTTCTTTCTCCATACCTCTTCACTCTTCTAAACCTTTCTTTCTTACTGCTTTTATTAAAACAACGTCAAAGAATTTCATTGATTGAAAGAATTTTGACGAATCTCCATCGTGTGAGTGTTTATTTATTCACTTAATATATTTTTAAGTTCTATTAAAAATAATAGAAATTAAAATCCAATTCTATTAAAATCAAGTTCTACTAAAAAAGAAAAGAAATAATTCGCTCATCTAAGCAAAGTGACATTCAATACATTATTAAATTGTTATTATTATTAATGTATTGAAAATAGTTAACTACACTACATGGAGAGGGCATATTTTTGAAGGAAGTAGTTATAGTCATAATGTGGGGGGATGGTAGTTCACTAACATACAACAATGCTAGAAATTTGAAAAATGTGACAGAATATATGAAAGATGATGAAAGAGTGGGGGCGAGTTGAGTTCAGTGATAGAGAAATTTAGTTTCCAAAATGGGATTTAGGAAGAAGTGCATAAATGTTGAGCACCGGATAAACAAATTTTATTCTAAACTAACGAGAAATTCAGACTGCCATAAGCGCTTTCGAAAAGTTAGGGTCTTTTTATCTAGTGAGAAGAGCACCACTTAACTTAAAAGAGAGAGGACGAGAGTCTTAAAATATTTTATATACAGCTTAGGGAAAGAATAATGGAGCAAAAAATGATGCAAAAAATTTAAATATAAAAGCTCCCGAATTACCAAGAAAAACTAGTTGGAGAATTTGGCGAATAAAAGAGAAAGAAAACTATGAGAAGAATGAAACCACACAATATACATCTTAAGAAGGGCATCTAAAGAAATAAAGAGTCCTACTTTGTAAGTTCTTTATAATACGACACTAAAAAGAACATATCAAAGGACTGCAACAGTTACGGAAAAGTGGTTTAGAGGAAATTTAATTGCACTGCCATTAACATTTTCGCCTAGTTATGAAGAAAGATATACAACAGTGACAAATACAAGTATTTGTACACTGACCATAAGGTAAAAATACATTATGACACATGAGAGCGGATATTATTTAGCAGCAGATAAATTGATTGCACCACATTTATATGTTAATAGAACTGTACCATGTAAAATACATTTTGCTGTGTTTCTTTAATCCATTATTTACCACTAGGGTAAGAGACTAATGGAACAAACTGAAAGGGGTGGTAAAGGACGTCAAATAAGCCATATTTGGCGAAATCATGTCCGCAAACGAGCCAGTTTGGCTGTACAGTGAAAGTATTATTTACATCCATATTGTTGATACGTAGACAATTACATTAAAAAAATTTTTTTGGAGAATAATTTAAGTGACTGACCTAGTAATGTAGGGAGATAAAAAAAAATCGTAAATTCTCTTCCCAGGCCCCTAGTTTTTAGTTTTCTTTGTCATTTAGTCATCAAAGGTATGGAAAATGATTGTTTTACCATACTGGAGGCAATTGGGAATTGTCAAGCATGTGTAATAGGTGAAGGAGATCAAAAGAAACAACTTTGGCAGAGTGAACCAATGTCCGAAAATGAGCCGTTCTGGAATTACAGGGATGTTATTATTTGCATCCACATTAGTTAATCATGTAACAAAATTTGGAAAATTTGCCGTTCCGGCTTAGAACCATATTGGAAAAGAGTCCACCACTTACTATAGTCCAAAATAACTTCCCATGGCCAAATTTATGCAGTTGGGGAATTTATAGCCCAAATATGAGCCTCACATTCGGGCCATTATGTATATATAATCTTTCCGTTAAAGCTATTACATATAAACAGATTTTCTAAAGCTTTTCAGATATGAAAAAATAAGAGTATAAAATTGATAAATTGATATTTATAATTTTTATGATTTAAAAAGATTAAATTAAACGCAATAAGAAATAGATTTTCAAAATTTCATAGGGGATGTAATTATTTTTTTTTTTAATTTAGAAAACAAATTTAAATCTTGCAATATTTATTACTTCAAAGTTTTCTTAAGTTTCATGCTTTTACTTGTAATTTGTAATTTCCTGAAACCTGACACACTTTTTACAATTCCTATATCCTACAGGTTCCAGTATTAGCTGCTTTACTTGTAACGAAGCTTAACTTGTGTATTTCATTACACACGTCAAGCTTTTAGGGGTTACACGTTAAATTCATCTATTTCTATATTCGTTAAACAATTAGCATTTGAATTGAAAGTTAAACTTCCCTTACGCAATTGTGAGTTTTCCAACTTGTTAAAAATCTAACGAAGATTCAAAATACAATTCCCTGAATTCTAAATAACTGAGGACTTCTCGTTTTAGAGATAATTCCTAATTTTCGAAGTATCACACACAGATAAAAGATTTCGAAATTATGTTCAATTGGTTATATTTATTTATATAAAGATAATTACTATTTTTTGCATTAATTTTGAGAGGACAAACTGCGGACGTTTAATACGCTAAAATCGCTTTTCTCTTCTTTTCTTTTTCTACTTTATTAGCTTGCTCATATCCAGGAGAGTATCTTAGGGACTGGTCCTCCCTAAACTAAATTTGTAATAGGACTGAAGGATGTTTATATATTTACTTATCTATATTAAACTTATATATTTACTTATTTATATTAAACTTATTATATCAAACTTGTAAAAAGGGGAGAAAAAACGATTTTATAACCTTGAAAAATTATCAAAATTCGGACCATAAAACCTCGTTTCGCAGATTACTAATTGGAGCATACTTAAAGGAAAAGAATACATAAACCATTTTTTTTAAAAGGAGGACATTATAAAAAATAAATTTTGATGGAAAAACTACAAGTAAGAATTTACAATGATGTCTGAAGGCAAAATAAGTATTTTCTTATTTATTTTTGTATGATGTATTTATGTTTATTTTTTCAGATAAAGGTGACACCTCTTTATTCAACGTTATTTTTGTATTTTATTTTTAATTTTATATTTTATTGCTGTAGGAATATAATTATCAGTTTTGTAATTTATAGAGCAATTGCAATAAATATAAAAATTTGTTTTTGAACATAAAATGTGGATTTTATAATTCATAAATTGTCAAATATAAACTTAAAAGGAATATGAGTTTTGAAAAAAAGCATGGATTATAAATTTTCCATGATTTTAGACCATGCTAAGTCCATGCAAATGATTTTACGAACACCTATTTCCAGAGAGCAGTAGTACTCTTATCTCTGAATATTCCGTTTGGAGGAACAACTGGATCAAAATAGATGTTAATTTGAGATCTACTAACGCGATAGAAGCCCTTATATATATAATGTGACTCTAATCTTTCCCCGAACTTATACACGTTGTTATAAATTCTTGCTAAAATTCCGATTTTTACTGCGACAGAACGAACGTTTTCATACGGCGATTGAAAACCTATTTATGACACTCAACTTGAGAAAATAAGTAAAATGGATTAGCACTTTTAGCTACTCATCGCGATATTGTAGTGCAACGGGACGAAATTTGAAATCAGTTAATTAAACTTTCAAGACGGGCTAATTTTTGTAAATTGAATGTTGTTGCCTCTGCTTATTTCATATTCTAATGTATTATCTCACAGGGACATAAATGTGCCTAAATTGGCTATAAAACCTTATATAATAATGTATAATATGTATAAACCTAATATATAATAATAAGAGAAATTAAAAAAAGTTCTAAAATTAAAATAATTCTCTTCCATCCTGATGGCCAAGATGAGGGGAGTGATAAGTATTTACAATATTACATTAATTATACATATAATATTACATTACAATATTTCATTATAAGTATTTACAATATTACATTATATTATTGCAGCAAAAGTTATAAATATAAATACTTTATAGTACAGCCATCATTACAGCATGTATATAAAAGAAATAAGAACACAGGTCTGCCTGTTAAATTTTTTAACACAGCTTTTATATAAAATATCAAGTACTAATTATATAATAAGGTTTACCAAACCGTAAACTAATGCAGACTACAAATTCATTTAAAAACAATTATATATACAAAACAAATGATTATATATAAACAATATTTAGAGAGATTATTGATTTAGTTCGTGGTTTAATAATTTTATTTTATGATCTGAAAGACGTCTCCTATACAACGGACAAATGAAACGTTCATTGAGTTTCGACAATTTTTTTCGTATTCCGCAGAGAGATGAAATTTTTCCTTTTGAAAACGTTATATTTTTTTATTTGTGGATTTAAAGTGCACTTCTTACAGACGACACACACACGGTGGAGTGTATCAAAACGATCTTTTGATGGTACAGCAATCTTCTTCCAAAGCCAACTACCAATTACCGAAAAGCCTAAAACACAGCTGCTGAGATTTTGACTGCCTTGGAAATAAAATATAAAAAAAACCTTTCCCTGGTGAAAAACAAGGAAGATATCTCTGCGTCAGCGGTTTGTATCCAATAACCCCAAGAACTGGTCCAGACAGGAAGGAAACTTTTACCCAACACTACTCAACCTAGATATAACTCAGTCGCTAATTCAACAACAACAAAAAAAAGGAAGGGAAAATATTGCTGGAATGAACCAAAGGAAATGATCGGGTTTGGCTCCAAAACCCCTTCTATATGAGCGAGATAAAAAGAGTAGGAACGGGTTCTATCCAATAACAAATATAATGACTGTTCAAAAATAACCTACTAAGCGTTCAAGACCTAATTTTAGAAAGAAGTCTCGATTCCCACACGTTTCTTGTCCAGTAGTACCTTTTTGCATGAAATTTGAGTGGAATAGGAGTCTTCAGAAACGCTATTAACTTTATAGTACTTTCAGAATAATGGTCTTTTATTCAAAGGCTATTTTCTGAGTTGTAAAATCAGACTCAAATCTTCGTTAGCAACAGCTATCACTTCCCTAATGTCAATGGTCCAGCAAAAAATAGTTTTTTATATAAATGTAGTTTCACATAAAAAGCATTATAAGCTATCTGTTTATTGCTTTCTTATATGAATAGAAAAGTTAATGTGTTATCACGCAATAAAAAAAGAAGTGTAATGTGCCTGGAGTAAACTTTTACGGAATTATAACTGATAATATTAAATAGATAATTACACTGCTCCCCGAATATAATGCCATTGTTCAGACTGTGGGTCCTACAGCCTGAGAATCAATAAATTGAAAAAAATTGTAAACGATCACAACGTGGTGGTTCTACAATGCGGTTTATAACACCCTCAAAATCCACCGGTGTAACCAAGGAGCAGTATATTTATCAAATATTTATTAAACAACAACATAAAGTTTGATAATAATCGCTAGCAATTATCCAACTGTTGTTTAATTGCACGAAAGATATAAAGATTATTTGTTATTAATTTTTTTCAAAGACAGAAACTGAAGGTCTATTAATTCAGGAAATTTATCTATAATTATAGGTAATTCTTCTCCATTAATACCTATATATGATTTGGGCTTTGGGCATTTCGTCTGATGAACCTTATTGTTATACGTGTGTTTTGAGACATGCTTCCAGAAAAGGCGCCAAGCATGTAGTTTCGGAAAATACCCTTGATGACAGTTCCAAGGCCGCCTGCTTCTATTTTATCATGTTTTACTGTGCATAAAAAACTGGTTTTATATAGCTTTATTTTTTTGTATTAATCATGTATTTCTATATGATTTAAAATTGAGCTGTTACTTTATTTATTAATATTTTCTTTTCTTTTAATTCTATCGCAATTCGCGTATTTAATATATATTTTTTGGGTACAATTTTTTTTCTTTGCTTATTTATATTTATTATTTAACTTTATGCCATCTTCAATTCCTTATAAGACCAGGAAAAGATACCGTTACAGATAATTTATCGTTATATACAAGGTTGAACATAATATATCCTCTATCTAGGGGTGCCGAAAGACAAAACACCCCCCCGTGACCCCTTCCCTGTGCAGTTATAGACATATATTTTCTTTTTGAGGTGCACGTGGTTGAACCCCGAAATGAACAAAAAATGTGACTTTAGAAAGCATTTGTTTTGTACTTTCTTATTACATAATTATTTTACAAGATCACTGCTGAAAAAAGAAACTAACGTAAGCTACTGGTTGTTATTATTATTTTTTTAATAATCGAGTCAGGATAATGAAGAATAATTAAAAAACTGTACATTAAAAATGTACAAAATCTTATTAATCTGGATTTAGAGAACAATTTTTCTGGCCTTCCGATTAGCAAAACTAGTTTGGCAGGGCCGGCCCCCCTCTGTGTTGTGTGGGGGGGCCAGGCCTCCCTCACAACACAAGTCCTTGCCAGCGCGGGCGACTTCATCCGGACAACCCCCTCCGTCAGTCCTGCCTATATCTATCTGGACCGGGAGAAAAATATCGCCATGAATAGATCTCACTGTATACACACATACACACACACATATTAATTTATCAAACACTTGTGTTAGCGAAATATTCCAATTCCTGTGACCTCTTATTCAGGTTCATCGATTTGATGGCTTCTTTGTGTTTCGTTTAAGATGAGAATTCCGGTTTTCTAATCAAGTGGTATTAGGGATTTATACGTACGTTAAGTTCAATGCTATAAAAACCTCCAGTGTTTTTAATCCCTTTACTAATGCTTAAATTGTTTGAACAATGGCATTATTAATAGGTAGTGAGTCTACGAACATTTCCCAGTAGATCACAGAAGGTTCTACGATGTTGTATTTAATTGTATCGATCTTCGGAGGCTGTTGTGAGTCCAGACACGTTAGGTTTTGTCATTGCAACATCCATTCTTCCGTGCAGTGACCGTATCGATGTTTGATGACCTTAGTGATAGATACATTGACTGTCAGTACCCATTGTTTTGACTTGACTAATCTGGTGCCAAACCGGTTTTTGTCGAAGACAAACCTCGAACATGAGGTCGACCTAAGAAAGAAGGTAATACGTTTTATGTAATCGGTGAAGTGAGGTGGGGATTGATGCCATGCCATGATAATACAGATGTTACTTGGACCAAAGATAGCGTTTAGTGTCTACATTTAGCTTTGAGAGTTGCTTGCATATTCCGTTGTCAGTATTCTTCCATTGTTGTACTTAATATATGCATTCGTACTAGGTATTTAAAGGATAGGAAGTACATCCGCAAATTTTGTGGCAGAGCACGTGAGGTTAACGTTAGTAGAAGTGACTGTATAAACAAAACGTGGTACATAACATAATAATAATAGTAATTTTAGTTAACCTGATGTACATATTGAATGATGTCTATACTATATAAGTTACATACGAGTATGATGATGTACGTTGATGACTCATTGGACCAATAATTAAGTTAGAAATGGAGAAAAACTGAAAGCGATAGCTTGTAACGAGATTCTTCTCTAAAGTTACTCGGGGTAGGAAATCCCATCCATATTACACATGTAATAGGAACAGACGAAATTTTATAGGCAAAAGAATGGAGGAATACATAATTAAGTAATGATTCATAAATAAAATATACACCATGCAGGTATAGCTATTAAGAAAAAATTGCATAGGAACTGTAAATCATTACCCGTAATAAGGTGTAAAATCATCTTATGTGTAATATACCTTATTACGAGTGATATTTTCAGTACCAATAGACAATACTTTTATCAGCATGATGTATATGTTGTTTATGATTCAGTTCAATTTTATTTGGAGTGAATTATATATTTCCCTTTATTTATGTATGTATAAAATTTCGCCAAAAATGACACCAAGGAATAACTAACTGCCTTTGGTAGTTTTCCCACTGTACAACTGTTGCCAAATGCGATTATTGAATATCTTTTGTTTCTCCGTGAGATTTTTGTTTTTCACAAATCTTGTCCGCCGTATATGAATTAAGGTCTGCATCTTCAAAGGGAAAAATTAGTATGGTTCATATTAAGGAAGTTTTGTTTATTTATTTGTGTGATCAATACAGATATTTATTTATTTCCTTTACGTCCTAAGACTCTCAGCCTTGGGTCACGTTGGGTGGGACCAACTTCTCAACAAGACGTTCGAACCATGATATATTTTTACACAGCAAGGCTTTAGAGTAGGGGTCTTCAAACTTTCAGGACCGAAAGCTATATCAATAAATTCTGAAGCGTCCGCGGGCTACTCGTCTAAATTATTTATTAATAGCTTACTTGTACTTTAATGGTATATAATATTTTTTTAATACAAAGCTAAGTTGGTTGGAGCTTTATATATATATATTCAGAATCTTTTTAATATACTTGATATTTTTTATTTACGATGATTTAACAAAGTACAGTACTAGTATATAATATTACAAGCCAAATTCAGTAAGGTACTTACACTACAGCAGGAGTATATGTCATTGCAGTTTTAATGAAAAACTTGTCATTGTTTTTACTTTACCAAAGCTTCAATATCAGGTGTAATATTCGTTGTCACAATTCGCAAAGTGTCTTCCAAATGTCGATCCGTCAAACGTGTTCTTGTCTTTGATTTTATGTGCTTTATTTGACTGAAGAACTGTTCACATATATATGTACTGTTAAAGATAGAAGACATAAACAATGCATGTTTAAGTATTTCTGGATACTTTCCTTCAGACACATATTTGGAATAAAAAATAAGTATTTTTGAAACTTCCAACAACTTGCATTTCACTGCAGAGTCACAGTGAAGATCTGCAAACTCTGATTGCAAATGTAGTGGAACACTTTCGATGTCAACAAAGAAGGGCGAGGAGAACATTGCCATGGAAATTTCGTTCTCTCTGAAGTCGGAAAATCTGCTTTTGAACTCCTCTCTCAAACTTGAAATTCAGTGTACAAAATCGACTGAGCTCCATGTTCTACTTTCGTTTACTAACTCAGCTAATGATTGAAAGTGAATGCAGTTGACGTCCCCACAGGCTTAGTTTGGTCTCAAAAGCTTTCACATAATTACAAAGATTATAAACAAGTTGATCTTTCCCAAGCAAACGGTGATTCAATTCATTGAGGTGACCAGAAATGTCGACAAGGAATGCAAAGTCTCTTAACCACTTCTCATCATGCACCTCGGGAATGGGTTTTCCTTTGAATTCCATGAATTCAATTCAAAATTTGAGAATGACTTCGCACCGAAATTTTCTTGGTGGATAATGCAATGGAAAGCCATCATCTTCGTATTGTCGCACTCCTTAGCGTCAGATTTTATTAAACTTGTCACTCGTCCCTTCTTTCCGGACATAGCAGGCTTACCATCTGTAGTTATGGCTGATATGTTGGTCAAGTCTAGCTCACAGTGTCCCAAGATGGCTACTTGTGCAGTATCGGTTGAGTCTGTGGATTTATCCATCGTTACTGAATAAAATACAATTTCTTTGCACCTCGATTTGAAACTGTTAAATATATTTGCAGATAAATCCTCCACTCACCTCGCTGTCACACCAGACAAGCTAATGTCCGAAATAACTTGAGCCTGTGACGGCCAAAGTACACCGACTGCGCACTGAATGCATTCTTTCACAAACTCTCCGTCAAGAAATGACTTCCCTGGTTTTGCAATTTTTTCAGCTATCATGTAGCTAACGGCAACACTATTTTCCGATTTTTTGTTAACCTTTGGGAATAATGATTACCGATAATTTAGCTTGGCTTTTAATTCATTAATTTTGTCGCTGCGAAAATGACCCTCCAATTCAGAATACATTGCACTGTGCTTCGTTTCCTAGTGTCTCTTGATGTTATATTCCTTCATCACAGCAACGCTCTGTTTGAAAATAAGGCAAACTGCCTTATTCTTGTATTTAACAAAAAAATAATGGGCCGAGCATCTTTCTTGAAAAAATCGCGCTTTCTCATCGATTTTCTTTTTCTTTCTAGCGAAGCTCGCCATTTTGCACCTATCCTATTCAGAGACCAAGCGCGTCTGCTGATTGAAGAATTTAAACCAGTAACCAGGCATCCGGTCTTTGAACGCTCGAAATAAACATTGTCTGCAGGCAGATTTCCATTGAGCCTTATTACTTGTTTGTTTTGTCTAGGTGAGAACTAAATATCTGGCGTCTGGGTTCCTCTCTTCCTTTGTCAGAGAATGCATAATTCATTGTGAAAATTAGGCTGGAACTTTCTACATTTATCCTTTTGTAATTATTTTAAAAATTATTATTTTAAAATTATTTAAAAACATTATTTTAAAGACCTTAAAACAAGCTCGCGGGCCATGGGTTGAAGACACCTACTTTAGATGAACCGAATGCAGCTCAGCGGACCCGATAATGGTGAGAACAACTGCTGGGGCGACAATGAAGATGTTCAGTGTATACGTTATGTTGCTTTTCTACTTTAAACTTGTCTATGCTGTTATGTTGCTGTAACAACATATAAAATCAAAATATAATATATATTATTCGCAATAAATTTAACCATCATTTCAGTATTACTTCTCCGTAGTTTGATGTTGTAGAACATTTCAGTTAACAATGAGAATTCATGAAATTGAATTTAAATTTGTTATATGCTTTAGGAATGTTCTGATTAGATGCTAATTATATAATTTATTTGAATCCATAATAGATAATCTATGATCATAGCTTATATTCTATTCTGATGGTGAAGAAAGGAGGGAGATCCTGGTAAATATTGATGTACTTTAAACATACAATTTTGTTTCAAATCGTGATCCAGTATCTCTTGCCATACCAGCAAAATTCGGTTATCAGATATATTCATCCTCTTTAAAAATTGTTTCTACGTTAAAGAATATACTCCATTTTTCATAGTAGAATAATTTCTAGTAAGAGAAGATTAAACTCCTACACCAGGGCTTCATTATCGAGTCAAGTGAGGTCTCTTCTAACACGTCCTGTTGGAAACTCTTCCACCCTTTCGATTTTCACGAGTTCAATTTCATCATGTGAGCACTTCAAAAATATTAAGGCCGCTTGGTTCCGTAATATATATTCAAGCCCTCGAACTTTCGATGGAGGAGAAACGATATTCGATGAGCTACGCATTTTAACAATGCAAGCAAATATTTGTTTAACGTCTTATTTATGACAGTAGGTTTGTTTTTACAGACTCGATATCATAATTTTTCCAGGGCAGTGAGGTATCAAAATATCGATATTTCAGCGCAAAACGTGCCATGATTTGAAAGTTGGGATCGTTAGGAACTCAGCTCTGAAGTCAATGAAATATTAGACCACGGAATCTAATAAAGTGTTGCGGATAGATTCGTTGCTTTCCTCTGGTAAACATGCTCTGTAAATATGCTAAGGTATAATCCATTTTTGGTTAATGACAGTACGGTGTCATTTTCAATCTAGAATGAGCAGGACGCGACTGCACAACTACCTTCTTTATTTTTGTTGAAAACATTAAATTAAAATATGTCATATTGCAAAACAATCACTGACTTTTTTTCTGCGTCTTAAATGTCAAACATATATTTATTTTTGCCTTAGATAAACGGCAAAACATAAAAGGTTGAATACTTGATGACATATCTATGATTATATACTCTTTCCCGTGTGTCAAAAATGTATAAAAGTCAAGGGGGCTTTTATGTCACCATTTTAAATACCAGATATTTTGGAAACAGCGTTCAAATGTCTCACATTTAATATAAATATGGGCATTGTATTATATTATACTAATATTAAGCTATATATTATGTTAAACAAAGTGTATTGAAAGTATTCTACATTTATACTGATAAATTACATTGATACCGACACTGTATAGCATTGATACTAAACGCGTTTTGAGAGATTGGAGGCATTTGTACTAATCAGACAATTTTTTATACTCTTAATATAAAATATTTTAAAACAGTAAACGTAAGTACAGTGATACTGATGTTAGGCGCCCACACTGTGCAAATGCAAAAAATCAAAATTTGAATAAAGTTGAAATGGCACAGGTAAAGGTTAATAAACTTGCAAACTTTTTTGATGACATAGATTGCCACTTTCTTCAGCAGGAACAAATCATCGATCAGTGATTTGTTTTTGCTGAAGAAAGTGGCAACTTAAGCCATCAGAAAACGTTAATAAGTTTATTAACTTTTACCTGTGTTATTGGTTGTGTCAATTTTATTCGAGTTTGATAAGTATAGTAGTCAAGTAACAAGCAAATATAAGATGACAGCTTAATTAACCAGGCAAAAAGAATACAAATAAGCATAAGCAGAAGTCTCTTCACACCTAACAGGAAACGTCCTACAACATGGTCACGAATTCGCTGGAACTCAACAAAGACGCTATACCGACACACCGTAAAGAAAAATAGAAGAATACTTCCAAAACACTGGAAATCTTAAAAAATAGATGGATAATATAGATATTATAATCACTTACAGATACCTACTGACAACTCTTTTACTAAACTTTGAAAATCGAGAATTTTTCTTACTTTTTCTTATACTGTGAGACTTACCAGGACATTGATTTGTTCAGAAATTCGGTTTTAAAAAGAGACAGGAGCGTCAAACAGCCATTACTCTTGATAAAGAACTACCGTTAATGCATCCGAAAGCATTAATGCCTACTTTTTATTATTTTACAGGCGGGTTTAAGCTTTTTTTAATGTTTAGTTAAATTAAAGAGGCGTATTTTTCTGCTAATTAAATTATAAATATTATTTTAAAATCACAGATTATATATGTTTTATATATTAATTTTTATTTTCATTTTATACAATTATATACCCACAATTACAATTTTCATGTTACTATAATACATGTATCCATTTGTAAAATATTATTACCCTCCGCAGGGATAACACAATTGCCAAATATGGTCAACACTTAAAGTCGTCGGGTACGCTTTTTATGGTTTTAGCGGGGGATTAAAGATGGATAGCATTTCTGGCGCCCACGATTATAACCTCAAGTTATGCCGTTTTTGGAAACAAGAAAAAGAGACCAAGTCCCGAAGCGGACTCGAACCGAGAACCCTCTCTTTGTAGCGGAATGCCTTAATCCGTTAGATTATACTGACAGGAAAACGATGCCCTCTTCTTCGTAGCTGAGGTTTGTAAGATATTATTACCCTTCGCAGGTAAAACCCAAGTGCCACATTTGACAAATATTGATCAATACACAAAGCCATTGGGACAAGTTTTTAGTGGTTTTCGTGGGGAATTAAAAGAGGATGGTATTTTTGGCACCCACGCCTATAAGTTAGAGTTGTTTTGGGAAAAAAGAAAAAGAGGCAACTCCCTGACTTGGAACCAAACCGGGAACTCTCTGTTTGTAATGGAGTGCTTTAATATATAGCTATATTTCTTCACATGCAGATTTATTATTAGATCGATACAATTGAATGTTAAGGTATGTTGGTGAATAACATGTATAAGATCCAGGGAAAATACCTTAGTATAATCTGCTCCAGGTTCTAGCATCAGGATGTATCGTCATCTTCTCCAACCCATCGCTTTCCAAAAACCTAACTACTAGTTCCCCACATTTTTAAATTTCCCACATTTTAAATTGCTTGTTTATTCCATTCTTTGTAGCAAATCTCGCCAATATTTAGTTCCTTATACATATATTAAAATTTTTTAATAAGCATCCGTATCTATTAAAAAAAACCTTATATATACGAAAAGTTCATTCAAATCATGAGAAAAATGCTTATTAATAAGATTTACGTAATATGTGAGGCTACTTTGCTGAGTATGTGAAGCTTCTCTTGAAAGATTTAATTTATTTGCTCAGTATAGCTACTCTTCATATTCTTTTGTCTGTAGTATTTCAAATGAAGAGCTCGTTTCCAAAAGCGTTAAGTCATTTTTTCCATTCTTCAATAAATGTGAATTTTGAATATATGATTTAGTTTTTATTTTACAGAAAAGGTACTTTAAAAAATAAATCCTATCAAGAAACGTATATATAAAGCACATAGAAGTAAAAAATAAATCCTATATTAAAAATTCACGTTTATTGAAGAATGAAAAAAAAATGACTTACCGCCTTTTGGAAACGAACTCTTCAAATGTAGTTCGCTATATGCGTATTTTTGTTTCCTTGGAAGGAATAGGCACAATTAGTTTCTACACTTTTCGAGTATCAGTGTGCATCAACTGTACGTTAATAACTATTATAAGGGTTAAACACATAGCAAAAAAAAAAAGTCACGCAGTTCATTTTGTTAACATTGTAATGCAGAAATATTGTCAAATA
Source organism: Dysdera silvatica (assembly GCA_006491805.2). Classification (NCBI taxonomy): domain Eukaryota; kingdom Metazoa; phylum Arthropoda; class Arachnida; order Araneae; family Dysderidae; genus Dysdera; species Dysdera silvatica. Next base: position 196,802,414 of record QLNU02015360.1, read on the forward strand.
ATGTTGTTAAATGTCACTTCCTCCCAGTGTCTGAAGCGTGACAAACCATGTTCTTTTTTTTATCTCAGTCTCAAGCTTCTTCTAAATCTCTCAATTACGGTTAATTTGAATTTACACTCAAAAGCAAGAGAATTGGAATACCAATTAATAAACTCCCAAATATTACAGAAACCTTTTCCAAATATCTATATTTGATACATCTGTATATGTTCTAGACTTTACATACCTATGTGCGATTAAAAACTTTCTGATCGGTGAATAGAAATACTCAGCTGAAATTTCATTTTCAGTTACCTAAAACAACAGAAGATAAAATAGCAACGAAAGCTATGAAAAGAACCATATGATTAAGAAAAGAAACGAAAGTTGTGAAAGGAAACAAAAGTTATGAAAAGAAACAAAAGTTAAGAAAAAACTCCACAAAAGTTAGAGAAATTAAGTTAGAAAAGAAACAGAAAGGTATTGGATATACAATTTCAAATTTGATAAAACTGATGGAGTTCCCGTTAAAAAAGTATTTCATTAATTATAGTTTGACATTTTTTGTGTTTATAGAGTTTCACGATGTGCTGAATAAGAAATCCCAAATGATCATAGACAAACAACCATTTGATTACTGTATCGAACTGAGAAACTAAAGTTAGAATTCGTTTTTAACTACTCAAAAATAAATGATCCGCAGTTATGATAATACCTATGCAAAACAGATAAATATCATTAAGCAATCCCCCCGCCAATGTCTTCATAATACGAATATTATTATTGCGATATTCAACTCCGTTTCATGTAAGCTAAATTATACTCAATTTATAATGAAGAGTGGTTCATTTTAAAATTCCCTGATCATCTGTATTGTTTAATCAGCCTAATAAGATTGCAGGAAAGAGTGAGGAATGCTCATTATCCACAGATTAATTCTACCATCTTCTACATTAAAGTTCATGATGCTGAATTCGAAATCTCTATTTGTAAAACGAAATATGATAGGTACTGGAAGGAAATGAAACCTTACCGTTCATATGTATCTCCAGAAACTGCAGAACCACTTGAAGAACAACATGGTAATGGTAAACCAATGGAACGTTTGAACGTAGTCTTGCAGTCGCTGCCACAGTGTTTTGTGTGCACTAAAAGCAATTGTATCGTGACGTTCGCAAACAAACCTTTGATTAGTAAAGATGTCGACCAAGAACACTGAAACTGTTAGGAAAGGAAAATCACACCCGTCTGTCTCATCCTTGAATCTAATACTGACTTCTGAATTCAAGCCGGTCTGCGTAGCGAGTGAAGTCGGGGGCAGCAGAGCGTGATGCCAGCTTTCGTAGTTGCTGGACCGCAGAGTGACTCTTGTGTCAAACAACAATAACACGAATCGCCCGGTGCCCGGTCAGCCGTGGGTGGGCACGAACTCAAACCGTGCCTTTTTCTTAATGCGGAAACTATGGGGCATCCGCCCTGAGACGAACAGGAATCACTGGCATTATCTCGACAATGAGAAATATTGAAGTTTTTTATAGCTCTAGGAGAACGGGATTGGACAACCTTATTAATAGCAATCAATACCCTGTTATCCAATAAAACACAACATGCAAGATTTAGTATGCTTTGAGGAAAACGCAGAATAGGACGTTGGCTAATTTTGAAATCCGTGTCTCTTCACAAGAGGACAAACAAGACAGAGGGAAAGTTTCAGGTCATCAGAGATTGTCATTGGAGAATTTAAACTCATATTAGGTCATGATATTAAACTTCAACTTCTATTCTGCTAACGTGCTTCATGCATTTTCAATCTTATTACGAGACTCGCACCTTAATTAATTGATATGAGTTCGATGTAACGTCAATGTTGTATTGTGGAAACAACGTGGACTATGAACGACAGGACATAAGGGAAGTAGGCTTGGCAAGAGGCGAACGACCTTTTCTTCAAATTGTTTATTAACTCAGGTTCGTTTCTACATTGAAGGCTTCTCGGCATTGTTTTATAATGAAGGGATGATAAGCCAAATGACTCAGTTAAGTATTATTACAATGGAGGAAACCTATGCTATACACGATCACTTTAAATCATTATGAAATGTTCTGCGTACGAAGACAGAAAACTAATTAAATTAAAAGTAGGTTTAAACTATATTAAGCTCGCTGGTTTTGATACAAAAACCTGTGAACCTAAAGGTAAAATGTAGCTGGTGATTTAAAAAAAAAAGCTGGACTATTAGAATTTTATTTTCATTATAACTTTTACTCGAGTAATTATAGTATTTTTTAATTACTACGATTAATGCGATTGAGGGATATTTCAATAGTATTAAGTTTTAGACAGTCCAGTTTTATATGGTTCATATTAGAATCCGTGTTTTAGGCAGAAAAAGGAAATAGGCAACGCACTCAGGCTGAAGTGAAACCAGCGATTTCTGAGTTATCACCCTATTACCTCTGGGCCACTGATTATAGCTTTACGTGGTCCTTTTCTCATACCTATGTTAATTAAGGGGAACTTTTTAAGAATTGAAGGAGGGTATGGGTAATATGGTTAAGTTTGCTGACGATCTGGTGAATGTTCTGGTATGAGGGGAGGTTCCTGTGTTTTATGGCAGTTACGGATGACTTTCTGCCACTTTGACATTCCATGTTTTCTGCACTAAATACCTAAAACATTTCTGATTTAACAGCCATTTAAATACTTCATGAAAATTGTATAAATGCAAAAATATTCCACGTGCATTTTATGAGTCATGAAACAGTAAGACACCATACCAAGCTGCATGGAGTATGTTTACTTACATAGGCTTAAGCCAAGTGCGGACACAGGGGGTAGTCACAGGGGTCATGACCCCCAAATATATTTTTTCACTGTAAAATATTCCAACTTTCATGATAAATGAAGGGTGTTATTCCAAGACCATGGCAAATTCTGTCCTTGACTCCCCCCTCCTCGCCAAATGAAAGTCCATGTCCGCCCTTGGCTTAAGCTACATACCATTTTGTAGAGTATACTTAGATTTTGGCCACCAGTGAAGTCTTATATAATGAAGTACGCAGTGTTTAGGACAAGTTTGTTTGTTTGTTTGTTTTTTGGTTTTACGGCTCAAAGACTACAGTGGTCATGCTGCGCCGGGACCTACTGTTTTCCGAGGAATCCGAACCTCTTAAGGCCTAGGGAACCAAACCCCGGACTACAGTGAGCAGTGCGATCTTTATGAGATCTCTGAGTAAGCGTTCTTTTTGCACTGCTGGGAGTCGAACCCGGATTAGCCGCGCAATAGGAGAACGCGTTACCACACTGCGCCACCGCAGGGCAGGTTTTTTGGATATTGTTTCTTTAGTAGAAATTTTATCGATACATTTTAAATGAGTTAATATTAAATCAAAATAGCTTAATTATAGAACTTCATTACTCTCGAATTTTTTGCCCAAGAATTCCATATATATATATATATATACAGTAGAGTCTCCATATAACGAACTTCCATTTAACAAAGTTTTCTATTTAATGAAATTTTCGGCGGAACCTTGACTTTGAATGGCACTAACATGTAAATTTGTCTCCATATTACGAAAAACAATTTCTATATAACGAAGTTCTTTTTATAAAGAATTTGATTTTTTTTTTAATTTACCTTTTACAATTTTTCAGCGGGATGGTTAGGTAGAAGGGGTAGTTGAGGATTTTAATCAAGGACGGACGGAGTTGAGGTAGCCTTCTGTATTGTGGACATATGACCAGTTGTGATAAATAATTCTATTGTTCTAAACTGGGAACTTCGAAGCAGCGGGGGTGTAGTAAAATGTGTCGTATCCTTCAAAAAGTTATTTAAAAAGTTAATGTGACCTGTAAAAAGTTATACTGGCTATGGAGAAGAGCCAATGTATAGGACAATCTTATTAATTTGAGAATTTCTATATCGGAGATGATGAAAGCTTGGGAATGTGATGTGATTGCATCGCTATCCACAACTGCTTTGTGAAAGCCAGCTTAAAAGCTGACATCGAAGAAAATGAATCAGAATCTGACATGGGCTTGGAAAATTAGTAAATGAAAAATGGCAAAAGCTGAAAAACAATGGGGGGTGTTGAAGAACATACGGAGTTCTCTGATTCTTTTAACGTTGATGAAGATGTTGTAACTGTCGAATATCCTATGGAGCATGAAATCTTGCAAAGTGTTAAGAAATGTAATGAAGAATTTACAGTAAGAGATGATGAAGATAAAAAGACTATTGAAAAACTTCACAAAATGAAGTGATGAAAACAGTCAAAACAATCCGACGAGGATTACAGTTTGAAGAAAATGTTATAGATGACGTATTTCGATATTTACAAAAGTGTGAGAATTTCTATAAATAAAACGTTTTTTACAAGATACTTGTACAAAGCAAAATTAGTGATTATTTCTCTGTTTCAAATATGTTGTATGAGGATCATACATATGAAAGGTAAGCCTCGGTTTTGCGTTAATTTGTACGTACTTGTATACAAAAAATATTTAAATTCGTAAGAAAAGAAGAGTCTACTGAACTTAGTTTTTACTGTCCAAATTTAACCTTTTTCATTTTATCGAAATTAAGTTTCAACATTTATGTTAATTTCTATTTAACGAATTTTCCTTATAACGAAGTTTTTCAGAGGAACGATGGCACTTCGTTAAATAGAGACTCGACTGTACACACACACACACACACACATACATACATTACGTACTTCAGTTAATGCAAGAATCCATGGCTAAAAGAAACATACGGATGTTTTATCATTCATGTAAGGGTTGAATTCCTGAAATGTGATCATAAATTAAAATATTACATAATTTAAAATTAACACGGAAGAAGGTAGATGGGAATCCACGTTTAAAAACACGTTACTTATATTTCGCAGCATTTGTAAATGAAAATTGTTGATAACGTATGACGAGTTTTGCATCATTGAATAACAAAAGCCTTATAGAGTGAAAATATATAATCATGTATTTATGGGGGTTGCAGAGGTATATATATATAGGCTAAGTGTAACAATGGCACTTATCGCAGGAAAAAGACGCAGGAAGTGTGAGCTATCATGTTCTCGATATTTTGAATAATATGCGGATTTATACACCATGTGGTGCAATTGTGAAAGTAGCATTACAATAGTGTTTAGATGCTTAAACTGCATAAAAGCTGATATTTGGCAAACTGAATGTAACCTTATATTTACTATCAGAAGCTGAAGTTTCCCTTGAGGCAAAGTGAACGATGTCCACAACAGTACTTGCATATTGTGTCGATTTTCAGTTTTTGCATATTGTGTCGATTTTCAGTTCTTGCATATTGTGTCGATTTTCAGTTCTTGCATATTGTGTCGTTGGAGGCCAGCCACCACAACGAATCCCTCTTGACACAACAATAATGAAGCAATGTGCCATTATTTCTGTAATATAGACACTGATCTTTCTCCTCAAGTCCCAAATTTATGTCATCCCCAAATTCTGATAGGTACGTTTGCACAATGTGCATATCCCTAACACTGCAAGAGTACTTGTTTCTGGTACATACTATGCCACCTAGAAACACTCTTGGAAGTCAAACTGAAATTCTTACACAGATCAGTAAACAGTGCGAAAGTAATTTTAATCTAATGTTAATCCAGCACACGCGCAAAATGTAAAAGGGAGGTAAATTTATTTTAAAATTTATCATGCGAAGAAGAAAAAACTGAAACGCAGTTTAGACAAGACGCATGTATATCGATTATATACTACCAAAATTATAATAACCATTTTCACTTGGCGACAAAGTTATTTTGCAGGAATGCCAGATTTTCGAAAGCTTCCCCAAACTTTGAAATAAGATTTAGCTACTGTCACAGCATGACTTGGGGAGAACTCGTGCCATTTGCCAACAACCACACATATGCTCGAAGATATATTGCTGGCTTCCTGAGTTGGAATCTTAGCCTAGACCAGCTACATGGCTTCACCTCTCACCTAATGGTTCATTGAAGCAGAGATTTCTGGACTTGACTTGTGCACTTGTCCAAAAGAAAGTGGAAGAGGAAAGGGGCTATTGGGCCAGGCCGAAATGCTCTTTCAAATGATATCTACTTATCTTCGCAGCCGGTCTCCATTCCTGACGACGTTTAGGTGGAGTTTTATGGAGCGAGGAGAGGAAGATCAAGCCCTTTATTTAGCCTTTTATCCATCCAAAAAAAAAAAGAAGATTGTCTTGAAATGGAAATGTGTGTGTGCGCAGCCTGTCGAATGAGGTAAAAAATAAAGTTTTCTTTCTCTTTGCCTTCAATTCCCTTGTGGACTAAATGTGCCTTTCGCGGGTAACTTTTCAAGCAAATAGAAGACTTCGCGAAGCAGAAAAGTACACAGATTGCTAACCACTATAATAAAACTTTGAAAGGATGGGGATTATCGTACGCATGGAAGTTATACTTAAAGTTTTAGATTTCTGGCGGACTGCTTTAAAATTTACCCATTATTTAGTTTAATTTCAATCGGAGTTTGAAAGAAGCTGGAAATTCAAGACGTGTGAAAACGCTTTAAATAAATCTGAGCTATGAAATGCGGAGAAATAGAAAATAAAATATTGCAGAAAATAAGCGCTTTCATACACAGAATTTGCCTAAAGTTTTAGTTACAAAGCATTAGAGAAACCATTGGATTTGAATTTTGTGGGCTCCAGAAAAATTTTAGGATTTATAGATAATAATGTTGACAGATTTGTTGGAATTAATACAATTGGCTCGATTACAATCGAGACATTATTCCTGAGGAAATAAAGATCCCAATTCCAGACAGGAGTTGATTAGTTTCGATGCGAACTAGAGCAGCGTGTTTCTCCAATCTGGTATGAGGATTTATATATCGCCTTTGTATTCGCAAAACTCATTTAATATTAATTTGTGGACATTCACGTTCTTCGCATTTTGTACAATTTTGACGAAGCAACTGCAGTGAACTTTAATTTACAATAAGTGCGCTAAGTAATTATTTATTATACTAGATACAATTGAGGGGTCGTACGTAAATGTACTTACTGTACAGTTAGTGGTACAAATTATAAAAATCTATGTGTGTTACCCTATGCCACACACAGGACCTGTTTGCCTCGCGTGCCTCCAGAGCGACGGCCCTGGGACCCCAAATTTTTTAATTATAACTAATTTATTAAAGTTACATTTTTCCTTAATTATACCTTAGGCGTCATTGAAAATAGCTTAACAAACTATTGATTATGCAGGTGATACATGTAACAAGAGTCTGCATTTTTTACTTATTGAATAATTTTGTTGTGAGTGCGTGAGCAAGGGCCCGAATAAATACTAGGCGCTGGGCCCCCTCTTTTGCTTGAGGGGGGCCGTGCTCACACATCTTGCTATATAAATTCTGAGATAGTATAAACCAGCTTAATCCAGATGAAAGAGAGAAAGAAATGTGAATACAATTATCTTATTACATGTAAACGCTCTTACAAAAGGGCCTGGGTGTCGTAGATACAACGACATTTCATTTTTTACGCGAAAAACCTATACAATATGGATTGCACTGGGTGACAGAGCAAAACCTTCGTTATTATTCTCTGCACCTCAAACTAACAGTTTTCTTGCTGTTTAATCAAATAAGTTCTGAGTTTTCTTTTAAACATACTTATTGTTGCACTATTTTTTTATATCTGCGATTAAATTATTCCAAAGTTTAATTTCATAAAAGTTAATGTTATTACGACCCATATTGGTTCGTGTTTTCATTGGTGTTAAATCTTCACACGATCTTGTACATTTCATGTATTGAGTCTGCACTATGTTAATTACATCGGTAGATTTATTCTGTTTTATTTTTCAAATATCATAGAGAATATCATTTCAAATATAATGGAACAAGACCTAAAAGAAATTATTGCAGTTTTTCCTATTAAAATATTACTATTGATTTAAAATCTAAAGTTAATCAGTTGCGCAAGATTTCCTCTACGAATAAAACGATGAAGATAGAAACCAATAAACACTACGTGAAATAGTTATTCAATGTCCTGTTTTTTGAACTATGTACCGATTTACTGAAAAACTGAAATATTTTCTAAACATATACTAAAACGTTGAAATTAGAACAAACTTTAAATCCACGTCTGTCAAATTTAGAGAAGGTGATTCTGCTTTACTAGGAAATTCGACGACGTTTATGTTACTGCTTTAGTTTGAAGCTTTGCAATTCGGCACTTTCGTTTCTGTGATTAAGAATAAACCTTTAGTAAAAAGGTAATGGGAGACAATTTCGTGGCTAAAATATCACCGGACGAAATGTAGCGTGGAAAAAAATATCGCGTGAACAAAACATCGAACGGAAAAAATAATTGATTATTTTTTTTTATTTATTTAATGTTTTTATTTGACAATAATTTTTAAATTTTAATAGTTGTCATTACACGACGTTGTTTAAATTAAAGAATATTGCATCTGAATTACACAAAGAAAAAAACAATATTAAAATTGCGACTCTAAATTGTAGGCAATATTACAAAGACAATTTTGTATTGATCGATTATTATAAACTTCAGTAATAGCAGAGGCGGATTTAGAGGGGGGATTTGGGTGGGTGCATGTAAAATACAACAGGACCCATTTATAACGAGTTCGCATTTAGCGACTTTTCGGATATAGAGGGCAAAATATGGATTTTGTTTGGTATAAGGATTAAGCGCAATACAATTTAACCGCTTTTAGAGAACAAGCTTTTTTTTGGACCCCAGATTTAATGAGCAATCAAAAAAATAATTTAGAAAATCAAACTTTTTTTAAAAATTAAGTCATTTTAGGCGGTTAGTAGTTATAATAGGCGCTCGTTATAACCGATTTCCACCGCATTTTTATGGATGTGGGAGGGGAAATTTCAGAATTCCCCCCCTCGTAGATTCGCCACTGATATTAGTAAAAACAAATAACTCAACTGAAGGTTGGCGTCGTTATTTTAGAACTTTAATAGGAACCCATCATCCATCTTTCTGGAACTTTTAGAGTTTTTGAAAAAGGAACAATCATTAAACGAAAATAAAATGGAACAACCCATCGCTGAAAAAGAAAGACCTAGACAAATAAAAAAAATATCAGGACACTGCTAATAGAATAATGCCCTGCGATTAATAAATTGGACACCCACGTTGAAGCCCATACTAAAGCTTTTTTGGTATAGGAAAAAAAAGAGACATAGTCCCCGTCCTAGAGTCGAACTAGGGTCCCACCGTTGAGCTCGGAGTGCCTTAACCCCTGGACCAACGAGGACAGGAATAACGCTCTCTTCCTCCGTATACAAGGATGTAAGATACTATTACCCTTAATGGTAATAATATCTTAGAAATTAATGACTCTTGTTGAAGACTATGCTAATCAATCAGTACAAGATTGCGTTTGTGATATTGCCTAAAAGTTTTAGTTATAAGTTGAAAATGTTTTCATTTTTTTCTCTTGTGTAATTCAAGTGCAATGTTTTTTAATTTATGAAATATCATATAATGACAGATATTGTAAATTAAAAATTATTGTCAAATAAAAATTTTAAGAAATGAAAAGTATTAATTATTTTGCCCGTTCAGTATTTTGTCCATGCGAAATTTTGTCTATGCGATATTTTGCCCAGCGAGAGTTTGACTTCAAACCAGTAAAAAATACGATCTTGCAGATCTCAAGGTTCAGTGTTACCAGGCTATAATAACTTATAAAAATACTTTCAAATAATATTAGAGCGTTATACGATAAACGAGAGCATAAAAATGCCGCAAAACTCCATAGGAACATCTAACATATGAATAAAAGGAACCTTAGCAATATTTTACATGGATAATTAAAGGTTAATGAAGTTATTAGCGAAAGGAAAGAGAGTTACTTTACGAGAGCGCAAGTTAAAAGTATAAAATAAACGACTGGACATAAGTTATAAAATTTTGAATTTTTTCAAAATCCGCATTTGATTGCAAGTCTACCTTACTTAAAATTTCCATCAATTTATAGTGCTCGACAAGGACGGCTGCAGCGCTGTCGCAACCAGATGTTTTAATATTCATGAAAAAAATAAAAAGATTTTCGAATTTGCAAAGTCTTCAGAAATTCAGGAAAAGAGGCTTTTGTGCATGAAATGCTATTATGGATGGAAAAATACGGAAATGGAGAAGCTCACAAAAACAGAAAGAAAGGAAACTTAATAAGAAAACAACTTAGTTATTCGCCACCGCGGGGGTTTGCCAGAAAATTTGGAGGAAGATTTCAAAAGAAAAGTTCATGAAAATATATTTTGAGAAAATCACTTCTCCTTCGGCGAATTTTCGGTGATTAGAACTTTTGATTGATGAGACGTGAAATCGGTTTTCGAACCTTTGAATTTGACTTAAACTTTTTTGAAGAAAAAACAAACTCCTAAACTTATTTAACTTAGTCATTTGGATTCCCTTAGTTTCGCTTGTTAACCTTTCGTGTTCCATTGCCTAGAGATTCTTTATTTCGGAACTAATTTACATGTCGTTACATGGTGTGTAAATGCAAATTATACATATAAAAGCGTAAAAAAAAGTTGCAAAACTCCACAAAAAATTGTGAACTTAGGCCCCGAAATACAAACGACGCGACAATATGTTTTCTTTGTTGTTCATTTCAAAAGGGGGAACGAAAGAGATTTCAATAATTTAGGTTCGCGTGAGGTTCAAAATATTTCATTCATATTGAAATTAGTGATATGTGAGTTAAGTTCATGTCGAATATATTGTAGATATCAGGTCCGATAAGATTTAAATACTGATTTCGTAAGCAGACAAGTTTTAAGAAAATTGAACCAAGCATTTTCTGATAAAAACTTTTACCGTGGACTGATATTTATATTTTCCTCTTTAACTACATTCGCGAAACGAAACGAATTTAAAATAACATATTTCAGGAAAAGTGTCTTTAGACTGCCATTGCGTAAAATATTTCCGCCTAGGCCAAACGATTTATTATATGAATGGAAAAATGATCGCGAACTAGATAAGTTTTCGGATGCTTCTTCGAAAATGCACCGAAATTTTTGTATAATTTTTTTCGTGTAAGGAAAAATCTTTCCTGGTAGATTTGCTGATATTCACAGAAGGTTAAAGAGACAGTTATATGGATTGATACTTTCTTTAGGCTTGAGAGATTCAAAAAAGGGAGATCAGATATCTAGACGACATATATTCGCTAGGATAGAGAATCTTGGATGTAAGGATTTAATTCAACAATAGAGATTTAATCTACCAATCCGTCGTTTCTCTTTGAAGACAGAAAAGGAGTCAAGTGCTGTTCTAAATTTTCGGAATTTAGAACAGCAGCCATAGTACCTTATGTCAGAAAGATCGAATTTGTACACGATACATAAGTAGTGGATATACTATTATATCGTTACCAATTGAGGAAAAAAATGGTTATTGTAAAATGGTTTATTTGTTCAAATTTTTTTACAAAGTAATAGAAGCAATCATATTACATACTGTAGTAATGCGTACTATTCCTTTATTGAAGTAATGTATCTTTTTGTACGTGGCGGGCCTATGTACGTGCAATTTTAACCTGCTACCAGATGTAATATCTATCGCTAACGTGCTCCGGTTTCTGGTTAAAATTTCACCAGGAAGTAAGAAGCAGTAGAAAATCACAGTAAATGTATGCCAATTGAAATTTCCTTTTGTAATCAATTCGGGTCAACAAAATTTTAAAGACTTAATTTAATATCTTATACATACCACACACCTCTATGCATAAATGTGAATTTTTATTTATTTTTATATTGTAAACATTAGACCATACTCTAAAAAATGTCTGTTAATTTAATAATTTTTTCTGTTTTTCCCGAAGGACGAAATCTGTTTTTCATTGAAAATGCGTTTAGTCTGTTTTACAAATGCTCTCTTGGCAACACTCCGTTGGACGCATGCGTATTGGGCGGGAAACGTCTGGACTTTGTATATCGATTTACATAGGGACTTTAGGTGAATTTTATCAGCTAATCATCGGTCGAACGGTTAGAGCGTCCGCTTATGATTTCATAGATTGTGGGTTCTGTTCCCGGGATGGGGGAAAAAAATAGACGCCTTTGTATTAACATGGGAAGCACAGTGGCTGTAATGCGAATAAGTACCAACTTATGCCACTATGGCATATGTAACTAAAGATTTATCTACCTAAAGTAAATACCATTTCATACACGGCGTGTTTTTATCAAACGGAAAATATGTAAAAAAACAGATTAAAATCAGTTACATTACGTAATTTTTATTTTAAGTAGAAAATTTGTAAAAAAAAACCAAAAGAAACATAAAATTCCTGGTAACTCAGATGCCAGAACTTTTTCTGTTAATTTAGAGTTTTTTCTTACAGTTCACTTTAATAATAACAAATATAAATTGTATTAATTGTATTAATTAATAACAAATTATTATTAATACAAATTAATACAATTACTGATTATTACAAATTAATTAATACAATTGTATAAATGGTATTAATTAATATCAAATATAAATTGTATTAATTAATATCAATATAAATTGTATAAATTGTATTAATTAATAACAAATATAAATTGTATATTATATCTTTAAATCAATTCTGAATGTATATGTATAATATACTGAGTACTCTCAGTTACATAATTAGTGCATATTAACTATTAAGAATGCATAGGGATGCGGTGCGATTAATGGGGATTCAACATACAGTGACTACAAAAATTCAGAATACACTAATTTTCTCTGAAAGAAGTCCAGTTTTCAATAAAAATACTTAATTCAGACAGAGTGCAATAATCTTTTTATTTTACAGAACTACAATGGCCAATTCAATCTGTAACAGTTACGCATATGCGAAGTTAAAAATAACTCGAAAATGAAACTAAATAAAACCATCAAAATAAATAATCACAGATAGTTGATTCAAAAAGTCGATAATACAACAATACTTTCTATTATTTCTACTGTAAAGAATGAAATTTAATATTTTGTTGCTTGACCTTTAAATCTTCTTATTGCCACCACACGTCGTAGCATCGACCCCACAAAGTTTGTAGCTGTGTCTGACGAAATTTTGTCCCATTTTTTTATAGGGCACGTTTCAAATAATCTCTGCTCGTTATATGACGTCTTTGTACAGCTATTTCGAGCCCGAATCCTAAATGTTTAATAACGCTGATGTGTGGGACTAGAACAGGAAAATGCAATTGCTGCTTATAGTGGTAAACTAACTACATTTTTATATTATGTACCATATGATTAGGGTAGTTGTCTTGTTGGAGTATGAATCTTCCATCCAAACCCAATTTGATGACATTTTCCTTAAAGTTTTTCCTGAGTATACTTAAATAAACCTTGTGATGTATAATGCTATCAAGACAAGCTTTCTGGCTCCGATTGCTGTCATACAGCACCCGGGGTGTCCTTAGCTAATACGAGGCACGGGGCAAAACATATTTCGGAGGCCCATACGTATACGAGTAAGCAACTGCACAGCACCACACCATCACGGATTCGCCACCATGTTTGATTGTTGGAATTTAATATGTTCGATTAAGAGATGTGTGTGTTCGGTTTTCTCCAAACAATGAGACGAACATCACTGCCAAAAACATTAAATTTTCCTTTATTGTTCTACTTTACTGTATTCCAAAAGTTTTGCATTTTTAATAAATGAGTTTTAGCAACCATTAAACGCTTGCGTTTATTTTGCAAGCTAATGACTGTTTACTCTCTGGCTACTCCATCGCTGTAGACAACTTTTTGGATGATATTGAATAGCGTTTTTAAACAAATACGTCTATCTATCGTACAAAAGGTTTATACAGCAAGCTTAACTCATTTATTTTTGGACTCAACTTGATTTATTTTATTGTTTTCCGTTTTGCAACTGCAATTTATTTCCTTTCTCGTCCACCTTTATTTTCGTTTAGTCCATCCCTTCTCTATTTTAGTGTATTATTTTTTGGACAGGAAAATATCTTCTTCTTATATTAGCAATTTGGCGAAAAGCTTTATTTTATTTAACGATCTCAAAACTAGATTTCTTATACAGGGTTTGTCCCAAAAGTTCCCGGAATGATTTTTTTTAAAATCATTTATTCAATATCAGTTTACAATCTTTTCAGAACTTTTCAAAGTATTCTCCCCCTGCTTCGATGCACCGTTGCCAACGCTTCACCCAATCATTGAAGGCGCCCTGGAAGTCGTCAACGGGAATCTCCTTCAGTGAGGTCGTCGCGGCTGCTTTTACCGCCTCCAGCGTCCCATGCCGAGTTCCTTTCAGGGTTCTTTTGATCCTTGGGAACAAAAAGAAATCCGCTGGTGCCAGATCGGGGCTGTACGGCGGCTGGGGCAGCGTTGCCACACCCATTTTGGCCAGCAACTCGGAGACAATGAGCGCGGTGTGGGTTGACGCGTTGTCATGGTGCAAGATCCAATTGTCGCGAATTTCGTTTCGGACGCGTCGAACCCTGTTGCGCAACCGTTTGAGCACTTCACAGTAAAACTCCTTGTTGACTGTTTGTCCTTGTGGCACGAATTCACTGTGAACTACACCTTTTCTGTCAAAAAACACAATGAGCATTGCCTTGATTCGCGATTTGCTCATCCTTGCTTTTTTCGGGCGAGGAGACTCCTTGGTGTGCCACTCGCTGCTCTGGCGCTTTGATTCGGGATCGTACTGAAAAATCCACGTCTCGTCCCCTGTGATCACTCTGTCCAAAAATTCTGGGTCCGTTTCGTAGCGTTCATGCAATTCCTGGCACTTCAACAAACGC
>QLNU02015360.1:196817283-196843282 GCA_006491805.2 Dysdera silvatica
ATTTATATTATATTAGTGTGTATAAGTTAATGTACAATTACGTTAATATAACCTAATTTTTATAAACTTCTATTTCGTGTCTATTGTCCAAATTTCATTCCATTTGAAGCCTTAGAAGGCTCTCCAGAGCCTTCTAAGTAGAGGAACTTTGATTTCGCTAGCACTGTATATTGAATATTCGCACTTAGTTATGAAAATGTTTAGGTAAGGGATATACAATGAAAACGCTAGTTAACTCTGTCAAAGTTCAACACGTTTGCTCACACAAAAATTATACGTCGAGCTTGTGTAAATCCCCCGAGAGGTTAAATGTGTAATTTATGTATAAAGAACATGTATAAAATTCATGAAATTAAATTCGGTTTCTCTTGCGCGTTTACTAAAGTTTTTAATTTTATCCTGAAAGTTTGCACGTTTGTTGAAATTTTGAGTAAAAGAAATTCAATGAAAATGTTATTTTGCTTTTTAAGCTTTTATTTCACTTGAATATATTTTTCTTAAATATGGTTATGGTCCAAAAACAGTTATGGAGTGAAAATATCTAATCACGTAGGGAAGAAACATGCGTGTAGTTTTTTTTGCTCCCTATTTGCCTAATTTCGCATTTTATTGGATAACTATTTTTTTTTTATTTCCCGTTAAGCTAATAACGTAGAACCGCCTCCTGGTGGTTTAACATTCGATGGTGAAGGCATGTTTTTACTCGATTATGGTGGAAAAAAAAAAGATCAAGTTTTGTGGGAAAAGCGGGGAGGATGATATCGAGTTATTTTGAAGAGGATTACGAACAGAGCGGAAGCGCTGCAAGTAAACACAAATTTATTTTGCGAAAAATGTAAGGACGTGTTTTTACTTTACGCCACATCTTTTAAAAGACTCACGAATTCCTGTTTGCAAACTTCCAAAACATATCCCGAGTCGTGAATCTACTGGAAACTGGAAAACACCACAACCGCGGTAGGAGCTTGTTTTCAGGGATAGCTTAAAACAATATTTGTCGAAGTTTAATGTATTTTGGCCACGTAAAGATGGATTACCAATGACATCGATCAATATTTTTTGTTGTGTCTGATGCCATGATAGGAGCACCATTTCTTCGAAAATTCGAGATAAAGATCTAGCCGAAATTGACACAAGAAACTGATTGCTGTCAATGCACGCTTGGTAGTAACTGAAGAAAAACTAAAATTTACAAATCGCTTTTGGGAATTTGGGGGAAAACTACATTCAGTTGATTGTTCCATTTCAAACTTAGCAGTTGGACTCAGATAAGATACGACCTATTTTACATTTAGAATGAAAACAAACTGCGAAATTGACGCCGAAATGATCACTTTCAGTTAGCTGACACAAATATCTTAAATCAGTCAAAATCTTTTCCAATGTGCCTCTTTTTTAAAATGCAATTTTAATGGGTAAAACAACTTCGTTTGAGCCGTCGTCGTGTAAAAATATGATACTCTACTTAGAAGGATCTGAAGTAAGGGAAATGAACGAACTCCTTTTTCTGGCGTCCACCCAAACTCCCTTCAAGCATTACATTAACAGGCAGAGTAATTCCTGAAATTTCTGCCAGTTTCTCCAAAATACTAACGCTCGCTAAGCGAAATGATGGTAACATACATTTGTTTCGGTAATTTGGTTTTTAAAAAGAAGGGAATATATATATATATATATATATATACATCAGCATATGCGCGATGAAAATGCGCGCATACATGTAAGCAATCTTCCACACTTCTATATTTTTACCCTCTCTTTCTGCGCATATCGGATCACTGATAATCATTAGGAAACTGAGATTATTAATATTCATTATACAATTATAATATTTTTCCTTGAAGGGGAAATGGAAGAGTTTAAGCACACGTAAAAATGTTGATATAATTATAACTGAAATATCCTAAAATAGGTAGGTTTGATATCTAAAATTTTTGGTAATTGAATAGACACAGAATTTGTGACTAATTAATTTGTTTTTATCAAGAAAAGAATCTTAATATTTAGGTTAAAAAGTGAAACACACGCGTTGTTTGCATAGTGTAGTCCGCTACATCTAACATACAAGTCCGTCAAAACTAATCTACAAGCCCGAAATACTAATATGCAAGTCAGTGCCGTATTTCCCAATAGGCTATACTAGGCTATAGACTAGGGCGGCAAAATTTTGTGTATTGAGTCTGATATAACAAAATCAATACCATATGATATAATCAGATGTTTTGCCGAGAAGAAAGCTAGACGTCATGCTTTCCATTTAAATACCAGCATTCAATATATTTTTATTTTTTGCTAAAATTAAAATTTATTTCAATAAAATTGAATTTGATTTATTATATACCAAAAAGAAATAATACTTCAATATAAGTTAATATTGTTTAATGTTTATGTTTCAATTTATGAGTTTGTTTTTCAACATGTTTATCGTCAATACAAAAGTTTTTGGCATATATTGAATGTAACAATTTTTATGTTCCTACCACTGATTTGGGAGGCGGACATGTAGGAGGGGGCGGCAAAATGGTAAATCCGCCCATGATGCAAGTCCGAAAAATATAATTATCTAACTATACATGGTTATACCGCAGTACATTTACAACGTCTATATTTATGTCAAGTACAGCACTACCCGACACTTGGAATAGCTGCCTTTTCGTGACCTCTGAAGAGCCATGCGTTTACACGCAAACAAGTTTATAGAGAATCGAACCCAGCACTGAATGCTTAAAAGCGAGGGTTTTAACCACTAGACCATCGATTCTTTAACCTTCCTGGACCACGGACCCCTCTTCAGAGATCACTCGCCCTTGCGGACCCCCAAGAATTAACTCAAAGTTTAAAGCCCGGAATTTGCATCATACATATTTATTTCTAGTGTTTCATCACTAATTTTCACCATTTAAGGAAGGAATTTTCCCTTCCCTCATAATTTATTCTTAGCATTAAAGTGGGCAAATGATCTTTCTTTAGTATTTTTCCGAACATTTGGAGAACTCTGGGAGTATCTCGCGAACCCCCGGGTGTCCTCGGACCACAGTTGAAGAACCGCTGCACTAGAGTATATAGGCAGTACATATCAAAAGCGGTCATAAGTACAAATTAGATTAGAATGTTATTATAATATAGTTAACTACAAGAAAATGATTTTTGATTTAAAAAGAAATTTATAAGCGTTGATGATAAGTTGCTAACAAATGCTTAGGCAGAAATTTGTTACTATCAGAACAAAATATTCCATTTTTCATGAAGAAATAAACAGGACAGGATTTTATAAATATTGTATATATATTACTGATGAAGGAGAAGGATGTGTTTGTTGTGACGATTGTAGACGCAGACGAGGATTTGCTATTTTGACGCCTGTAGATTTTGACATATTTTGCTGCATAATCTTACTTAACGTAACTAAAGGCCTAACAGAAATTTTGGCCATTTCGTCAGATTCTTATTTTGACGCCTCCTGGCGGTTATTTGAAATTCATTTTTTCTGAAATATTCGAGAATTTGGGGCCTTTTGAGCCTCCCTCAAGGTGGCTCCCATGGAAGTTCTCTCTTTGCTAATGACAAGTTACGCCTCTTAAAAATTCAAAATTAATAATCCAATTGGGCAAAAATTTCGGCCTTGCCTCTGCAGACTTCTCGGTGGCAAAATTTTCATCGAAATTTGCCGCCGCAGGCTTAGCCCACTTAGTCTATTTTTAAATCTGCTACTCGGCAGAAGGGAGTCTGTCGAAACAATTATCAACCATGGGCCATCGACGTTTATGACTACCATAATTTGTGAATTTCTTTCTAAAAGTATTTTGTGCTGCATTTTTATGCCTATATAATTAATAGGAAATGATGCAAAGTGGAAAATTAATTATAATGAAATGCAGAAAGCTCCATCATATTTAAAAACTTGCCCTTTTTTTTATTTGATCCACAGGTGTAAGATTTTATATATAAACTTTATTATTAATATTTTATATATATATTATAATTTATTTATTAATATTTTCCTCAAAAGTTCAATTTGCACTTGCATTGTTTGTGCGCTAACACCATCAATATTTATATATACTTTGACATATACTTTTTGATATATACTTTGACACATACTTTTGACATATATTTTTGATATATACTTTTGATATATACTTTTGGCATATGCTTTTGATATATACTTGTTACATATATATTTGACATGTATTTTTAATATACAGGCTGTTTGGTTACCACGTGTACGGACTTTAAGGGGTGCTACTTATTTTAGTATACCCTACCACCCCTTAAAGTCTGTACACGTGGTAACCGAACACACGTTATAATTTTAATGTATGTTTTTGACATACAGATTTGATATATATTTTTGATCTAAACTTTTTATAAATACTTTTGACATATATTTTTGCTTCACTCCGCAATTTTTACGTACAGTAATTGCTCATATTAATGGCTTTCAAGGGATGGAAAAAGTTGTTAAACAGGGAAAGACGTTAATCTCTCGGGATCGAAAAGTGTATAATTCCACGAAAAATTCGCCGGGACGTAAAATATCGATGATAGAAAACGGAAATACTGTCTAATAAGAACGACGTTATCGATTACGGTAATTTCATGTGAGGAACTTCAACGTTAAAATAAAGTTTCGAAGAACCGAATTTAACATTTTAAAGTGCGAGTAAAGCGGCAGATTTAGGTAGTTAAACAAGATTCACATACACATATCAAAAACTAATTAAGTATAACATTTTTGCGCCTATAAAACCTAGGCTCCAATTAACTGATAGAGATCTTTAAATTACACAGTTCATGCAAGATAATTAGACTTTCAAAGTTTTTTTTGTATAGCTTCAACTCATTTCATACTGTTGTTTAATCATCACATCCCTCTCTGTGTTACTTTTCAAAGTTTAATGATTTTTTTATGATTAAAATTTTACGATTTTAGTCTTCGATTTTTCACACAATTTTTATGTTTGAAGATATGATTTAAATCTAGATTGACAGCTGGTGGGATTGCAAAAATACAATTTGTTTACGATTTCAAAATGTGGGAAAGTGTTTTAAGTTTAGTAAAATTTTGAAAAACGCTTAATCAATATTAAAGAGGAGAACGGAGTCTTCCAAACTTTTATTTATTATGCGTAAAAATATGAAGTATTTATTTAAGGGCATTTATACATACACTGAAGTGCCAGAAAAATTGGCACACCTACGTAATATCGTGCAGCCCCCCTCCGTGCGCATGCAGAAGTGCCGCAACACGACGTGGCATGGACTCGACTAATGTCTGAAGGTATCCTGGAGACAATTCACACCAGGAATCCTGCAGGGCAGTCCACAAATCCATAGGAGTGCGAGGTGTTGGAGATCTCTTCTGAACAGCACGTTGCAAGGCATCCCAGATATGCTCGATAATGTTCATGTCTGGCGATTTAGGTGGCCAATGGAAGTGTCTAAAGTCAGAAGAGTGTTCCTGGAGCCACTCGGTAGCAACTCTCGATGTGTGGGGTGTCGCATTATCATGCTGAAATTGTCCAAGTCCGTCGGAATGCACAATGGACATGAATGGGTGTAGGTGATCGGACATGATGCTTACGTACCTGTCACCTGTCAGAGTTGTCTCTAGACGTATCAGGGGTCCCATATCACGCCAACTGCACACGCCCCATACCATCACAGAAGCTCCACCAGCTTGAACAGTCCCCTGTTGACATGTAGGGTCCATGGATTCATGAGGTTGTCTCCATACCCGTACACGTCCATCCGCCTGATGCAATTGGAAACGAGACTCGTCAGACCAGGCAACGTGTTTCCAGTCATCAACAGTCCAATGGCGGTGTTGGCATGCCCAGACGAGGCGTAAAGCTTTGTGCCGTGCAGTCAACAATGGTACACGAGTAAGAATAAGAAAAGGAAGAAAAATATAAAATATATTAACTCTGCTCGATAAAGGTAACAGTAGTTGTCGAAACGTTGCGAAATTTTTTCCTATGCCGTTTGTAAGTTTTTACATATATTTATTATGTCACCATTTATCTTATATATTTCATTTCATATATACACACTTATACAAAAAAAGAAAAAAAAAAGCACCATTAGGAAATTATCTGTTTTTATTAAAATTAAATATATATCCAGCACATACGCAGGTAAGGAAATGATAAAAATATTCAGGGCCGTAGGACCCATCAGTGGCTAGGAATTGCACATTGACTCTTCAAATGAATAGTTTGTGAAACCCCACCTGGCAGCGATGCATGTTTCTATACGTTTAGATAAGAAATGATAGCTTCCTAATGTCATCCTGCGACATATTCTTCCGGGCAGTCCTTACTTGTTGCACCAGCTCTGCGATATTTTGCGGTGCCCAAATCCAGCAGCCTACCATGTCCCATACATGTTCGATTGGCGAAAGGTCTGGTGACCTTGCTGGCCAAGGAAGGGTATTAACAGTACGGAGGCAGCTCAGAGATATGCGAGCCATATGGGGCCCGGTGTTATCTTGTTGGAAAATGGTCCCAGGTTGTCGTGTTAAGAAGGGTAACGCAAAGGGCTGAAGGATGTCATCAACGTATCGTTGAGTTATTAAAGTTGTACACAGGATGATTAGGAGCGTCTAGCTGTCCTATGAGATAGCACCTTACACCATCACACTAGGGGTAATGGCTGTGTGCCTTTGTAAAACAAAGGGTGGTTGGGACCGCTGGCCCTGGCGCCTACACACATGGATCTGATGATCATCTGCTCCAAGACTGAAGCGGGATTCATCTCTGAACACTATGCGATACTAATCTGCTGGCAGCCACGATGACCGGCTACGACACCACTCCAGACGACTCTGTTGATGGTGTGGGGTTAAAGGCAAACGTCTTAAAGGCAGTTGTGAGCGTAACCCCCACCTCAGCCAAGCGTCGTGAGATGGTGGAGGGTGGTATGGAAGAGGCTGTAGTACGTTGAATAGCGGACAATGGTGCCGTTGGCGGCCTATTGCTCGATAGGACCAGCTAGCTTCACCAATACTGACTATGCGACCACGTTCAAAGTCGTCCACTTGGCTATAAGGTCTTCGACAACGTCCCAACGTCATTACTGGTTGCGTCTCCAGGGAACTGCAACGCCGACAACGAGAAAAATAAACCGTTCGCAATTTTTACCTCTTTTATACGATGCTCGTTGCGCAGTAGAAATGCGCGCTATGATCGAAGTTAACACTCATTGGCTTTGAAAATTTAATCATTTGCATACTTGGTTTAAAGGAATTTGCATGCGAAATTTTGAGATGATCGGATAATTTTTTAGGGGTGCTTCGTTTGTTTTGTTTTGTTTCTTTCTTTCTTTCTTTCTTTCTTTCTTTCTTTTTTTCTTTGCAAAAAAGTGTATATCTCTACTTCCTCTTTCTATACTTCAATTTTTTCTATTTTTTCCCTTTCTCCCCTCTGTTATCTTCAATGAACTTATTTTCATTTTTCTACTTTATTTATCACTTCCCGATTTCTTTTTATAGTGCTCCTTTCTTTCCTTTAAATCACATCCAGAATGATGGCGAAAAAAAATTTAATAGTTAAAAATTATTAATAAAAGATATTTTAATTTTGTAAACGCACTTTTGTATTCTTTTCCCTTTATAAATATAATAGACCAAGCAATTGGAGAAAAAATCGTGTAATTTAGAGGGGAGAGATCAATTAAGCCTCTTTTGCCCTAGGTTTTCTAATTACGAAGGCACACAAAAGAGATAATTACATCGTTTAGTTTAGCTTAACTGGGTCTAGGTCTTCCGTTAATTTTACAAAGCGGAAGGAAGTAAAATATGAAAATGCGATATATGTTTTTCACAGTAAACATTAATTTCTTCATAAAGTTTTTTTTTGAAAAAATATAATGCGTTTGAAAAGAAAATTTGAAAAGAAAATCAAAAATCGTTGTTTCCACGTATGAGAGCATGCTAATAAAAGACATTATTAGGAGAGAAATGTGCAGCTATGAATAAAAAACTTCATTTGTGTCTGCATTGTCTTTGTTGTTTCAAGAGAAAATGCGGGCCCATTATATGAGCTGATACCATTTCAATTTTTTTTTTGTTGTTTAAAATCTGATCTGCTCGTATAATGATTTAATGTTATCTGCTACAACGATAACAGCAATTGTACGGCACATGATACTATTAGTTCTTTCTTACATTCAAACTACCATGCTTTGGCTGGTTGAAAAGTAAGTTGCCCCTTCATAAAAAAAGAACGCAGGCAACAAGAAACGAACCTATTGATGGAAGTCAACAAAAACGTTGATGTGGTTTCTCTTTCAGTTTATTGAACTTTCTTTTTGTTCGTCGTAAAAGAAAGAAACTTAGGGTCTGATTGCGCTGATTGCCCAACAGAAAAGAAAAGGAAATGGTAAAGAATAGGAAGTAGGGAAGTTATTTACTTTCTCTTCAAATTTCCAGCTGAAGATTAAGGAGTGGGTCAAAAGTACGTACTACGAAGTTAAGCCGTAATGAATTAACTTTCAATCAATCTAGCAAGCCATCAAAAAGACGTATGAAACTGTAATGCACAAAAGAAATAAAATTAAGGCAGCCCATTCTGTTTCCTATGACTTCCTTTCCGCCTGTAAGTTTTGTACTTTAATGTGAACATCAATGCATTAGAGTATCCCATTGTCCGTGTATAAAAGTGTAGAAATGTGTAAACGGGTGAAAGGGTGAAGTTGTAGGAAGAAAAAACATAGAAAACCACAAAAGATGACACTTAGGACTTCTTACGGTATGTGCTAAAAAAAGCATACATTCTGTAATTGCGTTAAATATTTATGTGAAAGGGAATGTGAAGAAAGCAGGAAATTTCGTGTTAATTTTTATATGATAAATATGGAATAGGATTATCCACTTGACAATGCCATCTTTGCTTTATAAATGAAATTGATCACTTACTCAATCTATTGACAAGATAGAAAGGATGAACACACGTTGGAATTATCCAAGTTATGCTCTATTTAAATTGTATAAATATATACTTATTATTATTTATGACTGTACATTCTAACATCAATTAAGAATCACGAAAAGCTGCAACGTAGAGTTTTCAAAATAACTGGGGGGATGTACACGCACATTATGATTTATGAATACAATAAATATATATATATATATATAGTTATTGCACAAGCGCAATTTATTTTAAATTATTGGGGCGATTTCGGGCACGTAACTACGCCTATGATTAAGATTAAAGAATGGTAAGTATGGATGAAATGTTTTCAAGAAAAGCTAAAGAAATTTTAAAAAATGATAATAACATCCTTAAAGTTTAAGTATTCAGCAAAATAATTAGTTTTTTAATGATTTAAATTAGAATTTTTTCCAATTTTTATTTTTTCATTATTATTTTCCACTCTTATAAAAAGTGCACCTTTTCTTAACAATGGGGGGAGAGTTTCTGAAACGTTACCAAAACTTATCTGTAAGTGTTTGCTTATTAATTTTTATCACTTTCCGTTATTTTAAAATTTATTTTTAAACTTTGCTTTTCTGCTTTTTCTTCCTAATTTTCCTGACTCGAAATTTTTATTTTTTCACTATTGATTTTTTGTTTTGTTTTCTTTATCAGTTCTTTTAATTTCTGTTTCATAGGCCAACCGCTAATATTTCTTCTCACTGCTATCACTTATCAATTAAAGAAACTGCTTTCTCGGTGGTTAATTGTAAGCTTATGGCAGCGCTATGATTTAGTTGAAATCCTTCTCTGTTAAAAGGCTGAGATAATTTCAAACGTTACCTAAAAGCTTTTATTCTTCCACTCCTGGGTAATTAATAATTATTACTTACCACACGCATTCACATTTTTAAACACTATTAATATGTGTGGGAATATAATGCATGGATTATTTTCATAGCTTCATTTATAAAAGATTAATAACAATATTAAAATTTGTTGCTGATCTCAACAAAACTTCTATTCCATTAAACAGGATTCATCAACTCAGCCCGCCATTTTTTATGACTGTTATGGAAATAAAACCTGCAAAACCAATAATTCTTATCGCTGACTAGAACAGATGACATTTTTGGTAATCACCTTTGGAAGGCGGCTGCTGACAATGGGAAGCAGCCAGGCTTGTTTTAGTAGAGAGGCTGGCTGTTGGGAGCGGGTTTCTGGGGCGTGACCGGCATTGCCAACGCAAAGAGGAAAGAATGGAGGATGGCAGCAAGTGTACTAACCGCTGGAGTAAAATTGCAGAGTGGAGAATCAGCGACTTTCCTTCGTTGGCAGCACTAGGAAACTCTTGGTTATCAGCACTTAGGTTGAGAAGGGATAGTCTGGGGCTCAGAATTAGGATGCAGAGAGTCCGCTCCCCACAACGTCCATTCGTTGGAAAGTAAGCAGCGGACGACTACCGATCCATGAGAAGAACCTTCGTGGCAAGATGCCAGCCAAGTAGCAGAAGTCGGCTGAAAACTTAGGAGGTGGAAAATAGATTAGTCCCCTAATTTATAATGCGATCGCGGTTGTCAACACTTGAAAAGAACGAAGTACAAATTAATGCTCCAGCTCGAGTACTAAGTCGTTCGCCTGAGTTCGCAATTCATTTCCGATAATTGGGTTGGAGCGATAATTGCACTTCGAAAATAAAACTTGAATTTATTTTAAAAATTTACTTAGCATTTCTAAAACTCTCGCAGAGGCTGTCTAAAATCCAGTTACCAGATTCTAATATTGTTTCATTAATAAACCAGCTTTCAAAAGCGAGAACGATTCATTATTTAAATATATAAAAGCGCTAATTAACACCTTCGAGAAGAAATGTTTTTAAAGGGCGTTTAAACTCTTGGTAAAACGGAATTAAACTTAAATTTCCAGAATTAGCAAATCTCGTCGTATGTTAAAATGTGGAACAGAAAATAGATGATAAAGGGAGGAATATTAAGAGAGCTCGGGAAGAATTATAAAATAGATAAATATGTAAAACAAAAATGTAAAATAGAAGAGTGGTAAAAATAAAAGTAATTCGATTACAAAAACGATTTTATAACGTCTTGAGAATTACGATCCTTTTATTAAGCTAAATTTACCTTTGTGTTTGCGTGCTTGAGGAAAAGTGAAGTAATTTAAAACGAAAAAGGTGTGAAACAATTTTATCTTTTTATTGCAATTGTGATTATTACTTTTCTTTTTTTATCTTACATTATCTTTCTTCCTCCTCTGTCTCTAAATCTTATTTTTCGTTTTATCCTTATTTTTCTATTTTTTTCTTATAGACTACTTTTATTGTTTGATTATATTCTGTGATTGAATTTATTTCTACTTTCTCTAATTTGGTTCTTTTGTTTTCATTTTTTTATATTACGAACAGTGAAGGGTTTTACTAATTATATCTTATTTAAAGATCTGATTTTTGCAACTAACATTTGGAGTTACTATTTAGTGTCATGTTTACGCCTAGGGAAAATGTGCAAATTAAAAGAACGTACTATCCAAACCCGACATTTTTCAGAAATTCAGAGGGGAGCGAACAGTTTGTATAACGCTCTGCTAATCCGTATATAGAATAAATGTGATATATTTGGAGATTATTTAGCTAGTTTCTTGTAAATGTTATTAAAATTTTCAGTTTTACCCAAAACACAATCTCGTTTTGAACGCTTACAAATTATTTATCACATCACCGGTCCTTCATTTTCAGGAGCATCATTATTCTCTTTAATTTACTTCTATGCGAGTTATTTGTTTATAAATGACGGTGTAAAGCAGATCGTTTAGTGAAAATACTAAAAAAATGAGCAAATAATTTGATGGAACGACGTTGAGAAAGAAAGAGAGAGATGATGGCACAGAGTGAAGAGGCAGAGAAGTGAGAATGGAACAGGTAGAATTAAGAATACTTGTATGGCAATGTATGTACTTAAAGTATTTGCGTGTAATCTGGATGATTATATAACGACATGAAATGAATTCTATAAATAATCAACTTATACCCTAATATATACCTTAAAATGTAGCTTATTGCAATTTTCTTGCTCTACCCACACTTTTTATAAATTTTAAATGGCCCGCTTACAAAGAATTTAACCCACTGACTGCTCAATTTTTTTTTTTTTTTATCAAAGTCGCTTCAAAAATTGCATACTTGTTTTATTACATATTTCAAATCAACATGTATTTGAGAGTTAAAATATGTAGCACATTTTTGTAAACAAGATTTTTTTAATATAAATTTCGTGCATAAGAACAGGCTTTCATAAAAATCAATTTTAAGAGTAATCGTTTAAATTCAAAAATTCTGAAAATAAATCTTGATTAAATTACGATTTACTTCATGTATGTATCCAAGGGGTGGAGTTGGGAAGGGTGGCCGCCGAAGGCGGCACTGTAATCCCAGAGGGGACGTTCAAACAGCGTAACCAATTGTCGAAGCGGCTGGGGGCAGGGGGGTATTCGAGTGTCGACCATACACGATTTACTTTATAGAATACAAATATAAAGCATGTATACTAATAAAAATCACTCGCTGAACGTTTCCTGCAAGCCATATTCTGAATACAAAAACCGATAACAAAGGGAGCGCTTGCAAAATCAGTTAGTGAACTCTATGCAAATACGAAAATTTAGGCGACAATAACGCCATTTGTTGACCAAACTACGACTAGAAGTCTAAATATTGTAGAAAATGCATTACCGACAGTTAAACGGTGGAGAAGCGGGATGCGCTTTTAAATAGATGGAAAAATCGCATACCCGCGGAAATTGCGAGATAAGCAAATTTTGTTACTTTCATGTTGCCCGTGGAAATCGCGGGATAAGCAGTCAGAGGGTTAATAATCAGCAGGTATTGAAAAACTATTGAAATAAGTTACACGATAAACAGAAAATATATTTCCGAAAATTTCTTTTAAACACAATACATTATTTTTGATAAAAGCCTGTTGTTGACGCGTCCGAATTTTTTTTCTGTACTACAAGTGTTTAACCCACAGGGTGTCGGAGAAATTTCTTTACTAATATAAAAATTTATAACACAAAAAAAGGAGCGGTCTATTGAAATGCAGTTTATGGGAAAAGAAAGAATATAACTTAAAGCGTTTTCTACCAGCCCCACCTTTAATAAATCTGAACATGGCTCCTTTAGTTGTACGAAGAATATCCAATCGATAACTGATTTCCTGCCAGCTGTTGTTCAGCATTTCGCGTGTAACAGTGGAGATTCCAAGGGTCATCCTTACGCAAGCAATCCAAACGTACAATCCAAACATACAATCCAAACGCAAGCATTATTGAGCACCCTTACAACCACATTAAATATCACAAGTCTGCAAAAAAATATTTTTTGAAAGCTGTTTTTATTATTTAACGTGAATTTTATGTTTTTTTGGTGCGCTGAATTCGAAGATGATGTCCGTTTTTTTTATAGGATGTCACGTTTTTTTAACAAATTAAGTATGTGCATTAAGGTGTGATCCCCACTGAAATGAAAATAAACTCATGTTAATGAATTGTTTCAGTGAAAAAATTTGTGGTAACTCAAAATTCAATTCATGTAAACTCACATAGGCTTGTTAATAGCGTTTTTTTTTATTTCTAACAAGGCTTCTCTTTATGCATTTCCGCTTGTGGGGATCATCTGGAAAATTCCTCTGCAGCATGCAAAACTAGTCGGGAATCGTCGTTATGTTCCATCTTCCCTGGTACCTCCTCTGAACTCTCTTCGATGCCCTGGTGGAAGCTTTCTCCCTATTCCTCACTCACAGATCCCAAATTTTGGGGAAAGTGACTGATGTGTGAATGGAAGAAATGCAATTTAAAGCTTATTAGGCAACTTGGAGCTTGAAATGCTTTCAGTATTTTGTTCATGATCTCCTTATAGTTTGGGCCTTGTTGCCAAGAATTATTTTATGACCTCGGTGAATGAAACTCAACCTCTTTTCTGAAGACCTATCATGGAGTTTACGAAGTCATGGTCAGCTACAATTCTTCTGATGTCCTGTCCGATGAACATTCATTCCTTCAGTTTTGCTTCAGACAGACCTGGAAACTTGATATCCAAATACGAGTACTTGAAACATTCCCTCATCTTTGAGAAGTGATTTTACAAATTGTTTTATTAATCCGAATGTTATATGGAGAAGTTGTAATGAAATTTTATGAGGGTACTAATGTTTCTCTCAGTACATTTTTTTACCGACTGTGAGCTCCCACGGCGACCATCACTTTTTCTTTCAGTGATTTTCTCAATCTCGACTGTCCCGTAAGCATAGAAAACATAGGTTTTTGGCGAATCCGGCTTGTCCCCCCAGAAGCATGCACAACGCCTTCAAATATCTACACGTTAGCCATCCGTGGTTTTTGTAGCTCAGCTTTCGAAGAACTATTTACAAATTCTCATAGGTCTTCTTCAAGTGTACGGAATGACTCCGAGAATAGAAGCGTAAACACCACAGTTGTGGAGTAAAACCACCTTTAAATTTATTTTACCTGAGTCGATGAAGAAGTGCTATTCAGATGAATCATAACGAATTTTGAAACTGACACATTAGCCCTTCAATATTAGTGCAATAGACAAAGTCATCCTCCTGGGAAAAAGTAAGGTACAAACTACTTTTCTTGATGTCTGTAACATGAGAATGTTACTCCTGGCAACAACAAATTTTTGCTTCTAAGCCTTGAGCCGAGTAACTCTGCATGATCTTTAGAAAGATTTAAGTTCATTACCAAATCATTTACCTCCTCTTGAGAGAATTTTGGTCGAGAATCGTCTTTAAGGTCGGAACGTGAATCATGATAACTATCCGTTGCACATATGAGTTCATCCTTATCGGAGCAAAATATTTCTTCCAAGATGGTAGGGACCTTGAGTATCGGAATGTCTGCTCCGTTAGGGATGGGGCAAATGGCAGAAGAAAGATTGAGATATGAAATGCAATGCTTCCATTTGGAATTAAACCCTTTTACATCACAAGAACAAAAGTAACAGACGTCACTATAGTTCTTCTGCTCCCGCCATGCGGATCCTCAACGTACCGCTTGCATACCTTTGGAGTCACCCAAACCTTATCTTGATCTCCGAATTTTAGTCTGAAGTATGAAAAGCACACTTTTTTCACAAAATCTGTGATATTCAACTGTTGCTTTAATGCTGTATGTTTACCACAAATGAAACAAAACCAGTCTCGTGAATTAATACACTTTCGTGGAGTCATATCACAAACGTTTGGAAACAAATTAGATGATCTAACAAGAAATAAAATAACATTAGCACGTTAGTGCTAACTTACTAGCAAGTGTTCGATATGATCTCGACTACAAGATACACTCTTTAAAAAAAACAAAAAACAAAACCGAAGTATCCCAAAAATTAATCCGCTCATCTCGAAATTTCACATGCAAATCCTTTTAGATAAAGTGTGCAAATGATTACATTTTTAAAGCCAATAAATGTTAATTTCGATCATAACGTGAATTTCTACTACGGAACTGGCGTCGTATAAAAGAGGTAAAAGTTGAGGGACGGTCTATTTTTGCTCGCTGTTGGCGTTGCAGCACCCTGTAGACACAACCAGTAATGCCGTTATGACGTTGTCAAAGACCTTATAGCCAATTGGACGACTTCGAACGTGGTCGCATAGTCGGGATGCTTGAAGCTGGCTGGTCCTACTGAGCAATAGGCTGCCACCTGCACCGTACGGACACTGCTGTTCAAGGGTGTTGCCAGCGATAGTTGCTCATTTAGGAACTCATCGGCGAAATGAAAGCTCTACAAGGCGTAAGTGCACTAATGCGAGGCAAAATCGGTTGGTTGAACGATAGGCCCGAACTGACTCAACGGTGTCATTGTCTTTCATCCAACGTGCTACGGTCTCTTCCATACCACTCGTGGCACCTTCCACCATTTCACGACGCTTGGCTGATTTGGGGATACGCTCACAGCGGCCTTTAAGATGATTATATTAACCCACACTACTGACGGAGTCGTCTGGAGTGGTGTCGTAGCCGATAATCAAGGCTGCCAGCAAATTGGCATCTCATGGTGTTCAGCGATGCCCGCTTCAATCTTGGAGCAGATGACCATCGGATCCGTGTGTGAACTTGCCAGGGATAGCGGTCCCATCCATCCTTTGTTTTATAGAGGCATACAGCCATTACCTCTAGCGTGATGGTGGTAGGTGCTATCTCGTACGACAGCAGGACGCTCCTAGTCATCCTACGTCCAACTTTAACAACTCAACGATATGTTAATGATATCCTGCCGCCATTTGCGTTACTCTTCATGACACGACAGCCTGGAGCCATTTCCCAACAAGATAAAGCCTGTGCCCATACCCAGCTCGCATATCTATGAGCAGCCTCCGTACTGTTGATACTCTTCCTTGGCTAGCAAGGTCACCAAACCTTTCGCCAATCGAACACATATGAGATATGGTAAGTTACCAGGTTCGGGCACCGTAAAATGTCACAAATCTGGAGCAACGAGTGAGAAATGCCTAGCAGAATTCGTTTCAGGATGACATTAGGAATCTTCATCACTTCTTATACCTAGACGTCTAAAAGCATGCATCGACCCCAGAGAGGGTTTCACCAACTATTGATTTGAACATTTAATGTGCAATTCCTAGCCATTGATTAGTGGTGCGTCCCTGAATTTTCTATAATTCCCTTACCTGTGTATTTGCTGGATTTTAAATTTCAACAGAAACAAATACTTTCTTCATGGTGCTTTTTTTTTTCGCAAAAGAGTATATGACACAAAACGTAATACAAATATTGAATGTAGTAGACGTTTTAATTGTCTTTCGAATGCCTAAACCGCCACCTATCGGTGAATTTTAAAGTGTTTTTGTTCTGTCAAAAACACAAGGAAAAAAACAAAAACAAACAAACAAAAACCCCCCCCCCCCAAAAAAAAACCCCAAGAAGAACAAGAAGAACTGAAAATAAAACAAAAGCATCCACGCAATATTTATCGTGCAAAACACACTACTTCAATGCGATGCTTTTCCCTTTTTTATGAATTTTTTAAGTTTATATGGAATTCTGTTTTCGATCTTGTACATACAGGGCAGTTATAATCAAAAGCTTGCTTATTCAAAGCTCTCCGTAGCCCTAACTAATTTCACGGAACACACCACGAAAATTTGTACATATATTATTCAAGGGATGTGGAGAAGGATTTCAGAAAAAAAAAATTAGTTCCAAAATTTTGGTGATAGGGGGAAAATATGACGCCCAAAGACAGAAAATACGTGGAAAAAGCACGAAAAGTGAATAATCAAGACAAATTTACAATAAAAATTTCATTTTCAAACTTACTAGTTGTAAAAACTTAAAGAAACTTACATAAACTGTCATAAAAAGTAGTTTTACAACTCATTCCACATACATTCACTTTATTGCACATGATGTCGCTGATGTTGAAGTTGAGCTTCAACGATTGGCGTTGTTTTGGGCCAAAAATTACATTTGATACACATCATGCTCGAATGCAGAGTACAACGTCTCTGGAGAAATATTTCGCACGTGCTGCATTATGTTGTCCTTGGAAACAGCCGGGTTATTGTCACTTCTTCGATAAGCATTGGGGTTGAAGTGACCCAGAGCTAAAAAGCACACGGTGTGAGATCAGGTGATCGTAGTGGCCATAACACAGGGAAACAGCGACTAATCTTTCTTTCTTCCGTGAAATGTTAATGTAACAGCTACGGCATTGGTCGTACAAGTTGAGGCGGACTTCCATATCTTGCATGAAAACTATCTCATCCAAGTATCCAAGTTCCTGTAATTGCGGAATTACGATAAAGCTACGAAGATGCCTCTGTTCTGTAATAGAACAGACTACTGCACTTTTGCCAGTAATTCCTCAAAAAAGTATGGCGCATGGATAAAATTTGGTGTGAAACCAAAAAATGCAATACTTTTCGGCAAATGCAGGGGAAATTTCTGAATAATACTCGAGGATTTTGAAGCTCATATTTTGCAATTTTGGGCATTGACTGTCCCACTGAAATAAAATAGGGATTCATCCCTTCCGAAAAAATATTCCGCGAAAGTTTCAATTACAATTTTAAAAATTTTTAGGGCAATTTATTTAAAATTTCTTTTAGTTTTTCAAGCGTGGGAACTTAGAAATAAAAATTTTATTTTAGATTTGTCGCGGTTATTAATTTTTCGTTCGTTTACCACGTACTCTGTGTTTATGGAACGCCGTATTTTCCCCTATCGGCAAATTTTAGAACTAAACTTCTTTTTATGGAATCCTGCTCTCTATTGCTTGAATAGTATGCGCACAGATTTCGACATCATTCAGATTATGAATTAGGGCTAAAGCGAGTTCTGAACAGAGAGACTTTATTTATAATCTCCCTTATATATTATACTCGCATATATTATATCTCGAGGTCACAAAATAAGAACCTTATAATTTATGAAAATTCATGTGATTACTATTAAAAAAATTGCACTAAGATGCTAAGCACGTTTAATGTTATGTCAACTCACATATCGTTATACTTACAGATTAGAAAATCTTTTTTTTTCTTTTTAACGCCAATCATTTTTGGTTATCTTATCACTCCGATATCTGACAGTTTGAATTACCAGATAAAGGCGAGTATTTGTCTGTCGTTTCCATGTAGGGGCATCCTGATAAGCGACTGATATTACCCCACGATGCATTTACATACAACAAGTTCATTGGTTAAGAATTTTAGCCTATGAAATGCGACAAAATAATAAAAAACAGATTATAAAAATTTAAAAGATTGAAAATATTTGATTACGATTAACATGAAAAAAATACGATTAACATTAGTTACGATTAACATGAAAGAAATTAAATGAGTTTTGAGTAAACGAAACGATATATTAGAATTTTTGGCTTTCCTAGTGTTCATATCCGTTCGTCAATTAGATTTAAACGCATAACATACATCAAAATGCTCGTTTGAGCCTGAGTTAAAACATTATTTTAATATCACATAATTAAGATACGAGAGGTTTGAGTGGCACAGGACGCATACGAGAAAGTTAATATTCTCTTATATTTCCAATTACAACATGTTACGCCTTTTCTTTGTGCTGTTTTTAAATTAATTTACGCTTACGGTAAATGGCTGCGAAAATTGCTGCGTTTATAACGTTTATCTTATAGATAAACCAACGTTGCAGTGATAACGATCGGAGCATCGGTTTTTTGTATTTAATGAGGAGACATTACTTTCAATGACGTTAATTTAAGCTGATAGGTTCTTGTTAAGCTGATTTTTAGTTAAGATTTTTTAACTATACGCTGGTCATTATTGCATGATGATAAAGGAACGAGAACACCGGCGAAAACAAAATAGCCTAAACAATTATGCCAAAAGAAAATGATGTTCGTGTGATTTTTGTTTCCTTATACATCTGTAGAAAATAAATGAAGATTAATTATTATTATTTTCAAATGTAGTTTGATGGATCTTCCTGGTGAGATAAGGATGTTCATTTATGTTTTCCGGCGCAAGGGCAGAGTGATGCAGACTCGGATTTTCTGCCCGGCAGACAAACCCATTACCTCTGCTTCGTCGCATGACGCATGGGTGGTTTGTAAATACGCCGTTTTTCGGAGGATGCGTGTAATTGGTCTACGATCTCAGATAAGCTTACGTACAAATTTTGAACAAAAACTGTAGCAAATTTAATCTACTCAGCATTGAAATTGCCCCTTCCCTCAAACATTAAAATCGTCCTCTGAGCGGGGCAATTTCAATGTCGAGCAGATCGAAATTGTCCCTTCCTCGAAAGAAACGCCCAGTTTGTGGTGGAACAATTTCGATGTCGAATAGATCGAAATTGCCCCACCACACATTGAATTGTCCTCTCGAGGAGGTGGGGCAATTTCAATCTGCTCGAAGCTCCACAGTGGCATAAGGGTAAGATGTTCGTCTATCCGGGTTATCGTGCCATAAACTCGGGTTCGATTCCAATGGTATCGTTGAAGGTTTGCCATTTCTTCTGCCCAATTCAGACCGGGTTTCCGTTTCAACGGCAACAGAGGGCTGGATTCTCCGGAAAATTATAGGTCTTGACACAGCATGACCTTAACTGATCTTGCGCCATTAAACTAACCGAACAAATAAATCAATCTTTTCGACATTGAAATTATTCCACTCAGAGCGCGATTTTAACGTGTGAGGGGCATTTCAAAGTAGAACATATCGAGATTGATTTCGCCCTGAAAGATAAGTTCAGTGCGTTGTGGGGAAATGTCAAACTATTCAACATTGAAATTGCTCCAAGTGTTTGCACAAAGTTTGTGTGTAAGCTTATCTGAGATCGTATACACCTGAAAGTGCATAGAAAGGTGTACAGATACCGCAATAGTATTTTATTTGAGCTGAAAAATACCGCTAAGATTTAATTATTCATGAAATTTCGAGATGTTTTAATTTAGTTAGTTTTTAAAACCATTTTCTTTTTACGTATTAATAATAAAAAATTAAATATTAATTCAGTAATAATAGCTTTTAAAATCATCTTCTGTGAGATTACTTTTAAGATACCAGATATATAAATTCCAATCGAAATTTCATTAAAATTACCTTTAATAGTTATTTTTCGCAGAACTCGGGTTAATGAACTTAAAATTGGGCAAGCGCTAAATTAATTAATTTTGTACCGTTTATGATGTCGATCTAATTGCATAATAAATTAGTATTTTGCAGAAATAAACCATTACGCTGCGAATTAGAATCGCAGGAAGGGCATCGTCCGAGCGTTAGAGAACATAGTAATTCTG
The DNA here is from genome assembly GCA_006491805.2 of Dysdera silvatica. Classification (NCBI taxonomy): domain Eukaryota; kingdom Metazoa; phylum Arthropoda; class Arachnida; order Araneae; family Dysderidae; genus Dysdera; species Dysdera silvatica. Next base: position 196,838,032 of record QLNU02015360.1, read on the forward strand.
GCTAGATTTAACATAATTCTTAAATGCGATATATAACGAAGTCAAGCTTTTATCTCCACATATTTATTTCCGTAAGGGACTTCCTGAATCAAATGAAGGATAGAGGGCTCACCAAACTCATGTCCTGCATATATGGATTTGGATAAGTTAGCTGTTAGTTTTATCGCTGCAGCTGCATTAGGCGTAAAGATGACCAAACGACGAATAAACTTAAAATTATACCTGCAATTAAAATGCAAAATTGTAGCTTTGCAAAATAGTTATGTGAAGGGAGTCATAGTGCCCTCCCCACTTAGGCATTCGCACTCCTACCTCACAGCAATAAAACAGCTGGCGTATAATAAATACGCTACCTTGTACACATCCTGGTGGTATAAGCTCCAGAAAAGTATGTGCAAATAGAGCAGTCGCCACATCGTGGCTTTAATAAATTTTAAAGAGGCATAAACGTCAGAAGTTCCCTCATAAACTGTCATAGTCGTGTGTTTACGAGAAGAACAGAAACCTATAAACAGAGTAGACGCGCACTAGCCATGGCTCCATTGTTTCTAACGTCTAGATATTGGAGACAGATGGCGATTTTTATGGGGAAAAAATGTTTTCAAAATCAACAGGGACGGGGTCTTGTTTTACTAACCGCTCCCGATTTATAATTTCTGGTGTCGTTACGCTTTGGCGAGAATCCTAAAACAGTTTTTACTGAAATATAATAGCTGAACAAACAGCTATTAATTATTGCTTATTTCTGAAGTAAACATTCTAAATGCATATTTTAAAGTGGTTAAGTTTTGACTTTCAACTCTTTGGGGCACGGTGGGATTAAAAATGTCCCACCTTTTTGATGTACGGTAATGCACGGTGGGACATTTTTAGATCCACCTCGTAATATTGCAATAGCTGCATGTGCACAGGTTTATATTTAGTCTTAGTTACGTAAAGCAGTTGGTAATACTATCAACACAACAAAATTTCTGTGCAACATGGGTCTATTTATTCTCTGAAATCCTGTGCCTCAAAGAGTTAATACGTTGAATATGCTGAATGTACAAAAAATACGTATAATCGATATAACGTGTGTTCAGTTGAAAAGGTAAACACCCTGTATAATTTTTGGTAGGAGTTAAGTAGAAATTAAAAAAAAAAAGTCAACGTTTATTTGCCGGGGGCAGTTGGAAAACAGTGCGAGCGAAATTGTAGGGAGCCACCCCCTCTGACCACAACTTTGAAATTTCGAACGGTAGTCCCCACTTTGTGATATATCATTTGAAATATAAAAGAAATGCAATGCTTCTGCCTAAGGAAAAGTAAATTCATGCATCCGTTTCAGAAATAATGGCAAATACGTTCTAACTGAAAACTCAAATATTTTTTTGGAGAAAGATTTTGCGCCTTTAGCATAAACAGGAAGTTAAATTACGCCAAAAAAATGGTGATGTATTTGCGGGGGGAAGTTAGAAAAGTGTAAGTGAAATTTAGGGAGGGCTCCACCCCCTACAGACCACAACTTTGAAAATTCGAATGGTAACCCCCACCTTTTAATATATCATTTGAAACAGAAAAAAAAAATGTAATGCTTCTGCCGAAGGAAAAGTAAATACATGCATCCACTTCAAAAGTAATTGCAAATAGGTTTTGACTGAACCCTCAAATTAAATACACAAACGTTACGTTATTAAATGTTCAAAATTTTCTCCATTTCTTTGTAGACAGTAATAAAGTCTATATTCGAATTTTTTTCGAACTTTTCTGAATGTTTCTCAGGAAATATTTTTACATTCTCTAATTATCCCGCTTTTGAGATCATTAATATCATTTGTGAGGGTAACGTATACTCGAGTTTTTTAGTAACCCCACAGAAAAAAAATCGAGAGGTGGGGTTAAATCGGGAGATCTTGGAGGACATTCCAGATAACACCTTCTCCCAATCCACTTAAAGGAAAATGTGTTATTCAGCCTATTTCTTACGGCAACAGAGTTATGTGGAGGCGCCCCATCTTGTTGGAACTGAAGTTTTTTCCATCAAGCCTTAAGGTTCCATCTTCCTCAATCTGATTTTTTGGAGACTGAATTATTAGCGGATGTATTTTCTAACAGCTCTAAATACAAGTCAGCAGTAAGATTTTCGTCCATAAAAATAGGACTTATTACCTTATCCCCTAATATGCCTGCCCATTCATTAATTATTTTAGCAAACTGTGTATGATCTTCACAAAATAAGCGGAGGGGGAGGGTTCTGTGCCAATATCTGCAACTGTGCCTATTTACTAAGCCAGTTAAAAAAAAGTGGACTCGTCTGAAAAATAAATATTCTTTATCAAGTCAGCATCTTTTGCGGTTTTGTTACTCATGTTTTCACAGAATTCACTTTTTCTGTCATAATCGTCTTTAGCTAGTTGCTGGTGAAATTGGAACTTGTAAAAAACTTGTAAGGAAAAAAATTATTATATAATTATTTTCAGCACCCACGTATAAAAGAAGAAAGAAGTTATGTAATTTTACAAATTTATGTACCGAACTAAGCGAAATATTGGCGAATTTGGACATTTTTCGAATAAAGAGTGTGGGATCATTGCTAAAATGACAGAGAGAAAGAGAGAGAGAGAGAGAGAGAAAGAATTTCCAACTATGTCGCTTCTCCCACAGCTTGTGGTTTGACAACTTTCTTTTTATTGCACCCTGATCCAATGGTTTCGAATTTTTTAACTAAACTCATGACATAATGAGGGGAGACTTTTTTGTGTAAATTCCTTTCATTATAAACAGCAGCTGTTTTGCGAATGCATCGATTTTGGCCACTGTAAATATAAATAATTTCTGCCCTATCACTTAAAGTGAGGACCATTTCTATTTCATGTGTTTTTTAATACCTAATAATATATCAACGTTAATAAAAAAAGAGAAAAAATTCACTCAATGAAATAAAAATCAATGTTACTGTTTACTTGCAATGAATTCGTTTTGCCCGTTACTAATGGCCTTACACTTTGGCGTAATTTAACTTTCTGTTTATGCCAAAAGCGCCAAAGCTTTAACCAAAAAATATTAAATTTGGATTCTCAGCCAAAACATACTTGACATAATTTCTGAAATGGTTGCACGGATTTACTTTTCCTTCAGCAGAAGCACTGCATTTTTTTCTGTTTCAAATGATATATCACAAGTGGGTGGGTTAGCATTCGAATTTTCAAAGTTGTGGTCGGTAGAGGGGTGGAAGCCCTCCCTAAAATTCGGCTCACACGATTTTCCAACTTTCCCCTGCAAATAAACGTTGACGTGTTTTTTTTTCCAATTTTTAGTCAACTCCTATCAAAAGTTATGCAGGGTGTAAACTTTTCAGGTGAACGTACGGTATATTGTTCAATATGCATGTCATAAAAAATCCATAAGAGGCGAGTGTTTTGTCTTTAAGTCGCAGCAAATCAGCGGGCTGGTTTGCAGACCGTATATTTAAATTATTTTTAATTATTTCATTATCTCAATAATTCCTATATTCTCAAAAATCTTTGAAAAACTATTATACAATAGGCTATTGAACTATTTGGAAAGATATATTAAATTCAAAACAATATGGGTTCAGGAAAAATAGAACAACAGAGGATGTCCTCATCAAAACAGTTAATAAAATTCAACAGAAAATTGAAAATAAAGAATTTGTTATAGGCATATTTTTTGACTTAAGCAAGGCTTTCGATATTATAAATAGACCAATCATTGTTATTAATTAAAATGCAAATGTATGGAGTTAGAGATAATGTGCTTAAATTGTTTCATAGTTATTTAACAGGTAGAACTAAAATTGTGCAAATAAATCATATACATTCTAATCAAGAGCAAAACATATATACATGGAATCCCCCCAAGTCTTCATACTTGTGCCGCTATTGTTTCTCATATATATAAATGATAGTACTGATATTGACGATGATGTAAACTTATTTGCTGACGACATAGGTCTGCTTTTTGGAGATATGTCAAAAGAAAGCCTCTTCATCAAGGTAAAATTAAAACTAGAAATTCTAAATCAGTGGTTTAAAAATAATAAACTAATAGTTAATAGAGAAAAAACTAAGCATATACTTTTTCATAATATAAATAAAAAATTAGATAATTTGGAAATATTAAAGTTAGATAATAAGGAAATAAAGAAAACGGATGAAATTAAGTTCCTTGGTATTTATATAAATGAAGTTTAAATTGGAATAAATATATTTTGGAAGTTAATAAAAAAAATTAGAAAAAGTGTAGGAGTATTAAAGATTAAAAATCTGTTACCCATACACATAAAAATTCATTTATATTATTCATTGATATATAGTTATATTTTATATGGAAATAGTGTCTGGGGAAATATGAATATAAAAAATCGAAAAAGTATGCAAACAATATTAAATATATTTTGGAACAATGTAACGCAAAAAAAAAACAAAAAACAAGAAATAAAAATTGAAAATAATATAATGAATTTAGATCAAATACATGGATTTAAAATTTTGATAATGATATTTAATCGAATAAAAAAAGGGAAGTATATTGAGGACATAAATATAGAAAATAAACCAAATATGAACAATAGTTGATCAAGGAAAACTTTAAAAAAACAAACAAAAAACAAACAAACAAACATGGGTTCCGGTAATATAAATTATTACGGCATTAAGATGTGGAATTCAATACCAAACGAAATAAAAAATATTACGTCAGAAACTGAATTTAGAAACAAATTAAGAAGACTAATTATAAGAAATGAAACTTAAGCCAGGATAGAAAGAGCAGGAATTAGCCTTTGGTTTTGAAACCCTTCCTCCATGTTCAGGAATGATAAACCTGTAGCATGGAAAATAAAGTATTGTATTGTATTTCTAATCTCCCTTAAGATAATAGCTTTTAGAAGAAAACATTTTCTATTTAAATCTAATATGGTTTTTAAATTTCTTCCAAATTCACTCTGTCTTTAAATCGCAGATCGATTTCCACTACATGAAGCTCTTGCATTAAACTAGTTTGGTACACACGAATTAATTGAACGTCTTGAAATACCTGTTTTATTTATGAAGTTTCTATCTAAGAAAAGTCATTTTAACATAAATACTGTAAACATATGTACCATAACATATAAAATATAAAAGTTACGTTGATTCTTTAGTTCATTTCGCACCCAAACGATTTTTAATATTTCGTTGACATAGTTATAATTATTTTATAGTCGTACTGTTATTATTTTATTGTCGTACTGTTAAGCATGTCATTGATC
>QLNU02015360.1:196846791-196903297 GCA_006491805.2 Dysdera silvatica
ATAAATTTTGAATTTCAATTTTAGGCGCTAAATTACGATACCGAATTCTAAGTTTTAAATTTTAAATGGCAACCAGAAAAATAAACGTTATGCTTAGCCATGAATAACAGATAGTTATGGAAAATTTAAGATGAATGAGCAACCCGTTCCCACAAAAAACAAAACTAAACGTGCTAGAAAATAAAACGAGACTTCCCAGAAATGCAATAAAATGCTATGGACACATCAATAAGGGGGAGACGAGGTCGTAAACTGGAAGATTTTTTAGATCCATGCCAATAAATATGGTTTTGTTTTGTAGTGAGATCGAATATGAATCATTTAGTAGGAATCTATCCCACACTGCGAATCTTCTTTATAAAAGGCCAAAGTTTGCATATCTATTTGAAAATAAGGATTCAATTGTAGCTAGACAGTTGTAACCTATTTTCTTTGGTTTTGTCTTGATTGGAATTACACAAAAAACGGACTGCGGTTTTGAATTTGTGGATTTTAGTTTAATCCCACTGTTTGAAAGCATAACCGAAAAAAAGGAGAGGCTATCTCAGAAAGGGCGAGAGCGACTCCATTGGCGAAACAATGATAATATTAATGGTGGGTGCACTGGCATATCTATCCTGAATTTTAAGGTTACTAAGTTGTCTTACCCTCCTCGATTACTTTTCATCTTGTGTATTTCTTGTGGTCAGAATCGACATAGCGTGCAGTAAATGAGTCCATAACACGTTGTAGGACAAGACACATATGTACAAAATATATACTGGAGATCCAAAATACAATATAACATTAAGTTTATAGTCTAACGATCAACTATCCCCGATTTATTATTCATTTTAAGAGTGTGGATGAGATATCATAGCGCAGCACTAAAAGCCAAATATAGTCGGCGTATATGGGGAAAATTTAAACTATAAATTACTGACGTACTATCGAATTATCTAAGCTAATTGGAAGAAACGGAAATACAATATAATCCACTCTTGGCTGCTGTGTTGCTTGTCATAGTTTCTGAAGCCTGAATATCATCGCTACTAAACGCAAAGCTTTTTAAAAAAATATATTATTTTCTGGCTGTGACAAGTACATATTATGCAAAACTTCATCTACAGTTATCAATTTAACTTTTTCTTCATTACACACTTCGCCCTTCAACTCCACGTTCTACTTTAATTAATCCTGTTCATTTTTTAAGAAAGCCTACGACAACATCGTTCTTTTGTTAGCAAGTGTCTTTTTTAACGTCCTTCTCACAATACTTTTCCGGTTTCCACGGTTTCGTCTGTTTTTCTCAGTTCCAGCTTTCTTTTTAGTCCTAGTGGCTCCTCTGAGGAAAGTTAGCTTATTTTTTAGGTCGTTTAATGTATTGTTAGGTAAGCAGGCGGTATGGTCTCGGCGCTCTTGTACCATTGGGATTTCTGAGCCTTTCCACCTCCCGGCACACTGTGTCCAAAGAGCAGAAAATCGTTGCGTAATTTTCCTACTTATTTAGTTTCCAAATTTTGATTTTATGCCTATCGAATAATTTTGATCATGACATATGCTTGATATATTTATGATTAATGAAACCCAGAGCTTACACTGGTCAACGCATAAAATGATCCGGGAAATAAAGTAGTCGATTTTTAGTAAATACGATAAATCGACGCTCAGGGTACGACCTTAAAATTCGATTGCCAGATTTAGTTTTTAAGATATTCAACGCGTATCTCAATGCAATAAGAAGGCCCTATTAGATACATAGGTAAGCGCGCCTAAGCGTTTAGCTCGAATGGTCAACAATAGTATAACTATTATTATTAAACCTTCAAATACATTTACTTGCTTACAATTACACATAATAATATGCATACACAAATAAAAAGCTTCATTCTGAAATGCAATATTACCGTGTCCATATCCAGAGGGGGGGATCTTAGGGACCGGTCGCCCCCTGAAACTAAATTTTTAATGGGACTTGGCAACGACCTTGCATGCTGTAATTGCATCGATACATACTGTCAATATTTTTGAACCCTCTCCCCGTATATTATCATTTTTATAGATCATGTCGCTGTAATAAAAATATCGGTGATACGTGGTAATAGCGGTTTATGCAGTAATCAAAAACTAATTAAATAATTAAGATTACACATTTCTTGGTAATGAGTACAAATGTTATTGAGTATCAAACGACTATCTATTATGTTGTACCGTTTATGTTTTCAATGAGTGTTAGTGTAAGGAAGAGGAGAGTATTTATTTCTTAAAAATCAATAAGAGTAGATACTGCTTGGAATACAGCAATGATTAAGATTCTGTTTTTATTTTGTATGGGGGGGCAGACGAGTACGGTTTTACCAGGGCCGTTTCTACCATTAGGCCGAGTAGGCGACCGCCTATTTAGGGGCGGCAAAATGGCGTAAAAAATTAATTTTAAATCAAACAAAGAAAAAATTGAGCAAATGAGGAGAAAAAATGAAAAAGAGGAAAAATTAAAACATATAATTGTTTTCAAAAGCATACGAAACAATTACTTAATAAGTCTTTATTTTGACGAATGTAAAAATATTTGATGTGTCTCATTGTTTAATTTAGCACGTAAGTTCTTTTATATCTAATACATTTAAGCCTTCTAGCTCTGATAATACAACGTTGTGTTTTGAAATATTACTCCCTTAATATCATAGTTTTCAAAAATATAAAATATTGAAATTAAACAATTATAACATGTAGCAATTGTTTTACTATTCACAATACCCTAACATTACAAAATAACTAATATAAGTTTAAAATATAAATATAATTAACGGGTTTAATGATTAAAAATATAATAGAAAATTTACAGTTTTGTATCGGACTTTAGTGGTGGTATTGAGTTAAATATAGGCGAAAGAGTGATGGTAATAAAATGGTTGGGGCTGGCATTTTTCAATTTTTGCCTAGGGCTTCAAAGCACCTAGAAACGGTTCTGGGTTTTAGATTACACCAAAAGGATCCGGTTCCTTAGAAAACTACTTGATAGGAAAAAAATAGGATGTATACTACAGCCACTAGTGAAATTGAGCGAAACCTCGTTGTTGCTTTTGAGTATTGTGTTTGGTCTTACGAAAAAATTCTTTGAAGCTATGGATAAAAGACCTATTTTCACACATTTCTAGAAAAATTTCTTAGACTTGACTAAAGAAAAGTGTGCAGTTTTGACACTGGATGCAAAATGTACTTTCGTATTTGATATGTTTAATTGTGAAAATATTTGCTTAGCAAATGAAATCGCATATCATTAAATGTATTTTGTGTTCACCTTATTGCAAGATGTTTCAAGTAAAGCACATTTTCTTAATTTAATGAACTTTCATTCAGGGTGAATTCCACCAAAGTTAACTTTTAACATAGGCTGTATCAGAAATAAGAAACATGGCGACTTCCCCTCGTTAAACCTATGTAAAAAGCGCCTAAAAAGGGATAAAGCGAGTATGTCGCGATATTTGGTAGCAATGTCATGGCCTACAGGAGTGACTACGTTGGTTTAAACGTAAACAAACTATTGCTCCATTTATATAAATCCCTCACTCTGCCGTTATATATAAACTTAATCTGTTTGCTCCACATGGCAGTTGAAAAAGAATTGATACCCTGCATGTAATCGTTAACAGGTATTCAAATAATCTAAATGTGTTTCGTTGGAACAAACGTAGTTCTTATCTACGGATATAAATTACTAACAACTGTATTTGTTTCTTTGTAAACATGGCACACTTTTCTTCGAAACGATAATAAAATATCCATGCTACATTCATTCTTAATTCACAATTTCGTTAGCTTCTTCACAAATGCAGGGAATTTAATTTCTTGTACCGTACAGCATTTGCAAACAAATTTCTCCATTTTTCATTTTCCCTCGGCTCTTATTGCTGTTTTTGTAAAGAAGCGCCTGTTCATTAAAACAAAAATATTAAGATTCCTTGGATTAAGAAACAACATGCGCTTTTTCAATTTGGTCCGCATTTGTTTGCGAAAATGATCGAGAAAGAAAATAAACGTTAGAGAACAAATAATTGAAAATGTCATTCAGGTTCACGTAGTCCTTTACATTCAGAAATAAACGCCGCTTTAATCTTTACTTTTAGGGAAGCAATTTCAGTTATTGAAATCTGATTTGGCTATTAGTTTTAAATAAATAAATTAGGATTTGTTTACACAGGAAATTGATCAAAAGGAAATGCAGGATATTAGTCTTTGACGTATACATTACAAAGTAGTATTTTTTTGCCCTATTCTAGGGTCAGTATAATTATAACGGAAGTGATTATTAATTGAGACGGAAGGTTACAAAAGCAAGACTCCTCAAAGGTTACAATATATCAAACACAAGAGCTTAAGGGAGTACAGGTATCAAAACGCCATTTTTTATATTTTAAGATAAACACTTGGTTTTCTTTACTAAACAATAATATCTGTGTGAATACATACCTGGAAAGAAAAATAAAATAAAAACCAATGGTGGAAAAAATATTGATATGACTAAAAATATGGTGTCATAGTTTCGTAACTATTTTCACAATTTTTAATTTATACCCTAAATAAACAATTTTATGAAGAAAAGTATATAATGTTGCATTCTACCAAGGGGATTTTTAAAATTATGTTTTATTTTTGATTAGAAAATTTTAAACTTCTATATCACGAAATTAATAAAACAATAATAATTCCTATCTTAAATTCCTATCTTAATCCCTATCCTAATCCTTAAATCCTATTTTCAAAAATAAAAAATATGCAAAATCCCTTTCGTACATTTTAAAATAATGTAGTGATCAATGTACTGATCAAATTTCATTTATATAACTTTAATAGTTAAAAAGTTTTTGAAGTTTAACCGTACGACAACATTCGAAAATGCGTCTCAGAGAAAACAGGCTTTAAAATTGAGGAAAGGAAAAATTGACAATTATTACATTTTTATACCTTTTCTGTGTACCGATTATATTTTAGAAGGCACTACATCTATAGGTGATACATTCTTTATGTTTTTGTCTTCTATGCATTCTTAATTTTGCTGATTGAATTTTTTTTTCGGTATTTTACATATGCTGCCGTTGATTTTGCCAAGGTGCGCCGCTTTCTATAATTGTCCAATCGAAAGAAATAGCAAGCAATATGTCCAATTTGAGATGTTTGGGATTGTAATTGCTCAATAGTTATTTTATACCCAAAATTATGTATATTAAAATATGTAAATTTTGGCATGATGGACAAAAATGAAACAAAGTAACAAAAAGCAACTCAAGAAATTTTTTACAAGATGAAACGTAACACCATTAAATGACAATAATTCGATCGAGATCAAAATGCGCATAAACGAACAAGAATTGCGGAATCAAAACAAACTGGTTTGAGTTTTTTATGGTTCTCTTCTTTTGAGTGTTTATGTGTGTGCGCCCTTTCTGAAAAAAATAAAAGTGACTGCGGCATTTACATAATGTTCAAAATCATAGTGAGATTTTTCAATTATTTTACACCTTTTGGACCTCAAAAATTAAATCAACCATATTTGAAATTCACATTAGAAAATGAAAGAAATTACGTACGAAAATAAATTTGGTATCAAAATGTGCAGAAAAATCCAAAGATTTTCCCTAGTTAAAAATTTGAAAATCGATTTCTCTGATTTTTCCAAACATCTGTATCCCCCGAAAAAAAAACAAAAAACAAAAAAACTGACTGAGTCCATAATTCGTCTTCGTATTCAACGATTTTAAATTCGCGCTTTTTCAAGTGCGGGAAGTTAATTAACGAATTACAAATTAGTATATTAAAAATTAAATAATACTTAACTTAATTCTCCCTGCGAACCTCCGCTGTGGAAAGCCTAAGTTCGAAAATAATAAAGACAAGCAAGAAATTAAGGTCCTGTCACTGGTGTCTCAGTGACTGAGTACGCACAACTCTTGAATGTCAACCAGAGTTTGCTAATAGAGTCAAGCCGGAAACGAGTTTTTTTATTTTTGCTTTTCGACCTGCTATAAGCTTTCAGTTGGAAATCCGTGCGTTGTGATTCGTGGTCAATTAAAAACTACTTTCGTGTAAATTGTGCTGACCCCGGGAAGGGCAGTAACATTTGACTTTGTAATTCTGTATAGAGGTCAAAGATATCTAGTTTGAACTGAAAACGTGGGTATCGGATTAATTAACTTAACCAACTCCCCCCACGAACTTCCACGTTTATAAGTGCGAGTTCAAAATTGACAAAATGAACTATTTCCGTTTGTTTGATATCTTTAGTTGAATTATGTGCAAATTGCACATGGAGACATCAGAACTATATCATATCGCGTACTTGCACAGTGAACATCTTAATTTAGTACTGTAAATTTATTGTCCTTGATTATATATAATCATATATCTATTGTAAAGTACATTTATAGGACAATGTACGAGCCGGGCTGTCCCCAAAGGGTACGCACTGTATGCGCCGCATACTCTCAAGAAATTTTGAAAAATACAGGGTACGCACCGCATACTCTCAAGGTCTCAAGAACGTTTTCGTATTTGCTGGTTTTTGGGCCATTTTCAACCAAGTTCAGCCTTCTTTTTCTTTGCTAGTCATTTACAAAACAAAGAAATGAGAAAAGGAAGAAACCCCCTGAACCCACCAAGCATCAAAATAATATTCTGCGTACGACCAAGAGAGGAATGAGAAACCTGACGAAAGTGGCAACTGTCACATTGGGCTTGGATAGACGACCAGTCAAATGCCAGTCAGCGCGGCTCGGTGACGTCACCAAATCCAGTAACCCCGCAATTTCAATACTCTTTAATTAAGACAGCACTGCATACTCTCAATAATTTTCTTCAGGACAGCCCTGGGTACGAGTACGATGTCGTAAGTACAGCAACCATCATGAGATAATAGATTTAATATAAAATGACGTTCAGCCCATGGTGTTAATGGGATGTGTGATAAGAAAAATAAAAGGAAGCCGTGAGCTATTTTTTCTTTGCACTTCAATTAACGAGCTAATTTTAGGCTATTGGCATACCAATTATTAAAGTAATTTTAGATTTATGGAGAAGTGGACTGAAATTTGACTTCGTTCTTTAAACTCAGTTTGTTTTTGGCAAAGTTTTCTAGATGTGAAAAAAATTAAATAATTGTTTGAGGAAAATTTCATAAATTAATATAAAGCAAATCTTTAACTTCCAGTTCGTTGCCTAACATTTTCTAAAACTTTTTTTACCGTTTGAAAGCTCCATTCCGAAAAATTGAAAACATAAACAGAGTTTAACTTAAGTTTTCCAAAGCTCGAGAGCATATAATATAATATAATAATATAATAAAAGCAATCAGACAACTTTGAGCGGTTTGTTAGATTATTGGTACATGAGCCGGCTTTCGGCTGCGCTAAAGGGCAGCCTTCATCAGATGTATATGGAGCGAATCGAACATACAGCAGATAATATAATTAAGGAATACAAATGGGGAAAAAATAATGTGACTTTGAAATAATGTTAACTTTTTTCATGCTCGAGAGCATGAAAAAAGTTTTCGAAAATGTTGAAATTTTCAAGAAAATTTTATCGATAGAAAGGTTATAAAGCTCGTTGTATTTACAGTTTAATATCTTTTGCATAAAGAACCAACTTTTTGGTAGCGATCACACTGGGAAGTGAATAAGAATTGAAAAAATATTAAATTCATAAGAGTTTAAATATTTTAATAAAAAAGTTACGTGTTTGAGAAGTTGATGTGAATAAATAAATTAAAAAGCAGGTTTTGTTAAAACTTGTTTATAACATAAAAGTTATAATAACCATAAAGAAGGCATTGTGTTTTCCTTTGATTGTGATCATTGTGTCCAACAGCGTATACGACAGGCGATCTGGAACTAAATATCGAGTCTACGAGGATAATTTTTCCATCCATCCATCCACAATTTTAGCCCAAGCTAGAACCTTTACTTGACTCACGACAGTCAAGAAATAAAGAAAGCCCTTTTGACTTTTTCTGTCTAACTCTTATGAATCGCATACAAGGTTCTACTTTGAACCAAATTCGTGGATGTGCAGCAAAAAATAATCTGAAATTAAATTAATTCGAAATGGAAGGAAACAACGTTTCTCTATCGATGATGTGATTTTTGTGTCTAACAGGGTATATTACCATGTATAAGTAATAAACATTCTTAGACGATAAATTAGTCGCAAAGAAAAGAGGAATTTTTCGGCGCCTACTGGGACCTGAACCCACAACCACTTGACAACTAGTTAAGTGTTCTTACCCGTTAAGTTACAGCCATCAGTCACACTTCCCTCTGCGAGCGAATATAAAGTTTCACTGCGGACAAGTTCGCAATTAATGGGCAGTGGTTGGACTGCCTCCTTAGTTCGATGGACGCCTGTAGCACAAAATGTAAGAGCACTTCACTGGTTAATAAGAGGTTGTTGGTTCGTGTCGCACCAGACGCTGAGAACTCATTATTTTCTATGCGAGTAATTTATCTAATATTGTCACATCATCTGCTATGCTGAGAATCGATGACTTCAATAAATAAATATTATACATGCAAGACTACCAATACACGACCCGGTGTTTGAACTGTTATGCGATAACAAATTCAATGGATTTTTAACTTGATCTTGTGAAGCAATATAAGCTAGAGGCATTTTGAATAAATTTAAATTTGGGATGAAATTATTTCAGTGGGGAGCATTGGCGTAGTTCTAGAAAGTAAATATGGATGAACTCTTCATACGTAACAAGGTAGATCTTCTAGGAATTATTGATTTAAACTTAAAAGGCATATCAATGCTGCTGTTGTTAAAATCCTGGACTAAATCTTGCTAGAAACCCAATGCTTTAACTGTTTATGAAGATGTTAGAGGAACCCTTGTCTATGAATCCATTTTTATTTGAATCAGGGACACTAGGAAAACTTAGAAACTCCTCTCTTCTACCTGATACCAAGGCCCTCTTAATTCCTTTAAGAACCCATGTATTTATCCAGAGGATTGTGGCAGTTTTCTGAAATGAAACCTCTGCAAGATAAAATTGTCTATATTAATAACTAAATCAAAATAAATATGCGTCTTATGTTTTGAGAAAATGCTTAATAATTAGCTACTGAACCTCCAAAAATGACATCGTTGATATAAGAAAGTGATATCACTTTCTATTTTCTATGTACACACCTTTGGAAGAGAGTCTCGAAAAAGTTATGCTCTCTAATATCTTAATGTAAAACCTACATAATAAAATCAAGATGTTTTTGTGTTAGGTTAATGTGTAAAATTTATTAAATATGCGCAATATGTAACCATGCAAAGCATATATATCGCAGATTAAATATATAAATAAATTATTAGATTTAAACATTTACTAACCTTTCTGGATAATTTGGTGATTATGATATTAATACAATCAAGATGTGTGCTTGCATGATGGAAGAAACGTGCGTCTAGCATTAGAAAATAATTTAGAAGATAATGCATGTGAAAGTACTTATTAAGACAGCTATTACAATAAAAACTAAGCCTTTAATGTACATCCTTCGTACATTAAGCATTTGAAAGAATTCAACGTTTTTATTTTAAGCTCTTTAAATTTCTGTGTTTGTATGCTCTTAACTCATACAGTAAAAGTAAATATAAAGGCACGTGAAACCAATTTTTTCACTCTTTTCCTGGGATTTTTTCGAAACGATAATATGTTAACACTCGTTTTTGATACATAAAATATGTTTTGCAATTAGTTTTTGAATATTTTAGTTAACAACACGTAAAAAATCTTTTGCAAAGGCACGTTTCAAAACAGGACATGGCGTAATTACAAAAGCAAAACCCTTTTTTTTTAAATTAAGAAATACTTTACGATTTGCATTTCTAATCAGCTGCATATTGACCGTTTTTTTTGTTTAAAAGCTGCGTTTTAGAATTTTTTATCTCTTTTTATTTTTTGAAACCAGTTCTGTAAACATTTATACATTTTAAATTTTAGATTTCACTTCTTTCTTTCTAAAGGAGAATTTTTTGGATATCTGCAGCGGCGATTTTTTTTTAAAAAGGAATTTACGGGAATATTCGTTAAATGGGTTTTTACGCAAAATATATCCTGCGTGAAACCTTTTCGTTTTTTTTTAGCATTTTTATTTTCATAATGAGTTTTATGAGAAATGAACTTAAAAACGTTGAAAGTGTTTCGCTATTTATGAACGCAAAGTCTAACTTTGTTAAAAATGAAAATACGTTGGTTGGCAATGAAAGTAAGCCCCTAAATTAACGTCAGCATTTTAAGCAACTGATTATAAAGCATTTGCTGTCGGATTCTTCATGACAAACAGTGAATTTTGAAAATAAATAAAACTTACTAATTAGTTGATCATTATATTCCATAGAGGGCAAAGAAAATTCAAGAATAACCATCACATATTCTCCATATATGGTATTTATTTGGGTTTTAAACATTCTTTTACGATTTATGTACTAATTATGAAAAAATACGAGTCTAGATGTTTTTCTCCTAAAACAAAAACTCTAGTATGAGTTAATAAACATGAGTGTCGGAATTTTCACATACAATTATTCCCCACGAAAAAACACAAAAATCTCGCCCCGGAGGCTTTTCTGTGTTGACCATATTTGGCAATTGTGTTATCCCTGCGGAGGGTAATAATATCTTACATCTTTACATACGGAGAAAGAGAGCGTTGTTTCCTGTCCTCATTCGTCTAGCGGTCCAAGACACTCCGGGCTAAACGGAGGGACCCTGGTTCGAATCCAGGATGGGGAAAGCGTCTCTTTTTCTCCAAAATTACACAAGCTCTAGTTTGAGCTAATAAACGTGGGTGTCGGAATTTTCACGTATTCTAGATCTACTTTCTGTAGGCACGTGACTATTTTTATAAGGTAAAATAGAAAACTGTGATGTTTAAAATAAGACATACAAGGGAACCCTTTTCGCTGATAAACGCATTTTGAGATTAGATCTATGGGAATCGATAGTGTTTGAGTCCCTTATGAAAAATATGGAATCATTTTTCTGCTACAATAATATGAAATTTTTATTCATATTCGAAGTCCAAAAATGACACATTTTAAGCAAGGCTTGATATTTTTTACTCGCAATATATATGAGCAATAACACTTTTGAAGCAGATAAATTAGGAAGGACTATCGTGTTTAAGAAATAAAATAAATATTAGTCAGATAATTAAAAACATGCAAAAAATTCATATGAAAAATCAACTATTCATGATGGATATTTGGCGCAATTGGCTCAGATTTGAACGTGTTGGCCAGATTGGTTTCAAATACTTATTCCATTCTGGCAACCTTTCAAGTTTCTTGAAAACTTTTTTTTTTTCAAAATATCATCCCATAAGGAAAAGAAACGCATGAATATAGAAGCAAGCATGCATGAGTATGAATAATAATAAGAATAGAATAAGAATATCCTTATTTTCAACTTATTTACAGTTTCGGTGATACAATTATATGATATTTGGTGATTCTATTGTGTGATATTTTTAATGTTATGTTGAATAGTTTTGAGGTTAAAAATGTTGACTGGCGATTAGGTTAGAAATGGAGGAGAGTAGAAAGCTATAGCTTGTTACGTGGCTCTCCTCGGAGTGGGTAACGTGTCACATAAATCATTCTTTATAGTCTTGTTAGTTTAATTTTTATGATGCAATTTTGAGGAATTAATGATAGAAAGAACTTCAAAATTTTTGTTTATTCATGGCCTCATTTCAGAAACTGTGATAACGGACAGGATGAAGCTGGGCTTATGCAAGTATTTTATTTCAAATGGATAAAATAATCGAATTTGGCTTAAAAAAATTTTTAAAAAAATTTTAAGTTATGACTTTTTGATGTGGATTTGGCATGCGTTGGATGAGTTAGTGTTTATAACATATAGCTATGTTCTCTGTTGTCGTTAGTGAATGGGGAAAAAATAAAACGAGCGTTTGGCAAGACGCCATTCTGTGATTATCACAATATATAAAATGTATAAACATATGAGCATCCATTTATAAGTATGAATAAATGAAATGTATCAATACATGAGTATCTATATATGAGTACGAATAAATGAAATGTATCTATACATGAGTACCTATATATGAGTATGAATAAATGAAATGTATCAATCAGTGGCGTAGCGTAACCTCAAAAGTAGGTCACCTCCAAGAATTCACCATTCCCCCACCACTTGAATCAAAAGTCATAATTCATATATATCATCATCATCATCATCATATTCAACCATTATCTATCCACTGCTGGATGAAGGTCTCTCCAAATGCTTTCCACACAAGTCTATCCTGGGCCATTCGTTTCCACGTCACCCCAACCTGTTTTCTTATTTCATCCACCCATCTAGTTTGAGGACGTTTTCTAGGTCTTCGGTGGTCTCTTGGAATCCAGTTCAGAATTTCTGTTGTCCATCGTTGATCAGTTCTTCTTGCAATATGCCCAGCCCATCGCCATTTCAGCCCTTTTACTTTAACAATGATGTCCTCTACTCTAGTTTGCTCTCTCACCCAAGTGTTTCTTTTTCGATCTCTCCTAGTTATTCCAAGCATGCACCTCTCCATGCTCCTTTGCGTTGTCTGTAACTTTCGTATTGCTCCAACTGTTAGACTCCATGTCTCTGATCCATAAGAGAGGACTGGCAATACACACTGGTTGAAGACCTTTCTTTTTAGACACAAAGGCAATTTCCCCTTCAGGATAAAACTGTTTCTTCCAAATGCACTCCAGCCAAGTTTAATACGTCTGTTGAGTTCTTTCATAATGTTGCCATCCATTGAAATCAGCTGGCCAAGGTAAATATATGAATCAGCAATTTCTAGCTCAATGTTGTCAACTTGTATTTTTGTTTCCTCTACAAAATTATTGAACATGATCTTAGTTTTTTGTAGGTTCATCTTGAGTCCAACTTCTTCACTTCTAGTTGAGATCTCTATATATATATATATATATATATATATATATATATATCATAATTATGACGATAATGATGATTGCGATTAATAAATTTGACACCTACGTTTAATCTCATACTAAATCTTTTTTTTTTTTTGGTATAGGAGAAAAAGAGACATCGTCCTGGTCCTAGAGTCAAACTAAAGTCCTTCTTTTAAGCCCGAGATGCCTTAATCGTGATCTTAAAGGTGGATGTCAAATTTATCAATCTCCTAATAACAAAAACCAACGAAAAACTCACAAAAAACTCGTCCCGGTGGCTTTGTGTGTTGACCATTATTTGGCAATTGTGTTATCCCTGAGAAGGGTAATAACATCTTACATCCTTATATACGAAGAAAGAGAGCGTTGTTCCTGTCCTCGTTGGTCTAACGATTAAGGCACCTCGGGCTCTGTGGAAGGACCCTAGTTCGACTCTACGACGGGGACGATGCGTCTTTTTTTCTATAACAAAACAGCTGTAGTATGAGCTTAAACGTGGGTGACAAATTTATTAATCTTAATAAAAAACCCTACGAAAATCTCACAAAGAAACTCGCCGCGGTGGCTTTATGTGTTGACCATTATTTGGCAATTGTGTTAGCCCTGAGAAGGGTAATAATATCTTATATCCTTATATATGGAGAAAGAGAGCGTTGTTCTTGCCCGCGTTGGTTACCCCAACCTGTTTTCCTATTTCATCCATGTACCTCGTCTAAAGACGTGTCTTCTTTCGTTGATAATATTTTAGAAGACAGTTAAGAGAATTTTAGTTGCCTAGCTATTGTCAATTCTTCTTACGATATGCCCAGCTTATTGCCACTTGAGCATTTCCATTTTAACATGCTTATGTTTCACATAAAACCCGTTTCTGCTTTGTCACATACGTATTTCTTTTCCAAGATTTCTGCCAATTATTCCAAACATGCACATCCCCATGCACTTTTGGGCTGTTTTCAATTTCTGTACTACTGCTTTTCTTGCAAATTTTAAGTACCGACATAACTTAAGTGGAATACACAAATTTTATTATTTTATCACAGTAAGAAAGGTATATTACTAAATTTTTGCAATAGACTAAATAATTTTAAGTTTTCATTTCCATGGGCATTTCCTAGAATTTGCTCTATTTATTTAAGCCTATAGATGAAGAGAAGATACAGAAACTGCGAAACTAGGACAACTCTGCTAAAATCTGTCTCCGGTCGTTTAACTTTTTATCCATTTTCTTTCCTTTTGCGCATTTTAAAAAATCGCTGAAGAAAAAGTGACAAACGTCAGAAGTTGAATTTTTGAAAAGTAGTTGCAAAGGCGCAAGCAAATTTCCTAAAAAACAGAAAAAGAAGAAATGGAAATGGTTCGTATCTGTGAAAGAATTGGAGCAGATTTTTCGGAAAATACGGACGTCTTATTGTTATTGCCGAATGCAACTAAACATTCTCGAATAGGTTTTTGATGCTTGCTCCGTGTAAATGAAACCACCAAGTATTATATATTCTTTTTGCATTTGAACTAACGGCAATTGATTGACGTTGTATTCAGGAAATTCGAAACCTGTTTTGCACCTTAATAGTAACGCTATTTCTGAACATTCATGTCCCACAAAATAATGTTAAACTGCTTGAAGAGTCGCATTTTTGTTAATAGGTGACGTGTAGGTCTGGAGTTGTCTGCTTGCTGTGTAAAACGAGGTGATGCAATGCTTAATATTCGTTTTTGTTTTTCGGTTTAAATTTTAAGAATGCGTAATGGGTTTTCTGAGGTAGTGCAATAGGCTTATCGTCATCTACAAATCATGATACGTTTAAATGTGTAAAATCCTGTAATTTTACAAGCAATCAAACTCAGCCTAATAAGTACAGAGAGGCAGGGTTATCACTACTTATTGAGATACTATAGAATTTAACGGTAAATATTCTGTAGACAATTAGGCCGGAAGAATAATGTCACTGACGAAAACAATATTTCGCTGAAAGTAAATTTAAACCGCAATAGTCGGAGAAATGTCGAATTTTGAAAAAATCTTTGTTCTGGTATAGATACTGATGTAGGTATTGAACTTGCCCCATACAGAGGGTAATTACAGGGTACGATGGGGTAAATTAAATCTGCTCCAGATTAAAAACATGAAACATTATCATAATTAAACATTTGTATGAAAAAAACTAATGTTATTTTCGGTTGGGGTCATTTGAAAGTCGAGTAGTATACATTCTTTATTGCCTAAAGGGAAAATAGATCTTAAAACCTCATGAACATGGTAAAGCAAAACATGTGATTTACAGTTATTTAAGTAAAATGTAATATCCAATCTCATACAATTGGGGTCGTATAAACCCCATACGCTCATTTCGGGGTGAAATTAGTGATTGCAAATAATCACGTAGCGGTAGTAAGCGATAGTAGAACTAAAGTAACTAACTTAAATAATAGTTAGTATTTTCATATAGAGTGAAACCTCGATTTTTCAATTTTTCTAGGGTGATTAAAAAAAGACGGGTGCACGAAACGGGAACGTAATTTTATTTAATTAATAATTCAATGCATGTTTGACACTACGGAAAAAAATTCGAAGCTGATAAAAAATGTTATGTAGAAACGTAAGGTCACAGTTTCACTGCACTAGGTATCAGAGATTTTAATTGGCGTTGATAATGTTTTTGGGGGTCTGCAGCTCCCGTACTATTCCCCTCTATCCACCACTGACATTCGGTAACTTTCTGTACACATTCTATCAACTATTTATTTTGCTGCTATTGCGAGCAAAATAATTTCACCATTAGCACATTAATCAATGTGCCATTTCTCGTTTTCTTTTACCACCGCATATGACGATCGCGAGACAGGTTTCCGAAACTGAATAACTTTCCTGGACTTGACGATTTCTACATTTTCTGGAGAGTTGACCTGAGGCCAAGGTTTGGCTATCGATCTTGTTATTAACGCATCAAGCGGATGAGCAAAAAAAAAAGAGGACCGAGGCTAAAAAAATTCAGAGACGAGTTCCAAAAAAAAAACCAAAAAAAAACGAGATGGAAAGAAGGATCTTTGAGCAGAATTCTAAAAGAAGAGACAAACTAATGGATATTTTGACACCAACATTCCTCTGGGACCGAAGAGTAACGCTAGCGGACCTGTAAAGGATGGATGAAAGAACGTAAAATCGTGGCGTCTGCTCCTCTGGGCTTTGTTGACTTGGACAAATGTTTCAGCAGACCTTACCTTCAAATGCGCTGGTGAATGCGGTCAAAGAGTGAAGAAAAATGGCCAAACGGAATAAGTTTCCAGCTTGGTCAAGGATATATCTATTGCGATCTTTCTAAACCAGGGATGCTTTTGAAGTGGAAACAAATAGGATAAATAGAGAGAGCTGTGGATATTGGGTGTGCACGTATGTTTATAACACCATGCGAGTGATTTCCTAACATCAGAGAGGTAGAAATTGGATACAGACTTTTCGCAAACGATCACATCATACTTTATTTTTTAAAACAAGAGAAAAAATAAATCACAAAATTTTTCTCATCACATCCGATGATGAGGTAATATTAGATGATAATTTTTTTTATGTATGACATGCTATTACCCTTCACAGGGTTAGTACAATTGCCAAATTGTCGTCACACAGAGCCACTGGGGCGTATCTTTTGAAAATTGCTCGCAAAGAAAAGAATGATTTCAATGTGCCTGCTGGGAACCGAACTCACCAGGCACAGTGAAAGTATTCTTTCCTTTGCAGGTGGTAAATTGACTGCTTGTATAAAGTGACCAGTTTTTATAAATGAGAACTGGTAAGGACTTAGCCATGCCGATACCAAAGTCTGTCGTGTATCTATAGTGACCATTTGTTTATGATGACCATTGCAGTGCAGTCCCAAGAGTGGCCATTTCAGACAGGTTCTACTGTATACTTTTAGGTACTAAGGCATCAAAATACATTTTTTGTAAAATGTAATACATTTCTTGTCGTGTACATGTTAAGGATGGAAGTGAGTATACAGATATATTATTTTTATTGTAGATTGAATAAAAAACACTTGTTTCAATTTTAAGATAGTTGCTGATAAAATAGCATGGAAACTAAGATTAAATGAAATGCTTTTTGGGTGCTGCTATGTTTTTAAGAATCAATAAAGAGGACGAATTTATCCTATTTTTTTACAAACTCAATTAAGCAAAAAAGCGTTTATTGTTGGTTGTACCTCGAATAGAAGACAGAAAATAAATTTCTAACGGAAAACAATTTAGAAAGTATGTTGTAATTTACAATGTCTTAAGGGATCACATACGCTTTCAACCAACGCCTCCTATAACTAAAAGCCGCCCAAGCCAGTTTTGGCGTCATCACAAGTGAACCATCAGATGGACGGATCGACGATTCCCGAGCGGAAACATGTACAAAATACGTTGGTTTCTATCGTTTTTTAGCTAAAAAAAATCAATTTTTAAACTACGCTATTTTGAAAGCTTACAATTATAGTAAAATGCTTGTTCAACATTAAAACTTAAAGAAATATCAAATTTACTTTCTTATGAGTGAATAAAATAAATACAGAAATTTGATAACATTTTTCTTTTTAGAAACGTTATCAAATATATTTAAAAAAAGTTTTTAAAAAATATACATATTTTTGAAAATACTTGAAGCTTCATATAGGTTTACTGTACTTCACATGGTGCAATAATTTATACAATTCAGGTGTTCACATAAAATTTAATTATTAAAAACGTTTTATTCTTAAACAGTGCGTTGCAAAATTTGACAATTTTATGTACAGTTAAACAAATCAAGATCACCAAATTTTATGGCAGTAAGATAAACGGTTTTGAAAATATCTTGCGCGTAACACAAGAAATTACTATTTTGTGCAAAACGCGTTTAAAAAAAAGGGGGGATTTTATGAAACAAAATTGTTTCTACTAACCTTTTGTTGGAATAAAACTGCTTTAGAAAGCCCCAGGAGAGTATGAAGTACCTTCTGCAAGCTTAATAGTTTCCACAGCACAAAGATTTTGCCTTCTTTTGGCTTGGCGAGAACTCTTCGTAGCACCTATGACACGGCGTACTGAAGTGGATAGTCGTTTTTCGTCGGCTTTATCAAAATCACGACTGACATACACACCCGAAGTTACGTCAAATACCTTCATAGTAAGTAGTCGTCCACTTCCACCTTCGTTGACTTGGATGATAGCTTCATTTGCTGCAATGTCTACAATTCTCCGCCCTGCTTTCGATGTGTTTGGACAGAACTTTTAGATCAGTGAGTTCAGAGATTCGTTTGGATTTTGGGTCCTTCCTCTTAAACACCGTCTCAACAGTTTAGAATGTGAAATATCGTTGAACATGGGCTTTATTATTTTCATTAGAACTTGGGGCAAGGTATTTTTATGGAGAAATGTCCCAGTTTCATCTTTTGCTGCAGCTCGCTGATATGTTCACCACGACAGATTTCTCTTGGGACAAAAATTATGTGTTGGATTACCGTCAGTAGACCCTTTATGAAAAAAGATAGCCCATATTTCTTTACGCATATCATCTAAGTTGTTCTTGTGCTACCGTATGGCGTTGCCGTAATACGAACTCAATTTGTCGATTTCTTTGTCCGTTAATCGGCCTTTTCCACCAAAACATTTACCATCACATAATTTTTTCCCAATCATGGTCTGTTTAATTTGCATAAATCGCATGCCCATGCGCTTTTGGATGTGACCGAAGCATTTAATTTTCTCGATATTAATATTTTCATATGGGCAAGAATTTATTACTTCCGGAAATATTTTTGAGTCTCCGTCACCAATATAGCCAGCATACTTGACATCGCGCAATTTATTAGAGCGTCCAAATATGCGACACATGCCAACAGCCTCCATACTTCACGCAGAACCACAATGGTTTTTCAGGAATTCTTCGTCGTGAGCAGCTTTCTATTCGTTGAATTTCCGTCCCCGCCTAATCGCCTTGTACATGTCACATTTTTTGAAAAAGGATAACATTACCTCTTTGTCAATGACTTTAATGCTTCGCTCTCCAATGACAGTACATATACCTACCAATGAAGTGTGGCCCCTTTTCTTCCACGTCCCATCACTACTGACAATTATGTTCGATGACTCGGTAAACGTAACTTCATCTTCCGCAGCTTTCTTCATCGATTTTGCGGCAACTCAGAAGTGGCTACATCAAATTGTTTGACCTGCGTGTTGTACGCATTTTTAGCATTTGGCGGTGATGTCCATCACTGCACAAAACGTATTCATGCCGAATAACCACTGGCCCAAGCACCTCATAAGGTGTGTCCCACCGAAATAAAGCCACCGTGATTATATGCCATAACTGGACACGAAACAAACCAATAAGAACGTAGCAAATATATTAAGAAAGTCTATATACAAATACATATTTACAAGGAGTAACTCACTCCCTGCCCCACCTGGGCAGGAAAAAAAATGAACGTGTAAAAAAAGAGGGGAAAAAGTGTCCCGCCGAAATAAAGCCACTACTGTTAATAGCCAATATATCCGCCATGATTATATATGACTTGGAAAACACGATGTGGCATACCATTTACCAATCCCTGGAGGACAGTGGCATCAATATTATCCCAGACTTCAATGATGGCAGCCTTCAATTCTGCCACAGACTGAAACTGTCTGCCATTGGCATATACAGCCCTACTGAGGTTACCCCCACACATTTTCTTGGGAAATAAGATCAAGGGAAAGGGCAGGCCATTCCATGACATGCACCCCATTATGCAAAAAACATTCACAAGAGGGTTTTGCAACGTGAATGGGGGCGTTGTCCTGCTGGAAAATCCAACTTGGGCCACCAATTCTCTCTGCAAATGGCAGTAACTGGATTTCTAGCATTTCTTGGTAATCGGTAGCCTTTATGCGGCCTAAGGGGAAAGCCAGGTTAAGTTTACCACCATAGCCGAAGCCTCCCCACACCATTAATGAGCCTCCACCTTATTATCTTTTGGAGAAGATTTCCTCTTCTTTCCTCATGTCACGCCAACAGAGTGCAAGGCCGTCTGGGCCATACAAATTAATTTTTTTCTCATCTGAGAATATAACACGATGCCACTGGTCTTTCCAGGTTTGATGATATTTGGCCCAATCTACTATCCTTTGCTTGTGGATAGCTTTCAACATGGGCTGCTGTTTCCTTTTTTTATATTGGAAGTTTTTTGTATATTTTACAATCCGTGACAGGGTTGATTTTGTCACAGGGATGTTATCCTCTTTGGCCAATTGTCTGAGGGAAATACCACCTTGTGAAAGACGATGCACAATATCTCTTTCCTGCCTGGAAGTCATTTTTCTGCCTGTACACCTCCTTTTTTTATACCTGTACGCATTGCCCTGATTCACAAAATTGTCTATTACGGTTTTAGATCGTTTGATTTGCTTAGATATTTGTCTGTGTGAAAGACTTTGTTCCTTAAAAGCTGTTAGCTGGCCTTTCTCGAACTCTGATAGCTGGGTTCGTTTTCCCATTGCAATACTGCAGGAGAAATAGAAAATACAACCTTCTGAAGTCAACATTCGACTGGGATAGAACAGGTAAGTTATTTGACAACTTCCTGACGTCATAAACCTGTTTACCTGTAGCAGCTCGAATATTGAGAGTTACCCAAAACACTAATAGGGATGGTGGCTTTATTTCGGCGGGACACTTTTTCCCCCTCTTTTTTACACATTCATTTTTTTTTCCTGCCCAGGTGGGGCAGGGAGTGAGTTACTCCTTGCAAATATGTATTTGTATATAGACTTTCTTAATATATTTGTTTCGTTCTTATTGGTTTGTTTCGTGTCCAGTTACGGCATATAATCACGGTGGCTTTATTTCGGTGGGACACACCTTAGCATGCAAAAAGCGACGATTTATCTCTGCACTTCTGTTCTTTTGATCAATGGATTTACTACTTTGAATGCAGCCAATTTTGCCACAAACAGACCACTCTAAAATAAATTTCGAAGCCAGCCCAGTCATTATTTCTTCAACAATTTAAATATCATTACCACATACCTTGCAAGCAAGGAATTTTTCCAAGGCCCCAAACATCAAACTTTTATTTATAAGTCTATATCCATCAAAATTTTCATCAACAGGGGAACTACCCTCTTGATAACACATTTTCAACTTTTTGCTTGTTGCACTGCTTTGCAGAGGTTCTCCATTGCATCTGGTATACATATTCCCAGTGAATTTTCTCTTCTTTGGCCTGGCTCCTGATGCTCGCTTTCTGACCGGAATATCGTCTGCCATAATGCACAGATTACAAATCTTGCGATTTGTATATATATTCTTAGAAATATATAAAAATATGTATGAAAATATAAAAATACGTATGAAAACGAATGAAAATTAATAAAAATATGTATAAAAATATGATTGAAAATATAAAAATATGTTTTTTAAAACGTGGGAAAAAGCTCTCGCAATGGTTAAAATATAAAATGTGAAACTCCAACCAAAATACGAATTGTTTACAAAAGAGAGATGAAGAAAGTAGTTTACTTCTTTTTGTCCCCCATTTCTTGGTAAAATAAAAAAGTATGTTTGTGATGCGTCATTTGAAACACTCATAAAACATATAATTTTAAAATATATAATTACGAAAATATCAGCAAACTAAATATGAACAAATGCTATGTCCCGTTAAATGTCACAATTTTAAATTTAGTGCTTCGTTATTTTTTTTTATTACTCAAGTTCTAGTTCACCGATTTCTAAGCGGTTGGTATCAAAATATTCAGAATAATCTGGACTTTCAAATGTAAAAATAAAAAAAATGATTTTTTAAAGCGGAAAATCGTATGAGCCCTCTAAGTGCTCCATAAATAATTACTCTGTTTATCTAATCGTTTATGGTAAACGGAAAGTGCTTTTATTATTAGTTTGGAAGGGAAAATTACAATGTGCTGATTAGTGGGAGTAATGGTTTTTGATAACTTTGGTATATTGTACTAATAATATTGCTGGTGTCCATCCAGTTTAGTGAACACTTACTCTCATGTTTCAGCGGTTACTCCAATCTTAAAACGATTATGCTAGTGTTAAAACACTCATTTAAATTCCAAAATATTCTTTTTCATATCAATACAAGGACTTTCAAATTTCACTTAGAAATGACGGAAAACTGAAAATTGTATACATAGTGTATCTATACCTAATTAAATTTAAAATAAAAACTACAAATATTGCAGCTGCTATAATACAAAATAAAACATATTATTGTAATTTAACTAAAGAAATCGGTTTATAGCTATTTCGGAAGCGCGTTTAGGCTTCCTTCTTCAGAACCCTAGTTACACTAACGTGGTCCACATGCTAGAAAGTCTATCGATGCTGACTAACAGTTTAGTCGGCAATGTATAAGATCAAACTTCAGCATTTTACCTTCCATTATTAAGGGTTCAGAAGCACAGAATGGCTATCGTTGACCCAATTGTTACATCGACAAAGAAAGCGAAGTAGTAAAATAGGCCAAGGGGAAGACTGGACACCCCATTGTTGCAAAATTAAACTATGTTTAAAAAAAAACCGAGTTTCAGACTTTGGAAAAAATTTCTGGTATCCTGACTAGAGACGCAGAAACATCGGGAATTGATGAAGAATTTTCCATAAAAATGAATTTGTTTTCTTCAAATATGCTCCAATAACATATGTAAGTTTCATTCTGTGAGTCATTGTAATAACATATGTAAGTGTTGAGAAGAGCTTTTCAATGCATCAGAATTTGCTTTCAGAAAATATAGTTTTAACAATGTTAAACATACGCATAATTATTCAGTTCAATTTTGATGTTCGTGCAAGGGATTAGGTTACCATCATTAAAATTCATTTATAACAGATACTTATTTCTTTTTTTCTTTCCTTCTGATGTATCATGGAGAAAGAATGAAAATTCTAGTCTATAAATTGTCTAAAGTTAAAGTCAATTTACAGCGCGGGAAAATATTATGCAAATTATTTTTGGGGGAGGATTTTTTTAATCTTAAGGGCATTTTTTCCACTTTTTAGGGCATTTTTCCATCTTTTTAAGGACACTGTCATTTTTTAAGGGCATTTTGTGGGAAATTTTAGGTCATCAAGATCCGTGTTCTAATGATTACAAACTCGACTATTTTTAAAAACTCGTCTGTGTTTAATGGCGAAAGGACAGGAAAGGTCATGCTACATACAGTTTTCCGAAAAATTCGAATATCTTAAGACCCAGGTAACCAACACCAAGAATATAGTGATATGGTGAGCAGTTAGATGATAAGCGTATATTTTTTGGCACCGCTGGAAGACGAATTCTGGTTAAAGCCAGAATGTGCGAAGATCGTTTAGTTTCAACGAACTTCTCCCTTCATATCTATCACGTATATTTGTATGCAATTTTTTCCTCGAAATAGAGTTTCGTTCGTTGCTTCGCTAACATGTTCTTCCTATTAAGTGCTTCATATTCCTATGCAGTAAAATACCGCTTCATTGACACCCTTCAGGTAGGGCAACCTCTTTTTTACGGACATTTTTTTTCTGAGGTGAACGTCCTCTCATGAGAAGTTTTACCGTATTAATCTAAAATTTCCACTTCGCAGGTAGAACTATTTTCACATTGACTTTTACCGCATGCACGTTTACCATTTGACTATTGTATTGTATAATAATATTTTTGTGCAATAAAATTTAGAATAAATTATTATTTTCGGAATATAATTTCTAATGGAAATAAAATTCAAACACTCAAACATCCAATTTGGTAGTACATGATTATATTTCAAATATTTAAAAATAATTCGTTAGTGGCTTATATTTCCGGTCATAGCTAGGCGCTTTTTAGAGAAGGGGGGGTTCCTAAAAGGTAGAGAGGGGGCTCAGGAAGCTGTAGTGGGAGGCATAAAATTCGTTAATGTTTTGATGTATTTTATTAATATATTTAATAATACTAAACGGATTAATATTTAAACAGATTAATATATTTAACATTAATGAATGAATTTCACATATATATATAATATAAAGTCCGCATTGAAAACTTATAGAGGTATACTAAAGTTTATAATTTCCTTTACCCTTACTTAATTTTTCTTTATCCTTACTTAAGTGTAGACTCAAATCTCTGTAAAAAACATAATGTACACAAGATCTATAGTGAAAATTGGTTTTCAATACATTTTTATCATCAAAAGATAATCTCCATTGTCGCGTACGATTTTACAGAAACGAAAAAAAAATATAACAGAATTTTACACCAATTTATTTTAAGAAAAAATATTTTCCAGTGGAGTTTAGCCCCTCCTAAGCCTAGGTTGATCAGGGCTTGCTCGTATTTTAAAAAAAAAAAGAAATTTTACTTTCGTTTCTGAAACTTAGTATTCAAAGTAGAGAGAAATGCCCTTCAGTTATGTAATGTTAGTTTTCTGCTTTAAGGATAAGGTCATTTTCGCAGTTATTTGCGAAAGCAAATTGCTTCAACAAAGCACTCTTGTCACAAAATTTTAGTAAATACTACATTTTGTACTAAAAATGTTTATTTCTTGATTCCGCAATGTTGCAGCGAAGAGAATCATTAATAAAAGACACCATTTGACGTAAAACGTTAAATTGAAGAAAAATCGGACCATAAATCATGGAATTTAAGGAGAAACTGAAATAAACGGAGAATTTCACAGAGAAATATAATGGCTGGAAAAACCGGAAAATAGATTAATATTAAGCTTTTGGCCGTTAACAAAGCTGGAGCGACTTATGGCATGGCTGTTTTTCATCGAGTGGTAGTTAGTTATACAAGCATTTAATGTCATTGAGCTTTACGCTCAAGTGGCATTTACAGAGGCAAGGGAATTAGTTCAATGCCTTCCATGGACGAAGAGCCAATAGAAGAGTATCAGTATCGATAAAGATCGTGGCGGAATCGAAATCCCATCGCTGGCTAATGACTTTTAATCCGAGAATATCGAAATGCCGATAAACAACCAGATGAATGTTGTTTGCATTCTGGGGAAGGGGCTTCAGCAAGATCTGAATAACAATTGGAAATTTCCGAAGCTACCTCCCCCGATCAACTTTGAAAATTGACACCGAGCCGGTGGACTCCGCCGACGCGTGGGTTGGAATTCGAGAGTGCACAACATGGCAGGGACGCAGATTTTGAATATGCATTTGAATATGTATGAATTCCTAATGCAGTTTTAATCGCCGCGCTGCTGACAGCGGTATCTGGCTGCCGAACATGAATATATCAAAAGTTGCGGCTACGCGTATTTGCAGGACAGGTCCGCCAAACTTCATGGATTTGTTATTGAAATTAGTTTCCGCAGTGAACGCATTTTTTCAAAGCAATATCAAGAAGCACCAGTACAAAAGTTTGGGAGCAGAAAATGCAAGTATCTCCCTTAAATTTATAAAACGAAAACTCTCTTCGTAACAGCTAATTTGCATTTTTTAAAATTTGAAGGGATTAATTAAAAACGACTTTATTTTGATACCAATATTTATAATGATTTCCAATCTGTATAAATTACATAATCCGATCTTAATATATTGACTTCGATGGCTCCCTAAAAACGGATGTAAAGAAACACAGTTTTTCTACGTTGTTATGACATGGTTTTAAGTCACGAGTTCATCAAAATTTCGACATACAGAAAACCGAAGGCATGTACATATTTTGAACGAAACTTATATGCATATTTCTCATTCAAAATAAACTACGTGGTAATAATAACAACACATTGGGTTAACCTAATAACAATACAATGCAAAATCAAGGTAAATTTGGGTAGCTAGGTTAGGGACGATGCCTCTTTTTCTCCTAAAAAAAAAACTCCTCTAGTTTGAGCTAAAAAAGGTGGATATCGGAATTATTACGCATTCTGACGAAGTATTTAAAATTCATGCGTATATTTATTAAAATTGAATCTAATTCTTTAAGTGAAAACAATTTTGTATTAACGACTTCTGGAACACAGAATCCTATGCAGTGAGGAAACGTCACTTTTCTCATTGGTGACTCCCAAACTCTCTCTTATTGAACGTTCCTTTACAAACAAAAGGTTAAATAATGGTAGAATAGCAAATGAAAAAAAAAGCTCATCCAAGCTTTCGTACGCGTCAGCAGCAGTCTTTCATCAAAAGTTTCTTTACCCTTCTTTCAGTGTGTCGCTTTATTTGGCAGGGCTATACAGGATAGTGAAGAGGATGGGGCAAATGAAGCGGTTGCCTCTGGTTAAAAGCTTAACGTGGTACCAAATTAGGTAACGTACAGGTGTATTGTAATTCTAGGTAGACGTTTATGTTAGAAACTAATTACGTTAAAAACTAATATTTTGTATATGGTGAAGGGGGGGGGGGTTCACCATCTTACAGCTTCGCCCCAGATACAAAAATTCCTCGACACGGTCCTAAAAACTTAAACATTTCACTAATTATGTTTATTTCTGTATTGTAATAAAATTTACAGGAAGCAGAATTTTTCATCGTGTATAAACTATAATTTCGATTAGGTTTCCTCAGCTTCTTGGAACTCACAAATGTGGGCTCTTTTAATAACACTTTTCATAATAGCTGTTAATATTTCTGGCTGTAGAGCTTATATTTCTCCTTTCCTGAGAAAATTTACTTGAAAATTTGACGTTGCCCGAAGGAACGAAATCAACAGACGGTCAAATAGGCGTACGCAGAAAGTTCGTAAAGGGGGTTATATGCTCAATGGGGGGGTTAAACATACAAAAAATTTATATAATAATGTTAAATATACAAAATTTCATTGCAATGGGGGTTACAACCCCCATCAACACCCCCCTGCGTACGCCAATGAGTATTACAAGCAAAACATTCGTAGAGAAATTTAAGCACTGTATCTAGGAACATTGACGGACTTTATAGAAAATGTAAAAAGAAATCGTAAGCGTGAAGCTAAAAATAAAATATTTGCATAAAAACCATCTTCGTACAAAAAATCAGAATTTTATACGTTTTATTATGAAAATAATTTTGCATTAATCCTCCGGGTATAATTATAAAATAAATCATTGTGAAATATTCCATGCTACACGAATGCAAATATTTTTTGAATAGGGTATAAGAAAATAACCATCTTTTTATATTTAAAACCCATAAGGAATTTCAAAATATGTGTTCCTATGCAAATCATAAAAAAAAACTTTACGTTATGAAAAACACAATCTTTAAATAAAAAATATAAGATACACTTATATACTATTCACTTCAAAGAAAGAAAATATGAATATTCATGAATAATATCTTGTTCGGATTTTATAACGTTTTTCAGCTTTTGCTAAAAACTTCGCATTATGATAGAAATGTTAAAAAAAATCGATGAAAGTTAAGATAAAAATAATCTTTAATTAATGTGTTTTGGGCAAGATCTTTTTTCATAAAAAATAAATCACCATATCCTGCTGAAAAACATTCTCCTTAATGAGGTTTATTTCCATCCGTAAATAAACGAATTCGATGTGAAATTAAATATTTATCAGATATTCGGATTTTGCAGTGGCTGCTTTTTTAGAATTGCCGCCCTTAGGCACAGCCTGCATTGACGAAACCCCGGTTAAAAAGAAAGGAATATTTGTTTAAAAAAAACGCATATCATACTCTTAACATTTGATATGTAAAGGAGATTTTTCATATAATTATTCAAACTAATAAGATACAACTCGAAATTATTGCTACTACAGTCTCCGACTTCGTGAATTCGAGACATTTTTTGAATCCACAATAATTTTAGTATGGATTCCTGGAGCCTCTGATGTTTTTGCGTGTATTTCGCGTATTTGGGAAAAATACACGTACGCATCCTTGCATGAATTTTTTCGTTATCAGTTCAAATTTTTTATTGTTCATTCGTTTACTATTAATATATATAAAAAGCGTGTTAAGCCTAAATTTATAAATGGGTACGCTGGGCAAATGACCAGGGCCCAAAATTTTCAGGGCCCTTTGTCTTTCGATTCTGTAGTTTGTATTTGCAGGCAAGTTAAAGTAGTCGCCTATATGTCATCGCTATTGGGGAAACAGGGTAATAATTAAAAGAAACATTATTTTTTCAACATTGTTGAGTTTGGACAATTTTATGTTTAAGCATTTCGGTGCCACCCGCCCGATAAGTACCGCCCCTAGGTCTGTGCTTTGTGTGCCTACATAGAAATGCGCCACTGGGATTTTGTGTGATAGTTTGTAAAATATTTTAAACGTTATTGCTAGAAAATAGTTTTGAACTTATTTAATTATTAATTTCTTTCCGACATCTTAATTATTTTTCTTTGGAACAAGATTCCATGAATATCCTGTACTTATTAGCTGCTGTTTACAAGAAGGTTATGAATAAACATGTGATGTAGAGGTGTATTTTAGCCCGCTCATTAGAAAACGCATACTATGGACAGAAATAAAATTTTGTAGAGGAGTATGTTCCTACAAATAAATAGACATATAAAGAAATAAACAAGTTGACAAAGAAATATATTATTTCTTACCTTGGAAACGCAGACTTCGGCAAGAAATGCATTATTCAAACGTTCGTATATCTGGAAAGAAAAGAAAAAAGAATGAGAAACTACAAATTACAAAACGATAGATGATATATTGCAAAATTTAGAAACATATCTAAAATAACTGGAAGTTGCAACAGATGATGAAGTAAAAATTAGAAAGATGAGGAAAAAAGGTAATGATGCAACACCATAAAGAGATTAGAAGAAGATTTAAAATTCTAAATATTTTCAGTCCACTGATCGAAATTGGCTCCTTAAAGAAGGAATGACTTTTTTCAAAATATCAATCATCATCAATATTTTGTGTAATGAAACCTCTGTAGAGAGCTCTTAAATAGGGTTTTTTGGTATTGTCAATAAGCTTTTTATTACCTAATAATATAAAGTTATTTTGTGTTAAACCAGCTCTAAGAAAAAATATATTGATTTTTCTTATGAATTTTAGATTCATAATTAACAAAGGAAGATATATATATATATATATATATATAATATATAATTATGTAGAATAGTTTTATATAGGAATTTCATCGAACGTGAATATTATTTCCAAGGTTTCGTAGGGTAAAAAGATTAATAAATGCTGATGTAAATCAATGAGCGGTAAATCCAATGAACAGGAAAGCGAAGAAACCGTATCAGTCGACTGAAATCGGCGATTTACTGTATCCTCGTGGTAGAAACAAATAATCCAGATTTACTCGGTTAATCAATCTGCGAATTTACTCGGAAGAGATTCAGAAGCACTGATGTATCGATTTATTTATTAGGAGTCATTATTAACTTATTAATTGATTGTGCTTGAACTAGTTAACATGTATCCGGTGACGGACAGATTGGCTGAATTGGAATTGAAGAATTGATTAGAGACCATCATTAGTTCACTTAAGGCGCACTGAGCAACAAGGATGAAATACTACTAATAATAATGAAGGTAAAGTGAGAAAATAATCGATCGTTTTGTAATTAAATGCAGATTAATAGCGTTTATTCCACAATTAATGGCTATCAATCAACTAACCTCTACTCGTTCCAGAATTAATCGTTCGGTAACAAAACTTCTACATGTGAATAGGTTTGAGTGAAATGAATAACTTAAAATGTTGTACAGAGCTGAAGGCATTTCACCCCTTCCCACACAGTAAAGGCACATGGGAAATAACTAACGAGGGAAACCCCCAACGTGCACGACGGGGATTGGAACCAAAGTAGGCTCGTTCGAAAGGTCTCAAAAAGGTATTAGACCCATGTCCAAGCTTTTTTCAGACTGGCCCTATATTTCGGAGATATTCCCCCCCCCACAAAGTCCGAAAACAGCCCTATTACAGACCGTGATATCGCATGATTCCGTGGATAGATTTTAATGACCTGTGGACTTTAAGACATGTTATCGAAAATCACTTGATATGTGTTTCAGCAATTTTCCAGTAAAACTAAAAATTTTGAAATATTATAACCTTCAAATCTTTCGACAAAACGGAAAAATAATCAACCCCTGTTTGGTGGTTTTTCAGCAAAACCCCGAATTAAAAATATTAAGCTTTAATATTTCGAAAATGCGATATTTTACTTATTGTGCATTTCTTATCTACCCATTTAATAACTTTGAGCTCGGTAATTTCAAACAATACACGCCGCATGAAGAAGGGGTTGGTTTTTGTACGTCTTGTGACGGTTTGTTTTTTTAATTCAGAGATACACTCGCCCATTGCGATCGATAATTGAAGCGAGTGTTCGTACTAAACATTATTCTGACTTGCAATCCAAGTCTTTGGTTTTCACTTACATTAATCACCGAACATGAAGTGGGGTCCTCAATATCACATTTTGCTTAAACTATTTCCTCATCCTCAATAAAATTGAGAGAGGAAATTAAAATTTCAAGTTTTTTAAAAAGCACGAAAGCTAAACATTTTTCTTCTTGAACAATTTCATTTGCATTACTTTCAAAAATTGATCACGAGGATTTTCAAATTGATCACGAGGATTTTCAAATTGATCACGAGGATTTTCAAATTGATTACGAGGCTGTATTCAAAATAGTGAAGAACATTGAAGAGATTAATATCGATATTCATAATTTCAAATTACTGAAAATAACAAAAATTTTAAATGCATGTCCTTTCAAAGCCCTATTAACTATCAAATAACAAACTCATCAAATCAATAAAAAATCATAATTGGTTTAAATTTAATTTTATTTTTGAAATTGATGAACGCATGATTAATTTCTTTCATATCTTAAAATTAATATTAATAATATTTAAGGAGGTGACCCCTTAAAATACTCGCAGTACGATTGACGGAACGAAATCTAACGAACAAAATCAGTTTTATTTCTGTACATAATATAATTATTGCTCAAATACGTCTCAACTCATTTTTCTATATTTTCAAACAATTTTTCTCTTTAAACTTGTTTTGAATTCATTTATCGGAGGGGAAAATAACAATTATTATGCTCGCTTAAACGGCCAGAAAAGCCTACGTGATTTGTTTTAAATGTATTAGTAAAAAATATTATAACATGCTTTATAACTATTTTAAACTTTTAAATTCATTTCTTATTTACAGGCAGCAAAACTGCTCTGTACGTTAATACATATCTAGCAAGCGAACCTATCTGGATTTCGAACTAACTGCGTTGAAGCTTATATCTTCAATTCGGGCTTTTGCTGAAAATCCCAAACAGGTGTTGATTATTTTTTGTTTTACCGATAAATTTGAAAGCTAATATTTCAAAATTTTGAGTTACATTGGAAAATTGCTGGAACACGTATCAAGTAATTTTCGATAACCTGTTTTAAAATCCGCAGATCATTAAAATCCATCCATGGAATCATGAGATATCAAGGTCTGTAATAAAGCTGTTTTCGGACTTTGGGGGCCATAAATCTCTGAAATATAGGGTCATTCTGAAAAAAGCTTGCACATGGGTCTAATAACTTTTTGAGACCTTTCGAACGCGCCTACTTTGTTCCAATCCTCGTCGAGCACGTTGGGGGATTCCTCCGTAAGGAAGGTACGTTTTTGCATTAGAAATAAGATACAAAGTGCCAGGGAAGAAATTTACATTCGAGAAGGTTACACTGGTAAAATAGCAAATGAAAAGATCACTTTTTATCTGAAATGTACCCTTCTCTTATAAACTCAAGCAATATATTTATTGAAGTCAACAATTCTCATCATAGCCGAGGACGTGCTAATATTAGCTGATGAATTACTCGCAAAGAAAAGAATGATTTCTCGGCACCCTGTGGGAGCTGAACCCACAACTGCTTGATAACCTGTCAAGTGTTCTTACCAATTAAGCTACAGCCGGCGGCAAACTTCGCTCTGCGAAGGAATATAATGCTCTTCTTTGACTCTTCTCTTTATTTTAAAAAGAAGTCTATGCACTGCCTCATTAATTGTTAACTTGTCCCCAGTAAGCTTTATATTCGCTCGCAGAGGGAAGCTTGATCGTAACGTGCATCTCAATTGGAAAGAGTACTAGGCTGGCTATTAAGAGGTTGCGGGCTCGGCTCTTTCAGGAGCAGAAAAATCATATTTCCCTTTGCGAGCAATTTATCATCAAGCAATATAGTTGACGAAGGCAAATAATAATTTTCGTAATATAGCTTCAAGCATGTCCCAGAAGCATATCAGATCTATATATGCACATTCTTTGTTCTTCTCTAATAAAGCTGCTATATGTTACTTACAAAATCACAGAAGAAATTATATTAAAAAAGGATTTCTCCTCCGCAACATAGTAAGTTAAAAACCTTTGCTTAAAGCTTTTTCTCTCCATCGCTAGAATATAAGTCGAAAATGTAATTTAAATAAATGCCTACAACGTAAATCCTTATATCAAAATATTTTTATTTATTTTATATAAATCGAACACTACGCAGATTAAATCAAACAACAATGTCAATCAATCAACGTTTATTGGCGTAGTGATACCAACGCCGATGGTATGGCGTGATTAGATGGTGAAACGTTCGAAAGAAAATAAATATTTCTGCCTTCGGTGGGACCTGAACCCACGACCTTCCACTTGCCGGGCGGAGGCTCTACCCACTGAGCTACGAAGGACAATATATAATCTCTTTACGAACGTATATATATTGTTGCCAGTTATTTCGCAGAATGGTGTAGTACATAGACTACTATTTAAACCAAATTGCAAAGAGACTGGTATTAAATTGATCGAAATGCACGTTGCAGCATATGTATTTATTTTATATAAATCGAACACTACGCAGATTAAATCAAACAACAATGTCAATCAATCAACGTTTATTGGCGTAGTGATACCAACACCGATGGTATGGCGTGATTAGATGGTGAAACGTTCGAAAGAAAATAAATAAATGGTATCACTACGCCATTAAACGTTGATTAATTGACTTTGTTGTTTGATTTTATCAATACTTTGCAGCCAAATTAATTAAAAGTTATTCTGGTTAACGAGATGCACCATCAATTTTTATATGCAAGGAAGCATATCCAAAAGACAGTTTTGAACAATTATTAAAATTCCCCTGAAAATATGCAAATGAGTGAGCGTTATTCAAAAACATGTTCATTGTTATCATATTGAAGTTTACGTTATTGGCTGACATTTGACGAAAAATGCAATTTTGAAATCGTCGTCCTATTTGCAATGTTGATTATGTTTTCTGTTAAAACTCGGAAATTCGGAAGTAAGTATTATTATTTGCATATGAAAGGAAAGAACAATTTGGAGAAATTGGAAATTTACATATATCACTCTTTCAGTATCCTCTCATAAGACACATATTTTAAGGCGAATACAGCTAAGTCTAATTCCGAGTAAATAAAGCAACGAAAAAGATAATATTTTTTTCTTGGAACAGGTATCATAATGAATTGTAAATTCACAATTTCTCATTTAAAAAATTTAAAAAATTGTACGAAACCATTATTAAATTTTAAATATAAATATGTACATGGAATCTGAATCCAGATACAGCAATATTCATTAGTGGTGTTCAGGAGGTCACGTCTCTTTCAGTTCGTGTTTTTCGAAGGAGGAAGCAAAAACAAATTTTATTGGTTGGGTTGATTGATTGATTTTTTTATGATGCAAGGAGAGTATTAGTCATTCCACTCTGAATAAGTCGAGGTCATACCTGAGGCTTTAAAGTAAGTAATAAATTACATCTTATGCAAAGGTAAACAGCGTATATAATATACAAAAACCGAACGACGCCATAAAATCAGATGAGATAGAAATAACCGGTATCAGATAAAAAATTAAAACTGAATTCTTGGTTAAAAAAATCACACAAGATGTCACTAGGACTGAAATAATTTCGGTGAAAAGCCAGTGATCACACTGATGGTTAAAATTTTTAGAAATAGATGAAATATGTAAAACTTTTAAGGATTGGTTGTATCGAAGCGTCTTCTCCCCTTTAAAAGATGTTGGTGGGAGAAGCGTGTGTGTCCGATGCGAAGTCTAGCTGGGATCATTTCTTTTCGAATGTCCTTCCTGTTACTAGACTGTCACGTTCTAATCTGTAGCTTAATGAGTTAAACCTTGTTGCAAAAATTTGCATGTCCGTCTGCCATCTTTTGCAAAAATAAATTTACGAGATAGTTCATTAAAATTTAATTACACGTACGAAAAAAAAATTCATTTTAATGACACTGTCCAACTATCAGTTTTTAACAAGACATTGTAAACAGCGCATACTAAATAGTTTTCAGTTTAATCATTGAAAATGTAAAATATATTAAAATTAGTTAATATAATATTTAACGTAGCTTCTAACAAGTGACCTCTCAAGACCTATTCTTTCAGATCCTGTTACATGTTGGGCGGAATTTCTACGTGAATACGCCATTACAATATTGTTATTCTATAGACTAGGGTTGCCTGATATACGATCCCGGGACCATAATCCGGCCCGCTGACAAATGTTTGGAATAAAAAAATCCAAAACAAAATTCAATCCAAAAAAATTTTAGATTTTTTTTCCAGAAAAACCGCAAGAATAGCATGGGTGACCTTTTTCCATGCCGCGAGTGAACAAATAAATAACCGGAAGATATTCTGAAGGGAGTATTTGTTTTTATGAAACCGCTGGCCCGCGAGAACGGTGAAAATTTTTTAAGTGGCCCACTGCCCAAAAACGTGGGACAACCCTGCTATAGACGTACCCTGTAAACACGACGACAGCTTTTAGGAAGCCTTTGTGTAGCCAAATAATTCCCTTTGTCTTTACTCAGAGACGTGTATTTGACTGTAGTCTTAAGAAGTTCTATGTGTGTGTGTGTGTAATTGGGTAAATAAAGTACAGTCGAACCTCGTTAAGACGAACACCAAAGGGAACAAAAAATCTGTTCCTATTAACAGTAATTCGTCTTATCCGGAAAGGGTAGTATGTTATACAATCTGACGGAACTTCAGAAAACTGTTCGTATTAAAAGTAATTCGTCTTAAGCGTGTTCGTCTGTATTGATAATTAAAATGAACGTATATACTATATTTTACGTATATCGTTTGGCAATTTTTTTCTCGGCTTAAAGCCCTGTAGTGGCGCAGTACTCATGCGTTCATTTGGCGTACTCTTAACCCGCGAGCGCGGCGTGTTTCACACTCCTCAACTTAAACTTGTGAAAAAGAACCGTCCGCCCTTGCTTCTGAAACTGGCCAAACTCTTTCCTGTTGCCTTCAAAGTCACAATCTTTTGGGGTAGGGTGACAAAGAGAAAATTCCACTTATTGTTCCCTGTAAAATTGGACGTTTTTAATGAAATAATGCTATATAATCAGATGGGGTGCAAAGCACCCCGCGCGTCCTCGTATTCCTCTAATCCGCTCGCCTTCTGTCGGGTTAATCCAGATTCGACTTCCGATTGTGCCCCCTACAGAAAAAATGAACCTTAACCAACTAACTGCTCACTGTAGTTTGGGGGTTGGCTCCCTAGTTCTCAAGAGGTCCGTGTTCCTTGAAAAAATGTACGGCCTCTGCTCTACGGTAGCATAGTAGTAATACAGCCGCCTGTCGTGCCAGTAACCGGGGTTTAAAAAAATGTAGGGTCACTGCTCTACGGTAGCGCAGTAGTGGCACAGCCACCTGTCGTGAAAGTAACCAGGGTTTGGTTTCCAAGGGTATCGCCCGACGCGTGTCGTTTGTTCCGCTCATCGTAGCCCAGGGTTCGGTTCCCATGGGAATAAATGTGCAGGTCCCTCGGAAAACTGTAAGTCCAGGCGCAGCATGGTATTTCTTTGTCCTAACATCGAAAAAACAGATACAAACACTTTTTTTTTTTACTTGAGGAGATTATTCATTATAAAGTTAAAAACATATTGACCGGTTCGAGTACGGAAACTGCAATTGTGGATTCGTAGAACCGACGGATGAGCGAAAACGACATCGTAAATATACGCATCGGTCATAATTGAAAATCAACGTACGAGTGAAAAAATCATACATTGGAGTATTGTTATATTTGGTTTCGGCCATATTAAACTGATGACGGGAAAAATAAGAATGTTTTTCCTTTGTTATCACATTCGTTGACCGGAGGGATTTCGCTAATAATAGTGATGTTTTTGGATTCGTTCTATTAGATTTTGCATCATATATAATGTTTATTATTAGAGTAAGTTGCCTAGCAATTTTTATTAAACAAACAAATCCTTCAAAACGCGTTAATTATACATAATAAACACAACGCTATTACTCGTCGTCACTGCGCGTTTCGGGAAACATTTAATACCAAATATTCAATTTATCGTCTCGCAGTTTTGCAATTTCCCGCTGATGATGGTAGCGCTAAAGAAAATAATTGATTCTTCCTTCCTTTAACATAATTCCGCATTTCCCGTTATGGTTTATCTAATGGCCTCCCTCCGATCATCCGAATAAGTAAATTCGACGGCCTTGCTCTTTCGTGGGAAAATTCACTTCAATTTTCTTAAACTTGGGCCCAAATGGGAAGATGTGGTAAAGTGTGGGAGATTCTACATTTGCAGTCTTTCTCCAAAATGAATTTCGTAGATTGCTGCTCCTGAATACAAAATCTGTGTAAGAAAAGGTTTTTAAAAAGATTAAATCACCCTTGAGGCGATTGCAAGGAGGAGTTTCTTTACAGCAGGTGTAACCAGGCCAGATTAATTCCATTTTCTAAAGAGGTTATTGAATTTTGAAAGAAAGCTCAGAAGGATGCAAGGTTTCAACTTTATTAAGTTACCGTTTCATATAGCTTGGTTTTGGTTCCGTCTAATTTTCAATTGAAACCGCGGACTTTGACGATGAGACAGAAGGGATATTTTTAGTATTTTTAGACGGGATAATAACCCGTTGCGGCACGGTGCCGCAAATGAGAAATGGACGGATTGAAACTTTTAAAAGAGAAAGAAAGAAAGTCGGAGCATTATACAATGAGGAAAAGAAAGACAGAAAGCAATTAAAACGATGAATCTTTTTGTGAAAAACTCCAATGCTATTAATGTTTCAGAAGAATTTCTCTGGCATTCTTTCCTTACACTGCTTCATTCACGAAATATCTTTGAACGCCATTAAGAAAACAAGCGAACGAGGGAATTACATGCGCTAAAAACAAGTTTCACGTACTACGTTAGAGCAACGATTTAGTACGTTTTCGGATTACTAAAACTTTTGAAAGAAAACCCAAATGTTAGGTTGGGAAGAAAAGAAAGACGGTTCAATCCGACCAGTTGGATTCTATTATCAGATGGTTGGAGAAACAATTCAATCTTTGATTCTAGTGATTTAAATTTGTGCTCTTGTGTTCAGAGGTTTCGTTTTTTTTACAAGGGGTTTTATATACTTGTTTTTATTAGCATTTATTTAAGAGGATCCTATGAGAGTTCGTTGATGTTTTTTATGTATTCAGGAACGTAGGATTTAGAAGAAGAGAAATATATGGCTGACACATACACAGATATATATATATATAATATAATATATATATATATATATATATATATATATATATATATATATATATATATATAATACAAATAAATAAATAAATATATATATATATAATATAAATAAATATATATATATATATATATATATATATATATATATAGAATCGCACAATGCACCACACAACTGAACAAACGATATAAGCTCCGTTATCCAAGCTTATGCACCAGCAAGTAGCCACTTTTTGATGATGTAATCGAAGAATTCTACAAGGATATATCAGACTTGCAAAATAAAGAAAATTGCCACTACAAAATTTTAGTGGGTGATTTTAATGCCAGAATTGGAAAAACCCACTTTGGTGAATGTGCCCATATGGCAAAAACGGTCATGCAAATGGCCCATATGGCAACGGTCATAGAGACGAAAGAAGAGACTCACTGGTTAATTTTGCAGAGAGACAAGGCCTCTATATTTTGAATTCGTTTTACAAAAAGAAAGCCAATAGGAAATGGACATGGGAAAGTTCGTCAGGAAATAAAAGTGAGATTGATTATGTTCTATCCAACAACAAGAATATATTCAGTGACTGTACGGTCCTCAATCGTTTTGACGTGGGAAGTGACCATAGAATGGTGAGAGTTAAAGTTAAGTTAGACTACCGTAAAGAACGCAGTAAAATGATAAACCTCTCCAAAAAAGTGAAAGCCAACAATGAGGAATTGCTTAAAAAAAGC
Organism: Dysdera silvatica; assembly: GCA_006491805.2. Classification (NCBI taxonomy): domain Eukaryota; kingdom Metazoa; phylum Arthropoda; class Arachnida; order Araneae; family Dysderidae; genus Dysdera; species Dysdera silvatica. The sequence continues at coordinate 196,884,904 of QLNU02015360.1, forward strand.
AAAGAATTTGAACTCGCTATGTCAAATCGCTTTGCATTATTACAAAATTTGGAAGATACCGATATAACAGAACAAAATGAAAAAATCATCAGCAACTTAATTGTAACAGCCGAGGCTTTAGTACCACTAACAACGAAACCCAAAGAAAGTAAAATCTCTAAAGAAACTTTAAATCTAATGGAAAAACGAAGGTCTTGGAAGAACACAGGAATAATTGCTAACAAAGTGGAATATGTGGAAATTTGCAAGACGATAAGGAAACGTATCCGGGAAGAAACTCGTAAATTCAATACAAAGTTGGTATAAAAAACAATTGAAGAAAATAAAGGCATCAAAAATGCAAAACGCAGGCTAATAAATGGAAAAAAGCAAATACCTGCCTTAAAATGTAATGACGGCTCAGTATGCAGAACACGCCAGGAAATGCTTAAGAGGGTAAAAGAATTCTACACAGACCTCTATAAAAGTAACGATCAGCAAAATCTGCCAACAATTGTAGTTACAGAAGAAATGCCGGATGTTTTAGTATCAGAGGTAACAGATGCCATACGATCAATGAAAAATGGGAAATCCACAGGAAAAGATGGCATTTCTGCTGAAATGTTAAAAGCTGGGTGTAAAACGCTTCACAAAATATTGGCAAATCTCTTCTCAAAATGTCTTAAGGAACAAAAAATTCCTAATGAATTTAAAAATGGCGATGTTATTCTTTTGTATAAGAAGGAGCTCAAGAAGATCTTAAAAACTATATACCAATTAGCCTTCTCCCTGTTATGTACACAGTTTTTTAGCAAAATCACTGCAAATAGAATTTATAGAACATTAAACTATGCCAAACCTCTAGAACAAGTAGAGTTTAAAAGTGGCTATAGTACGATTGACCACATTCAGGTTCTTCAGAGAATAATAGAAAGACACAATGAATACACTTTACCACTATGCATTGCCTTCATCCACTACGAAAAAGCTTTTGACTCAATTTTCAAACCATATATTTTAAATGCACTAGGTAACCAAGGTGTGAACCCAGCTTATGTTAGCTTACTCCAGTCCATATTTTATAAAGCAAAAGCGACCATATCTATAAACAGACACAAAGTTGAAATTAACCTTGAGAAAGGTATACGACAAGGAGATACAATCTCGCCCATACTCTTTTCAACTTGCCTTGAGGAAGTTTTTCGTAAATTACACTGGGATCAAAAGGGCTTAAAAATCAACGGAGCGTATTTAAACCATCTAAGATTCTCCGACGACATCATGCTTTCTGCAAAAGATCCAGAAGAGCTACAAAGACTCATTGAAGATCTAAGAACGAAAGGAGAAACATCTGGCTTAAAAATCAACTTGAAGAAAAGCATGATCATGTTTAATAAGTTTATACAAACTAAGAAAATCTTTATTTCGAGAGAAGAAATACAGCAAGCTGAAAATTATATGTACCTAGGTCAACGAATTACGATGAAAGGCGACATAAATCAAGAGATCGAACGTCGTATCAAGCTTAGCTGGCAAGCATTCTACCGGCTACAAATAATTTTTAAAAAAAAGCTCCCTATTTCTTTACAGAGGAAAGTTTTCGATCAATGCATCCTACCTGTTCTGACTTATGGTTGTGAGACATGGACATTGACTGCCAAAGGTATCCAAAAGTTACGAGTGGTACAAAGGAACATGGAACGGCAGATGCTTGGTATCACGCGACGAGATCGAAAGACCTTCAGTTGGATAAGAGATCAAACAAAAGTTTGTGATATCATTGCGAAGGTAAAAAGTTTGAAATGGAAGTGGGCAGCCCATATTGCTAGAAGAACTGACAACAGATGGACCAAAGACATTCTAGAATGGATCCCAGTGGACACTACACGCCCAAGGAAAAGGCCAAAGACGAGATGGGTGGATGAAATAATTAAATATATTGGGCACAAGTGGCAGCAAAATGCACAAGATCGACTTCGTTGGAAAGATGCAGAGGAGGCCTTTATCCTGCAGCGGATTGATGAACGGCTGAAATTACGATGATTATATATATATATTCCGCGCTCTTTTTAGGTAGTACTTTGGCTGGGTTAATTAATAGTTGTAGATTCGCTGCCATTTCTGGATGCCATGGTCCGAACCATGATGAAAATGGTACTAGTCAATAGAATAGTTACGTTATGCATAAAAAAATTATCTTCGTAAATATTGGTTAAATACGTTTCAATTGAATGGTTAATCCCACACCATTAATTATATAGAAATTATTTCTCGGATGACTTTTCACAAGGCTGAAAATAAGCAAAGTATTGCCAAAAGCAAGGGATAAACATCGATGTCAATATCGACAAAGTACCATCGACTTTCGAAATATATCAGTCTCTAATCATCTATATTACATCGATGTTTTAAAAACTTTTGTTTATAACCTAAAATTATCGTTGCTTTAATTTTAAACACACTTCACTCCTTTTTCTTTATTAAAAAAGAATATTTGCAAAATATTGGTTTCTAAATATCGATGTTTATAACCAAAAAACATCCGGTGTTCCAATTTCAAAAATATAGAAGTTGTTTAATTAAAAAATTAGTATGTTTAATAATTAACGAGGTACTCGTTCGCCTCGATAAGATGACCCAGGAGCCCAGTAGTCGAGTAAAAACTTTCATTTCCTAGTAGGAAATGAGGGTTTCCTTTCCACAAACTTCAGATATCTGGTCGCCAAGGGCGACCTGATTTATTGAACCCTATTTATATGTATTTTCCCAGGATATTACCGCCCTTCTCAGGAATTGTACAATTGCCAATTGTTAACAACCAAAGCACATAGGGCCTTAGGTTTTAAAAAGAAAGGCTACGTAAATCACACTAAACATTTATAAAAGTGATGTAAAGGGCCAATTGCTTCCGCAGTAAATTTGGATTAGAAAAAGGAGGGCAGGAAAGGCATATAACAGTAACTATAATGATATCTCAAATGAATCTTCCGCTACATTAGCAATATTTCTCGCGTTACGATCGTGAAGTTCCACGAAGAATGATATACCATCTCTGACCCATAAAAGAGTTGCACACCCAAGTGAATAACTCACATGGCCGATCTAGTACCCCCAAGACATAGAACGACACTAGGATAAGAAAAGGAAATAAGAAGAAACTAAAAAGGGAAAAACCTCAGTAACACGGACCTGCTCTCGATTTCGTCCTATCTTTCATTGAAGAAGGCTAGGCTACACCCAGAAACCATTAGCTACTGACTGATCGTCCCTGTCTTCGCTCTCGGAACTCTAAGGATATTCTTCCCCACACCCTTCAGAATACGTCTAAGGTTTTTGGTATCCGGTTTCTTGATTGCAATGCTAGGATCCTTTCCTTAAAGCTGACGTTTTTACTGGTCAATGGAGATCACGGCAGAAGAATCCTCGGACAAAAAATCAAGTAGGACAGGTCTTCTGGTGACTTCGAAGATATTGGCGAATTGTTTTGTTTACAATGTTTACTGAATATTGGGGCCTGCCTACCTTACACATATATTCGCTATTTAAAGTAACTTACCTTCTTAAATGTATGAAGGTAAATACGGTTCCTGTGATTTACAATTTTATTTCGATCGCACTGTTCACAGTTTGGGAGACACGGTTGGTTATGTAAGAATCTACATCAAATAAAGCCCAAGGTTGAGGGTTGTTGAAGTGAAGTTTTAAGCATTGCGGTGGTTCAAACAAAAGACCAATACTTAAAATTTTAACTTAAAAGGGAATATTTCCGATTTCTAAAAGGCACCTTTCATATAAATGTACTCACGCTTTGATCATACCAGTTGCGATCAAACACATATATCACCCTTGATGAAGAACTGCTGCTGACGTAGTCGAAAGCTTGGCTGATCATTTTCTATTTTATCAGTGTTTAACCTTTTGTATGTATATTTCCTCCCTGGTATTTTGTATTTTGTTTCAAACATATATTATTATACAATGTTGCATTTATATACGTATACGTCTCGGCAGCCATGATAGAATTTAGAACTTCCTTTAATATAAAGTTTACAGATATCGCAAGGAAAAAAATACGGACTAGAGTGGCAGAAAGATTGGCAGGATTTCCAGACATACAGGACTTTCCATAATAAACCGAACCAAGGATTATAATGATAACAAAAAACGCGAAACAACACTGACAACTAAGTAATTAACTGCTAACCTTCATTAAGTTTTATATAGTTACTGTTAGGTAGAATATGAAGCCATAGCAAAGTTAAGAGATCTACAAATAATTCACGCTTGCCACCTTATGTTAATTTTGCTTTTTATAAAAGAGAAATGCCCCAGCTACATCTCTTGCCTTCAATGGTTATAATTTCACTCGTGATGGTCCCTTCATTTATGTGGTAAAAAATTTGATTACCGCAATTTTGAAGCGACCTAGACGATAGCAAATTAGAAGAATCTTTTGCCTGAAGGTTTAAATTATTTTCGTTCCACCAAAAATCCCGTGAACAATGACATTGAAAAAGTAGCTGCCATCGCATGAGATTTTGGTTTTGTGGACATAGATATGGGAAAATGTTAGTGAATTTTTGGATTCGTATTCAGACTTCGAATTGATGATTTCGATATCATCGAGCAGCAACGGGCATACAAAGAAGAATCGAGATGTTATGTAGAAGAAGGTGAATGTCATAAAGAAAAGAATCCAAATAGAACTTGATGAAATATTTCGAGATTGGCACACGTAGAATTATTAAAATAACGAATAATATTGTGAATCCGGATTTTGACTGAAGTATGAGTATTTGTCAAGATCTGGGGAATCAAATCATCTGCTTTTATAAAATTTATGCCAAAACGATTAAAGTTGAAATTGTGTAATTGACCATTATATATATTATATAATTATATTTTTCAAGAAATAATTATTATTAAAATGAGTATTCTACAATAAATAATTATCAATATCAAAGCTATTGTTGAAAAATTCAATACAATTTTTGTTTTTCAATCTAGGTGTGTTAAACATATATTATTAATATTATGGAGAAACAAATTCCTCTATTATATATTAAATGTATTTAATTGAAGTAGAAAATAAAATTTATTTTCAATATTTTTTAAATTGATACTGAAAATTTCTTCGATTTTAAGTACATTTTCAATGATTGCAAATTTCTGCTGAAATATAATATGAAATAGTCAAATTAAATAAAAAATGTAATTCAATGGACGGTTTTTGAACCTGGAATATCATTTAAGTTGATAAATATAGAATTAGAAGTAAATTTATGTATAACAGCAGTTATTTTGACACTGGCGTAAGGTTTAAAAACACGACGTTTCGGGAGCCAACTGCTCCCTTTGTCAAGTGAAGGCAGAATTTTGCATTCTGCATTTCAGAATTCAGCATTCTGCCTTCACTTGACAAAGGGAGCAGTTGGCTCCCGAAACGTCGTGTTTTTAAACCTTACGCCAGTGTCGAAATAACTGTTATTAAGGAATCTCCTGTTGGAAATTCGTATTGTTTTGTTATAAATATGTACCATAACATATATTTCTTAGAAATACATGAGGAGTCTACAACAACAAGAGCGGACCAACCCAACCAGGTTTATAATTGAGAAAAACGCTAAAAAATTTGAAAACTGAATACTACATTACAGATAGATCAATTTAAAAGTGGTTTAGCGCATAAAAAAATTAATAATTGCTATAGTGCATCAGATAGATCGATAGATATCATGAGTTTCTTTGTCTCGAAGGTTAAAATTCATTTTTCAAAAATTGTTGAACGATATATTCTGGTTCTGAACTCCCCATATAATTAGATAAATTTATTACGCATACATCATTTAGAAAAATGTGCTTTCATATTTAAACAATGTGTGGTTCTGAAAGCAGAGGCAACTCTATGCGTTTCTCAATTCAGTCTTTGGAGGATATAAAGTATTTGAATATATTAATTAAGTTAATTTGGAATATAATGAAATATAATTTGGAATATAATTAAATATAATTTAGAATGTAATTAAATATAATTTGTAATATAATTAAACATAATTTGTAATATAATTAAATATAATTTGGGAATATAATTAAATATAATTTGGAATATAGTAAAATAATTTGGAACATAATTAAATATAATTTGAATATAATTAAATACAATTTGGAGACATAATTAAATATAATTTGAGATATAATTAAAATAATTTGGAATATAATTAAATATAATTTGGAATATAATTAAATATATTTGGAATATAAATTTGGAATATTAATTTTGGAGGATATAAAATATTTGAATATATTAATTAAATTAATTGGGAATATATATTTCAGATAATGGAGGATAACGAGCATAACGAATAATATATATATGTTGAAGGCTATTGTTTATTTAGTAATTTCCATAGACAGAATATATTTTCAAAGAAAAAATATTTTTACACGTCTTTTGTACACCTCCTATGCAAATATAAAACTCGACATTGAAATTACTACATCACTTCTCTGTGCGAGGTAATTTCAATGTCGAGTAGTATATAATTAATATGGAACATTAAAGCAGACACATATACATACAGAGTGCAACTAAATGTATGCTAACCAAAGGTGGGTGGACTCCTTAAGAGTTAAAGGAGGGCGTGGAGGAATTATTTTTAATCCCAAGGGATTAAATATTCTTATTAATACTTATTTTTAATATAATTCGATGATTAAGGACAAAATTAATATTAATTATTAATCTAATTTGATCTTTAAAATCCCAATGAATATTAATTTTTAATCCCATTACAAATACATATCCTATCTTGTAGGACCCATTTCCTTGTGGCGTTCATCAACCTCTACAAGACATATATTAATTAATAGTATTGTCCGCTGCTAATTAATATTCGCTAAATATTCAAATCAGATCAAACTTTATTCAAACGGATCCAATTATATACATGAGGTGATAATGACTTACAATTTATGAGTTGAGCTGACCCATATAGGCAGCAAATGGACTGGGGGGGCGGATCTGACAAAGCCCATTCATACGGAATAATTACATAAGAATAAACTTTTTCATATTATTCAGAATTTCTTATAACAGTTCAAGTCCAACAGAAAAAATAACAGCACATTCGATAATGAAACTGAATGAGTTCCTTTATCGAATTTTAAAATTGTTTCTACTTGTCAATTTGACTTTCCAATAATGCAATAAATTCTGGTGCGTGTAATCAGAGGCAAAATTTGCAGTGATGCATTAAAAAGGACATGTTTGGAGATAAGAAGGTCCGTGACATTGCAAACAAATTGACTTCTTTCACTTTAGAAGATGGATAGGGATGTTAGTGGCTTTCTTGGGAAGAATATCAAGAATCACGCTTGATTGTAAGGAAATTTAATACTACATCCTTCACATTTCGAATTTTTTTGCTAGTAAACTGGAACACTAAGAAATATTGCACATAGAAAATGCAAATGTTTTGTTACCTAAAACACTGCATTTTTTTCTAACTTTGAATAGACTTCCTAGACGTGGAATATGAATCTTGAAAATGGGATGCAGCCCGAATAACTATGAAGTTATGGATATCTTTCACAATTTCATAAAGACAGAAGCAGGTTAGCGGTATATAAAAGTAAAGAGCAAATATTAATTTATTTCCTTTAATACACATACACGTAGTGTGCATGTACGTTAGTACAATAGTAAATGGATGTAAATTTTATTCAGAATGTATTTGCAACGAAGTTACATTCCAGAGACCAACTAACTGAAGGAGAAACGTTTAGGTGCATGTATTTAAATGCTCTCAATAAAGTCAATGCTGACATCGTGTTGAACAGATCACTCTTGTCCGGTTACAGAAGTTAAAACGTTAAAAGTGGGGCTCTCCTTTTGCTGCATGGCATGTAACCATAAAAGACAAAAGTTGACGCAGCAGAGATTTGTTTTCTTCTGTTCAATATTTGCAGAAGAATGCATAGAAATGTAAGATATTATTACCCTTCACAGGGATAACACAATTGCCAAATAATGGTCAACACAGAAAAGCCTCCGGGGCGAGATTTTTGTGAGTTTTCGTGGGGGAATTTATTATACAATAATTTTTGCCACCCACGTATATTTAGCTCAAACTAGAGCTTTTTGATTTTGGAGAAAAAGAGACGCGTCCCCATCCTGGATTCGAACCAGGGTCCCTCCGTTTAGCCCGGAGTGTCTTGGACCGCTAGACGAACGAGGACAGGAAACAACGCTCTCTTTCTCCGTATGTAAAGATGTAAGGTATTATTACCCTCCGCAGGGATAACACAATTGCCAAATAATGGTCAACACACAAAGCCACCGGGGCTAGTAGTTTGAGCTACATATAGGTGGGTGGCAAAGATTACTGTATAATGTATAGAAAGTTGCATGCTTTTAAAACGAGTAGAAGAACCTGGAAAAACGCCTAAAATTTCTGTAAGAGCAGACAGAAATGACATCCTTGTCACAATGAAAGAAGGGAAGGGCCCTGAGTGACACAGATGTACTGGAATAATTAATAAATAATTGGTGATCTAAATTCATTACGCCGCGGGATCCAAGAAAATGCCCGGTAAGTTAGGTAGCGGAAAATATTACTTTCCAAAACTTGGAATACATAAAGAAGAAAAATACATTAAACCTTTACGTATAATGGTAAATATATATTAACCGGATACTTTTTCATTTCCAGAACGTTAGACAGTATGTTCAATATTGCTATAAAGACCAAGTTCACGTATCATGGTACGAGAAACAGAAGTATAAGTACTTTTAATCACTTTGTGATAAGGGATTATATTTGGTTCCCCAAGTAGCCTAATAACTACGTAAGTGAATTCTGGGCTTGTTTTTGTTACTATTTCGTGAGAAACCAAGACCTACCGAAATCTCATCAATTTCGACTTTAGTGGCGAGCATTAGATCTTTGGGGATGAGAAACCCTTTGGGAAATCTCCGCTATCCTGATAAGCCTATCAGCCCTTATTGGTAAATGTACAAGCATCATCCGACCACCAAAGAGAAAATAGGTACAGTTGAGTACTAAATATTTAATCAATAGTCTTAAGGTATTTTGCTACATTATGAGTGGTAGAGAGAGAGAGGGAAAGAGCGAGCTCTAAACCTAGGATTAACGATTTCAGTTTTATAGCACACACACATTAAAATGGGGAAAATTTATTAGTTTGCGTTTTTACCACGCTAGGGCAGCAAGGGTCATACTGCCCCGAGACTTACAGTTATCCTAGGAAGTCGAATCGCTGCTGCTAAGGCAATTAAACTCCGAACTACGACGGGCAGAAAAGCGGCACGCATATCACGATGCCGTCAGGAATCGAACCCAATGCGTCACCACTGCGCCACTGTAGGGAAATGGGCTTACTTTTTTCCAGGGAACCCGAACGCCTGAAGTCCTAGGGAAACAATCCCCGGCCTGCAGTTGCTATTGGGAGTATAATTTCGGAATAACGGCGGCTGGATTAATAAGTTGCCACGGTGCTACCTTTGGCCGGGAGGAATTTCATACCAATATAAAAAGCAAGTGAAAGAAAATCGCCTAAGGTCGATATTTAAATTTAGCGGGTTTCAATTAACATTAATTCGCAACTCTCTAATTCTCAAGTAACTCGGTAGGTTTTCAACGTTAACAACAACCATAATTATTGCATTTACGGAAGACCTTTACCTTACCCTTTTTATTGCGTATAGACAGGCAGACAGGAAAGCCAAAAGCAATAGTGGGTTCAATATCTATTGAAACCTGCTAATAATATCGACTCTTAGAAGTGAGAAACGAAAAAATTATACGTGGGCGTTGAACTACATTCTCATAATTAAAATTCTCCCACGACGCTCAGCTTTAATGAGGGCGTAGAGATAAGATACAAAGTACCAGGGAAGAAATTTACATACGAAAGGTTAAACACCTGTGACATAGTAGATGAATAATATCACCTGATGAAGGACTGCTGTTGACGCGTCCGAAAGCTTGGTGTTTTTTTTTTTGTTTTTTTTTTTGCCATTTTACCAGTATTTAACCTTTTGCATGTAAATTTAATGTGCGAGTCATAAACATGGATATCGTAAGTACGAAGTCAGAGCCTCATCAATCACCTGCCCTCAGTACTTTAGTTGGCGAAACACCAAGGCGAAAAAAGTTAAATGAAATTGCTAAATGGAAGCTATAACCCGAGGCGGTTGGTTTTTTTTTTATCTTTCTTGCTTTTTTTCGACTTTTTGAGTCAATAAAGTTCTAATACGAGTTAATATGCGGGCGTTAAACGTAACTCTTTCGATTAAATATAATGGTGAATGAAGAAATCAAATAAAAGTAATGTTTTCCTTTAGTAATGGTATTTTACTAAAATGACATAAGTACTGGCATAGGAAGGGGGTGTTGTAATCCCCATTGCGATAAAATTCTGCATATACACATATGAATACGAATATATGGCGCAGTATAGCCCAGATGCTCTTGCGCCATAAAAAAGCCAAACAAACAAACAAACGAATGCGAGTATATGTAGTTTTAACTTGCAACTCCTCATTGAGTCTATAAACCTAGATTACGAACATTCCGAGTACGCCTACGGACATGGGATTGGGATATTGGAAATTTTATGCGCCGAAAATTAGCATAATTTATCTTCTACATTTAATTTTTTGGGCGCAAGGACAGTTAGTGTCCAGAGCTTCAGAACGTACCGTTTCCTCAAAGGATTCGAACCCCCGCCACCTAAAGGGAGGTGGCAAGCGAGTGTGATTTACCAATGTGATGGAAACCCTTAGTTTTCTTTACGGTAGACAAGCGCGTTGCCACTACACCACAATAGGGATAATTTATCTTCATTTGGGTCAACTGAAGAAATTAAAAGGATTTTCATTTTAGACGAAGATCAAAAGTCTATAAAAGGAAGAAGAAAATGTTCTCAGCTCACTGATGTGGAAAAAGTTCAAACCTTGTATGAGGACGGAGGAGGAACTACTCACCCACTCTTTGATCTCCTTCCTTCACCTTCCGACCGTCAAATGATCATATGCAGATTTGGGTATAGCATACTTTAAACTAACCTCCATTGTCAAAAAAATGTACTGCAATATACCCTGCAGAGAAATAAACGTTCATTCGTTTGTTTATATGAGTATGTTCTTAAAATTATAAATTGTTTGTGTGGTGCCAGAGGGCAGTGTTATTGTATATATAGCTGGGCAGTATTTTTGGGCCCACAGTTGAACTAACTGTTGCTTAGAATTATACCTTACTCATTAGAAAGTCATAGCGAACTGCTTGGAAATTACAAACCTCTACTTACAAAGTAATTCGGGTACATGTCTTCTTAGCTGAGGTATTCGTGACTTCCTTCTATCCGATGGTCGACAAAATCATGCGTTGGCCTCGGATTGGGTGAGCGAAATTTCGAAATTGCTTTTTGGAGCTTGAATTTCGGGAGAATTGGAATCGTTTTATTTTTGGGCCAAATGTCGATCGGTTAAAGTTCAAGCCAAGGAGAAAAATTCTCATTTCCAAGTCCTCTTTTTCATCGTCGTTTGAAGAGGAAACATTGATGGGGATTCAATTTTTTCTTCCTTTAATTGGTTTGTGTTTCTTCTATTCGGAACTCGGGATTTTGCATTGAACAGTACAACTTTGGGAATGGGAAAAAGCATTGCAATGGAACAGGAAAAGCGAATCTTCAAATATTTGACAAGTTGTCTTAGTTTTTTAGGACAATATTTCATTTTGAATGTAGTATGAGCAACTTCAGCAGACGAGTGGAATTTTGAATTTCAATCTTGATGTCTGCTGGATATATCCTCCGCATGAACGTCGTGTCTTGTATCTGCCCATTCTTAAGGAAGAAATGACTGAAGCCAGTTTTTGCACTTCTCCAGGGAACTTTTCATTCTCACCCTATTTAACCTTAAACGCAGAACCTCATCAACTTTTCAGGAGAAAATTCCACTCTCGTAGAGCTGATGTGAATTCTTTCGGAAGTATTTCAACCATGGATAAATTTGGGTGAAAGGAGAAAAGCTTCGAAGAAGGAGAGAAAGGAAAAAAGGGGACTTTTCTGATTTTCAAGTATTTAAGTTTTAACGACTTGAGGTGCAAAAAGTCGGCAGAATATTTTTCTTAGAAGCTGTCTTCTTAAGTAACTATTGGACAGTGTTCCACCAAACAGAGCGGAAAATTACCAGACTGTAAAAAAATAAGACAATTCTCCAAATATCTTCTATCTTCAGCAGCGTGGTTTTTGTGGGGATTGTCAGCGAAACTTTTATTTTCAATGTCAATTGTAATTCAACATTTTAGGCTTAATTAGCCAATCCTCTAATGCACGTCGTTTTATTTATGCACGTCAAAGAGAATGTTTATCTTTGAACCAGTCTTAAGCGATTTCATTTTACTGCTTATTTTTCTATCTACCACTGAGCTTGGGGATTAGTGTTTTATTACGTTAAGTTAAATGCCTCGATAATCTAATTTTCTTCTACATTTTCCCAACTATATATTTTTATTTCTGTTTAATGTCTTGTTTAAGAAGATCCTCGGCTTAAATGCCACGGTTTGTGAGGAATGCCCAAGTTTTTGATTCTCAGCTAGGAGAAAATATACCTTTGTTTGATTCGGTGTTGTGCGTGAAGACGCATACACACACGCAGAACACATGTAAGAAAAGCAATTTAATAAAGATGCTTTTTCAATAATGATCATGATATTCCATAGCAATCACTAGTATCAACCTTACGAAATTTTAGAATAGAAATTTAAAAAAACCCGCAGAAGTTTAACATTGCGTTACCTGTTCCCAGATAGCAAGGCTCGTCCTAGGGACGTCCTGAGGATGCCCACTACGTCCTTAGGACGTCCCAAGGACGATATTTGCTATCTGGACAGTAGATAATTGAATCGCTATAAAAGTTTGGATAGTTAGAGAGCGAAATCATGACAAGATATAAGATGGTGAAACCTAATTCTTGTGTGATGGTCCGTCAGTTGCAGCTGTGCTTAGCTGGAGGACCGTCACACTTGAAACTGATTTGCTTTTAGAGAAATATAATTTTTTTTTTGTATTAAGCAGCGATTTGAACAGAGAGCTTTTCCATACCACCGAAAGAACTATTTATTTATAAAGAGGGCACCTGATAGTGATCTCTCCAATTTGCTTATAATTTACAAAATAGGTTCGGACTAATGTTCGAATCATAACCCTGCCGGCTTTACCCATGGTATGCAGCCATGGGTGACCCCAGAATTATATGCAGGGGGGTGCATCCAGGAAAAATTCCAATGGAATAATGTTGTTGGATTAGAGTTTCATGTGGTTTCAGTCCTGTTTCCCCTTTTTTTCATAAGCGAAGAGGGTGCAAGTGCACCCCCTTGCACCCTCCTTGGGGCGCTTATGTATGCAGCTCTTTTGTATAGATTGAAAAGCAATTTGTGGAAGTTCCACAGACGAAAGGTGCACCAATACATTCGCTAGATTTGTACCCATCTATGTAATAAATGAACGTTATAAGGGTACTGCCTACAAATCTGATCTGCGTAGTGCCACCCTAAGTTACTTTGCGTGCTAAGTTCCAAGTAAATCGGCAAGATCTCTATCATATGCTTTCCTTGTGAGAGTAAAATGTGAAGATGGAAATATTGACGGAGAATGTATACTGTGTATTCTATTTACTTCTATGTAATATGTAGAAGTAAATGTTTGGTTAAATTTCGTGGCGATAGGTATGTGGGCGGAATTTTAGCCAAACTATTTAATTTAAACGAACGATCGTATGTACAGTAGAACCTCCATATAACGAAATGGACGGTTCCATAAAAAAAATTTGTTATGCAGAAAATTCGCTAGGTGGAAACGATGTATTCATGAACCAGGGTATTACAATATAATACCACAATTAAAATCCCGCTTTACAGTAAACGACTGTTTGTCATAAATGACATTCAACCATTTAAAAATAGAAGTTTTCAAGTGTGCGTATTTTATTCCCACGGTATTAGGGAACCCGGTGTTGCTGAGTTAACCACTCGGTTTTTTGTTTTGGTCATTAAAAATTTCGTTATTTAGAAATTTATTTCATTATATAGAAACACTTTCATATGTAATGACCATGCAGATTTGCCAAAATTTTGCTATAGTATAGAGAATTTCGATATGCGAAATTTCGTCATATGGAGGTTCAACTGTATTTTCCTTTTGTTTTAAAATCTTTATAGAGTATAAATTCTGGACACACATATATTTTACTCCCTCTTCTCAACAATGAGGGAGGAAAGAAGTGATTCGAGGAGCATGCCCACTTCAAGTGAAAGAGCTAAAAGAACGAGTCAGTTCAATCACTGAGACCGATTGACATAAATCACCAAAGTGAACATCTTGGCACATCACTAGTTACTAATATGTTTAGTTGTTACAAGACTATTATTTTTCTCTTATTAATTTTTAAAGCAAGGTTATTGCGAGTAACTGCGCGCGCATACGACTTTACTATAAATTCTGTCAAGCGTTTCTTTAACTACTAACAATAGAAAAATAACAGTTTCGTGGCAACTTAAGATATTATTAACTTATCATCTGTGAATTTACGAATAAAAAACCGACAAAGGTATGCTTCAAATATTGGGTTGAATCTATTTTGTAAATTTCCAGCAAATCGGAGGGATCGCTCTTATATATTTTCCTTATTAGAAGATTACCAGAAAAGCACATGAAGAGAATAAAATTTTACTAAAGAGCTAAACAAGCTAAGGCACGATCGGGAAAACAAATAAGGGAAAGAGACGAAGAAAAGGACCCGAGCAATTTTTCTGTCCTTTCAGAAAAGGATGATTATTCTAAAATTATAAACTTGAAACAAATCTTTAATAAGAACATTTATTTTGAACTCTGGTTCTTCTATGAATTGATTTTATGTTGCCGTTGTATTTCTCCGTTTGAATCTGAACAGCATTAATTATTTGGGAGGCTGAATTTAGGCTTCTTACAGCAGACATATCATCACTGTCTTTCCTATCTTATCACCTTCTGTAACCATGATTCAGACTGAACTTGCTTCACGATTTTCGCTAATAATAATAACATATTATGTTTTTTACAAAAATTACAGTTTTTACTGGAATATCACTGATGCACATGTGACTTTTCTTAAAACTTAACGTATAGAAACTATATGAAAGTCCTTAAATTTAAGTATCTGAGTGTATTTATGATTTATATAATAGCTTTTTGGTTTATATAATGCCCCCTTGCGTGTATCTTGAGAACACCTGGTATGTTCTATCGACATTTTGCCCACGTTTCTCTAATGGCAAAACACTCGAAACATGTCATAAAGGAGGACAATCTGTCACTTGCGAAATGGACAATCGTTCAATCAATTTCAAGCCACTTGCTGTGTGTATTAAGCTTCTGCACGCTAGTTCAGACCCCTTTTACCTTCAGCACGTTTTCTAACAAGGCCAAAACATACTCCAGTGCCCAGCTCGACCACCTGTCTTCCATGACATAAAAGATGTCGAATTTTTAGTCGCTACTTCATGCGCTCAAGCTTTTATCAACAATGGCATGTCACTAAAAGCTAACCAGCCGTCCCTTAAGTGGGTAAATCAAAATAATGGTTTATATCCATAAGCACTTTCCCTCCGATTTTTTCATTTGGGGGTACGCTTAGTTTAACGTAGAATATATAACATTGTATATGATGTATTGAAGAAAACGATATTTTAATGATGATATTTCAGCATCAATTTATTTGTCTGTTTTCCAAAACACTTTTTAAAAGTATTATGTAACTGCAAGTTGCTATCGAACTGCATATACAGTAAAACCTTTAAAAAGCGAGCACCTCGGGACTTGAGAATCTGTCCGCTCTCAAGGAGGATTAGGGTATAACAATATAGGGGGGTGGGAATTTGGAAAAAAAAGGTATCTATTAAATAGATGTGCCTACTATTCTGGAGTCTCCATTAAAGAGGTTTAACACCGTACTCATATTTTCATGTTTCTCTTTCACACAATATTTTGAAAAATTCAATCTTTTAAAAGAGTTTTAACAACAATAATATAAATCTTATTAGTTTCTTAAACGTGTATATTTCATATAATTCTCACTCCATTTCATTATCTTTTATCGCCATTTAACTATTATAATTGAATGAATCAACTAGGTTCTCTAATGATAGCTTAGAATAATATTAAAACTCTTCTTAGTGTAATTTACTCATACTCTCAAACGTATAAATTTTAATTTGCTTATTGTTAAATATGTTTGTGTCTATATATTGTGCATATTTTGTTTTATTTGTGTATATATATTAAGCATATTTTGTTTAATTTGTATATATATATATATATGTGTGTGTGTGTGTATAATGGTGTATGTGTGTGTACATATATAGGCGTGTGTATGTTTATGCATATGCGCATATGGGTGTATATATGTCATTATTTTGATTGCACACTTCTGTGTCTATTACTAATGCAAAGAAAAAATTTATTTTGAATATACAAGTTTATTTAAATTTATATTTTTACTAGTTAATTAAGTGTTTATTTTGAGTGTGACATATTCGTGTAAAATATTTTGTTATAACTTATTGGTATAATTAGTGAATTTCCTCGTTTTATCATCATATTTTCTGTTCTTATTAAATTTCTTGCTGTTTTATTTCTAAACTCTTTTTAATTTTACTTCTGCACTTTAATCACTTTCCATAGCTGTATCTATTTGTAAGTTTTCTTTTGGGCCGCTTACAACAATTGAGATTGTTCTCAGTATTAATAAAGAGACCCTTCTAAATTACTAAAATATTGTTAAACTAATTATATTCTGGGTTTATACTGTTTTTAGCTAATTTTTGATCAATATTGGTTTATTCAGTATTAATCACAAATCTCAATTATTGTAGTCAGAAAAAGCAAACCAATAACAGGGATTTTGTGCGGTCCCTGATGAAGAACAAAATTCTTGGTATTGTTTAATCTTTTACTCCTCTTCACCTTTTACTACTACAATTTCAATTTTTATTCTGAGATGTTTCTACTATTTTAATTTACTTGGGTTTACTACCTTGTGTGATATTACTTTACAACTTTAACTTTGTCCAAGTTAATATACATTTAAATATGTGTATTCATGTATATTGTATTAGAAGGTACTACATGTCACAATCATACTACAATTTTGCCATATATATATAACATGCTTATGAAATGAAATAAGAAAAATAGGCAAATAAGCTACAAATATAAAAATATATTTAGACTAGAATGAAGAAATGAGAATCCATGAAATAAGTGAAAGCATAAAATAAGAGTTAAAGATTTTAAAGACCCTAGAAAATTCGTCATCAGGGGAGACATTTTCTAGTGGTCTGAATGACAGGATGTTTTTAACGGATAGTCAGCTTTATAGCTAATATGCTTAACCAGTCTCTCAACAAGCCATTAAAAAAGAGATTTATTGGAAAAAATTACGAAATTAATTAGAAGAAAACAAGCTTTCATACATAACCTTACAACTTATGTATTCACTTTTTATTTCCAAATGGATTAATTTTTGAATAAATTTATTAATGCATGTTTGAACTATTATATGAAATAAGCAAAACTAAATAAATTCTTATATTGTATTGACTCATGAATCCACGACCATCGATGCATGAACCCACATTTCCAAAAGGTTTTATCATGATTTAATGTTCACCATTTTGTTTCCTCGCACATACGCTTTTCCCATCCAGAATCCAGATGGACAGACTCATCAGCGGTTCGCTCTGTTTCCGGCGACGGAAAAGACATTAGCTGCAGGCGACGATTGAGTTTAGTGTACAACACGGTACGGTGCAAGGATAACTTAATTGTATTTCTTCAAACTCCTTGACATGTATTTCCTGCTTTTAAGTACCCCTGTTGGACATGATGATTACGACCCTCCGAGGGTCGAACCCGTGACTAGAATAGCAAATCATTAATTAATGTTAAAGGGGTAGCCAATGAATATTTGCGTATGAAAAGGGTGAACAGCCAATAAAATCTTTGCTAGTGTAGAGACGAGAAGGCGAACATAAAGAAAAAACACTTTTTCGGTAGGACTCCTAGCTAGATGGTCAGGCTGCCCATGATGGACATTCATAATGTCTTATGATAATAATGTCAATTCTTAATCGTAACAATTTAACTTATTTTGCCATGTGATTGTAAGTAAATTGTTTAACCCAGAGACATGCTGTCTACATGGTTCATCTGTATCTTGGTATTTCTGACTCAATTGAGATAAGGTTCCAGGGTAACGATCCACGTGAGTTGACGTACGAGCTAAAACCCTTCTGATATAACTTATAAGCTATCGGCGATATTATGGAGTCTATCGCCACCCCATCGTTCTGCA
>QLNU02015360.1:196903397-196915433 GCA_006491805.2 Dysdera silvatica
TTCTACATTTTCCCAACTATATATTTTTATTTCTGTTTAATGTCTTGTTTAAGAAGATCCTCGGCTTAAATGCCACGGTTTGTGAGGAATGCCCAAGTTTTTGATTCTCAGCTAGGAGAAAATATACCTTTGTTTGATTCGGTGTTGTGCGTGAAGACGCATACACACACGCAGAACACATGTAAGAAAAGCAATTTAATAAAGATGCTTTTTCAATAATGATCATGATATTCCATAGCAATCACTAGTATCAACCTTACGAAATTTTAGAATAGAAATTTAAAAAAACCCGCAGAAGTTTAACATTGCGTTACCTGTTCCCAGATAGCAAGGCTCGTCCTAGGGACGTCCTGAGGATGCCCACTACGTCCTTAGGACGTCCCAAGGACGATATTTGCTATCTGGACAGTAGATAATTGAATCGCTATAAAAGTTTGGATAGTTAGAGAGCGAAATCATGACAAGATATAAGATGGTGAAACCTAATTCTTGTGTGATGGTCCGTCAGTTGCAGCTGTGCTTAGCTGGAGGACCGTCACACTTGAAACTGATTTGCTTTTAGAGAAATATAATTTTTTTTTTGTATTAAGCAGCGATTTGAACAGAGAGCTTTTCCATACCACCGAAAGAACTATTTATTTATAAAGAGGGCACCTGATAGTGATCTCTCCAATTTGCTTATAATTTACAAAATAGGTTCGGACTAATGTTCGAATCATAACCCTGCCGGCTTTACCCATGGTATGCAGCCATGGGTGACCCCAGAATCATATGCAGGGGGTTGCATCCAGGAAAAATTCCAATGGAATAATGTTGTTGGATTAGAGTTTCATGTGGTTTCAGTCCTGTTTCCCCTTTTTTTCATAAGCGAAGAGGGTGCAAGTGCACCCCCTTGCACCCTCCTTGGGGCGCTTATGTATGCAGCTCTTTTGTATAGATTGAAAAGCAATTTGTGGAAGTTCCACAGACGAAAGGTGCACCAATACATTCGCTAGATTTGTACCCATCTATGTAATAAATGAACGTTATAAGGGTACTGCCTACAAATCTGATCTGCGTAGTGCCACCCTAAGTTACTTTGCGTGCTAAGTTCCAAGTAAATCGGCAAGATCTCTATCATATGCTTTCCTTGTGAGAGTAAAATGTGAAGATGGAAATATTGACGGAGAATGTATACTGTGTATTCTATTTACTTCTATGTAATATGTAGAAGTAAATGTTTGGTTAAATTTCGTGGCGATAGGTATGTGGGCGGAATTTTAGCCAAACTATTTAATTTAAACGAACGATCGTATGTACAGTAGAACCTCCATATAACGAAATGGACAGTTCCATGAAAAAATTTCGTTATATAGAAAATTTGCTATGCGGAAACGATGTATTCATGAACCAGGGCAGGGTAATTTCATACCACAATTAAAATCCCATTTTTCAGTTAACGACTGTTTCTCATAAATAACATTCAACCATTTAAAAATAAATGATTTAACTGTGCGTATTTTATTCCCACGGTATTAGGGAACCCGGTGTTGCTGAGTTAACCACTCGATTTTCTGTTTTGGTCGTTAAAAATTTCGTTATATAGAAATTTATTTCGTTATATAGAAACACTTTCATATGTAACGACCATGGGGATTTGCCAAAATTTTGCTATAGTATAGAGAATTTCGATATGCGAAATTTCGTCATATGGAGGTTCAACTGTATTTTCCTTTTGTTTTAAAATCTTTATAGAGTATAAATTCTGGACACACATATATTTTACTCCCTCTTCTCAACAATGAGGGAGGAAAGAAGTGATTCGAGGAGCATGCCCACTTCAAGTGAAAGAGCTAAAAGAACGAGTCAGTTCAATCACTGAGACCGATTGACATAAATCACCAAAGTGAACATCTTGGCACATCACTAGTTACTAATATGTTTAGTTGTTACAAGACTATTATTTTTCTCTTATTAATTTTTAAAGCAAGGTTATTGCGAGTAACTGCGCGCGCATACGACTTTACTATAAATTCTGTCAAGCGTTTCTTTAACTACTAACAATAGAAAAATAACAGTTTCGTGGCAACTTAAGATATTATTAACTTATCATCTGTGAATTTACGAATAAAAAACCGACAAAGGTATGCTTCAAATATTGGGTTGAATCTATTTTGTAAATTTCCAGCAAATCGGAGGGATCGCTCTTATATATTTTCCTTATTAGAAGATTACCAGAAAAGCACATGAAGAGAATAAAATTTTACTAAAGAGCTAAACAAGCTAAGGCACGATCGGGAAAACAAATAAGGGAAAGAGACGAAGAAAAGGACCCGAGCAATTTTTCTGTCCTTTCAGAAAAGGATGATTATTCTAAAATTATAAACTTGAAACAAATCTTTAATAAGAACATTTATTTTGAACTCTGGTTCTTCTATGAATTGATTTTATGTTGCCGTTGTATTTCTCCGTTTGAATCTGAACAGCATTAATTATTTGGGAGGCTGAATTTAGGCTTCTTACAGCAGACATATCATCACTGTCTTTCCTATCTTATCACCTTCTGTAACCATGATTCAGACTGAACTTGCTTCACGATTTTCGCTAATAATAATAACATATTATGTTTTTTACAAAAATTACAGTTTTTACTGGAATATCACTGATGCACATGTGACTTTTCTTAAAACTTAACGTATAGAAACTATATGAAAGATCCTTAAATTTAAGTATGCCTTGGTGTATTTATGATTTATATAATAGCTTTTTGGTTTATATAATGCCCCCTTGCGTGTATCTTGAGAACACCTGGTATGTTCTATCGACATTTTGCCCACGTTTCTCTAATGGCAAAACACTCGAAACATGTCATAAAGGAGGACAATCTGTCACTTGCGAAATGGACAATCGTTCAATCAATTTCAAGCCACTTGCTGTGTGTATTAAGCTTCTGCACGCTAGTTCAGACCCCTTTTACCTTCAGCACGTTTTCTAACAAGGCCAAAACATACTCCAGTGCCCAGCTCGACCACCTGTCTTCCATGACATAAAAGATGTCGAATTTTTAGTCGCTACTTCATGCGCTCAAGCTTTTATCAACAATGGCATGTCACTAAAAGCTAACCAGCCGTCCCTTAAGTGGGTAAATCAAAATAATGGTTTATATCCATAAGCACTTTCCCTCCGATTTTTTCATTTGGGGGTACGCTTAGTTTAACGTAGAATATATAACATTGTATATGATGTATTGAAGAAAACGATATTTTAATGATGATATTTCAGCATCAATTTATTTGTCTGTTTTCCAAAACACTTTTTAAAAGTATTATGTAACTGCAAGTTGCTATCGAACTGCATATACAGTAAAACCTTTAAAAAGCGAGCACCTCGGGACTTGAGAATCTGTCCGCTCTCAAGGAGGATTAGGGTATAACAATATAGGGGGGTGGGAATTTGGAAAAAAAAGGTATCTATTAAATAGATGTGCCTACTATTCTGGAGTCTCCATTAAAGAGGTTTAACACCGTACTCATATTTTCATGTTTCTCTTTCACACAATATTTTGAAAAATTCAATCTTTTAAAAGAGTTTTAACAACAATAATATAAATCTTATTAGTTTCTTAAACGTGTATATTTCATATAATTCTCACTCCATTTCATTATCTTTTATCGCCATTTAACTATTATAATTGAATGAATCAACTAGGTTCTCTAATGATAGCTTAGAATAATATTAAAACTCTTCTTAGTGTAATTTACTCATACTCTCAAACGTATAAATTTTAATTTGCTTATTGTTAAATATGTTTGTGTCTATATATTGTGCATATTTTGTTTTATTTGTGTATATATATTAAGCATATTTTGTTTAATTTGTATATATATATATATGTATTATACCATATTGGTGTATGTGTGTACATATATAGGTGTTTGTATGTTTATGCATATGCGCATATATATGTCTTTATTTTGATTGCACACTTCTGGGTCTATTATGAGTGCAAAGAAACAATTTGTTTATTTTGAATATATAAGTTTATTTAAATTTATATTTTTACTAGTTAATAATTAAGTGTTTATCTTGAGTGTGACATATTCATGTAAAACTTTTTGTTATAAATTTTTGGTATAATTATAGAATTTTCTCACTTTATCACTTTCTTTTCTATTCTTATTAAACTTCTTGCTGTTTTATTTCTAAACTCTTTTTAATTCAACTTTTACACCATAATCACTTTCCATAACTCTATCTACTTGTTGTAAGTTTGCTTTTGGGCCACTTACAACAATTGAGATTTTTCTTAGTATTAATAAGAAGACCCTTCTAAATTGCTAAAACATTTTTAAATTAATTACATTCTGTATTTATACTATTTTTAACTACTATTTAATCGATATTGGTTCATTCAGTATTAATCACAAATCTCAATTATTGTAAGTCAGAAAAGCAAACCGTGAGGGATTTTGTGCGGGTCTGATGAAGAACAAAATTCTTGGTATTTTATTATCTTTACTCCTCTTCACTTTTACCACTATAATTTGGGTTTATTTAAGCTGTTTCTACTGCTTCAATTGCTTGGCTTTGTGCTTTATGTTATATTACTTTACTACTTTAACTTTATCTGGTTGAAGTATACATTATAGTGTATTGTATATTAAATTGGAAGGTGCTATATCCACAGTCATACTACGAATTTTACTGCACACACACATATATATATAACATGCTTATGAAATGAAATAAGAAAAATAGGCAAATAAGCTACAAATATAAAAATATATTTAGACTAGAATGAAGAAATGAGAATCCATGAAATAAGTGAAAGCATAAAATAAGAGTTAAAGATTTTAAAGACCCTAGAAAATTCGTCATCAGGGGAGACATTTTCTAGTGGTCTGAATGACAGGATGTTTTTAACGGATAGTCAGCTTTATAGCTAATATGCTTAACCAGTCTCTCAACAAGCCATTAAAAAAGAGATTTATTGGAAAAAATTACGAAATTAATTAGAAGAAAACAAGCTTTCATACATAACCTTACAACTTATGTATTCACTTTTTATTTCCAAATGGATTAATTTTTGAATAAATTTATTAATGCATGTTTGAACTATTATATGAAATAAGCAAAACTAAATAAATTCTTATATTGTATTGACTCATGAATCAACGATAATTGATACATGAACCCACATTTCCAAAAGGTTTAATCATGATTTAATGTTCACCATTTTGTTTCCCCGCACATACGCTTTTCCCATTCAGGATCCAGATGGACCGACTCATCAGCGGTTTGCTCTGTTCCCAGCGACGGAAAAGACATCGGTTGCAGGCGATGATTGAGTTTAGTGTATAACACGGTACGGCGCAAAGATAACTTAATCGTATTTCGTCAAACTCCTTGACATGTATTTCCTGCTTTTAAGTACCCCTACTGGACATGATGATTACGACCCTCCGAGTGTGACACCACGAACCCTTGAGTGGAACAGCAAATCATCAATTAGTGTTAAAGGGGTAACCAATGAACATTTGCGTATGAAAAGGGTGAACAGCCAATAAGATGATTGCGAGTGTAGAGACGATGAGGCGAACACCAATAAAAGACATTCTTTCGGTAGGACTCTTAGCGAGATGGTCACGCTGCCCATGATGGACATTCATAATGTCTTACAATAATAATGTCAATTCTTAATCGTAACAATTTAAGTTATTTTGCTATGTGATTGTAAATAATTTGTGTAACGTAGAGACATGCTGTCTAAATAGTTCATCTGTATCTTGGTATTGCTGAGTCAATTTCGATAAGGTTCCAGGGTAACAATCCACATGAGTTGACGCACGAGCTAAAACCCTTCTGATATAACTTATAAGCTATCGGTGATATTATGGAGTCTATCACCGCTCCATCGTTCTGCAATATATATATATATATATATATATATAGAAGATATAAGAAAATTCAATTGTGAGTTAGTAAGGAAGGCCATTGAAAGCAACAAGAGCCTTAGGGTTGTTAAAGGGAGTTTGTCTATTGGGAAGAAACACATCATTGCATTAAAAGGAGAGGATGGCACTGTAACAAGAAATAGGGAAGAAATACTTAGAAGAGTTGAAGAATTCTACAGAAAGCTGTATGAGGGAAACAGTGGATTAAACGAAGACTCTGAGATAGTCGAAGGAACAGCTCCTAAAATCTTAAAAGAAGAAGTAGCATTTGCAATAAAAAGTATGAAGAAAGGAAGATCCCCTGGCGATGATGGCATTACATTAGATATCTTAAAAGAAGCTGGAGAACATGTAGAAGACATACTCGCAAAATTCTTTACCAAATGCCTCAACAGTGGTAACATACCAAACCAATGGGATTCTGCAACAGTAATTCTTTTGCATAAAAAAGGTGATAAAGAGGATTTAAAAAATTACCGACCAATTAGCTTGTTACCTGCTATTTATAAAATCTTCACAAAAGTGCTAACACATCGCCTACAGAAAAAATTAGATGCAGCTCAACCAAGGGAACAAGCTGGATTTCGAAGTGGATTCAGTACAGTGGACCATATTCAAGTATTAAGAGAATTAATTGAAAGAACACATGAATATGAACTTCCATTGTGTGTGGCATTTATTGACTATGAGAAGGCCTTTGACTCTATTAAAACATCAGCAGTCATCAACTCTTTAAGATCAACAGACATTGAGGATGTGTACATTGACATGGTGAAACGTGTGTATAAAAATGCAAGTGCAAAATTTCGGTTACATAAAGATACCAAAACTATCAAACTTGGCAAAGGGGTGAGGCAGGGAGATACCATTTCTCCAAAACTTTTTACTTCTGCTTTACAGATGATTTTTCAGCTGATAAATTGGAATAACAAGGGAATAAAAATAAATGGTGAATATTTAAATCATCTGCGGTTTGCTGATGACATTGTTATTTTTTCAACGAACCCATTAGAACTCAAGACATGGAGCACGAGTATATATGCATTTTGAGGCCTGCAAAGGGATTTGCTGGTATCTAACTGGAAGGAGACCCACACGCTGAACGTATGTGACGATGTGTGGAACCGGCCAGGCCAGTAACCTAGTGTCCTACCCCGCCTTCAAGTGGTGCAGGCTGAGCTTTCTATTTATGTGGCAAATTAATATTTGCTACACGGATAGAAAGGCGGAAGGGGAGGGCTAATTCACCAACCCGTTTAGCCAGCGTGGTGAAATTATGGCTAATTCCTCCATTATGTTGACACACCAGAAACCATGGCCCCTAGTCTCCAGGTGCTGGAGTGCTCCTGATCAAGGCAGCGGTCAGTGTGGCATGAAAGCAGGGGGTGCTAAGAATCACTGGAATGGCCCAGGCTGCCGTTTGTTATTGACCTTGGCTACGTTTAATGGACGATCCCTTGCTTCTGAAGCAAAACTTCAGGAATTGGAAGAAGAACTTGACAAGATCAAATGGGACATTGTAGGACTCAGTGAAGTTAGAAGAAAAGGTGAAGAGTTGGTGGAACTTAAAAGCGGACATTTGTTTTATTATAGAGGAACGGAAACTGGAAGAACAAGTGGTGTTGGCTTCTTAATCAACAAAAGAATTAAAGACTGTCTTCTGGAAGTTGAAAGTACATCAGATCGAGCAGCGAGGCTTGTTGTTCAACTAACCCAGCGATACCAACTTCAAATAGTACAGGTATATGCACCAACATCAAGCCATACCGACGAAGAGGTTGAAGAATTTTATGAAGAAATCAAAGAGTTACACACCAAAGGGAAACAACATATCAAGCTCATCATGGGGGATTTCAATGCAAGAATTGGACAACAGGAACAAGGAGAGACATCGGTTGGTAAATACGGATATGGGGAAAGGAATGAACGTGGCGATCAACTCATCGAATTTGCAGAAGCTGAAAACCTTAGCATCATGAATTCATTTTTTAAGAAGAAACCGCAAAGAAAATGGACATGGAAACACCCAAATGGGGGAACTAGTGAAATTGACTATATCCTGGCAAACAAGAAATCAATTATTGAAGATTGCAGTGTACTGAACAGATTTAATACTGGAAGTGATCATCGAATGGTGAGATGTAAAGTGCACTTAAATACTAAATTAGAACGACAGAAGCTCATTAGGAAACAAGTAAGTAAGAGGGTGGATTTAAAGAAATTAAAAGAAAATACCGAGGCATTCAAGTTGGAATTAAAAAATCGCTTTTCTGCACTGGAAGGACTTATTGATGAAAGTGATATCTCAGAAGCAAATGAAAACATTGTTAAGACAATAGTTGAAACTGCTGGGGAAATTGGTGGTGTAACCTGTAAAAAGCACAATAGCAAATTATCTGAGAAGACGAAACAGCTCATGAAAAGGCGAAGAGATATGAAGGTGGACAATCGAAATACCAGTTCCAGGATTGAGTACATAGAACTTTGTAAAACTCTGCGCAAAAGCATGAAAGAAGACATAAGAAAATTCAACTGTGAGCTAGTAAGGAAAGCCATTGAAAATAACAAGAGCCTTAGGGTTGTTAAAGGAAGTTTATCTGTTGGGAAGAAACACATCATTGCATTAAAAGGAGAGGATGGCACCGTAACAAGAAATAGGGAAGAAATACTTAGAAGAGTTGAAGAATTCTACAAAAATCTATACGAAAGTAACAGTGAATTAAACGAAGACATTGAAATAGTCGAAGGAACAGCTCCTAAAATCTTAAAAGAAGAAGTTTCATTTGCAATAAAAAATATGAAGAAAGGAAGAGCCCCTGGTGATGATGGTATTACATTAGATATCCTAAAAGAAGCTGGAGAATATGTAGAAGACATACTTGCAAAATTCTTTACCAAATGTCTTAACAGCGGTAACATACCAAACCAATGGGATTCTGCAACAGTAATTCTTTTGCATAAAAAAGGTGATAAAGAGGATTTGAAAAATTACCGACCAATTAGCTTGTTACCTGCTATTTATAAAATCTTCACAAAAGTGCTAACACATCGCCTGCAGAAAAAATTAGATGCAGCTCAACCAAGAGAACAAGCTGGATTTCGAAGTGGATTCAGTACAGTGGACCATATTCAAGTATTAAGAGAATTAATTGAAAGAACACATGAATATGAACTTCCATTGTGTGTTGCATTTATTGACTATGAGAAGGCCTTTGACTCTATAAAAACATCAGCAGTCATCAACTCTTTAAGATCAACAGACATTGAGGATGTGTACATTGACATGGTGAAACGTGTGTATAAAAATGCAAGTGCAAAATTTCGGTTACATAAAGATACCAAAACTATCAAACTTGGCAAAGGTGTGAGGCAGGGAGATACCATTTCTCCAAAACTTTTTACTTCAGCTTTACAGATGATTTTTCAGCTGATAAATTGGAATAACAAGGGAATAAAAATAAATGGTGAATATTTAAATCATCTGCGGTTTGCTGATGACATTGTTATTTTTTCAACGGACCCATTGGAACTCCAAGACATGGTACAAGAGCTCTCAACTAGAAGTGAAGAAGTTGGACTCAAGATGAACCTACAAAAAACTAAGATCATGTTCAATAATTTTGTAGAGGAAACAAAAATACAAGTTGACAACACTGAGCTAGAAATTGCTGATTCATATATTTACCTTGGCCAGCTGATTTCAATGGATGGCAACATTATGAAAGAACTCAACAGACGTATTAAACTTGGCTGGAGTGCATTTGGAAGAAACAGTTTTATCCTGAAGGGGAAATTGCCTTTATGTCTAAAAAGAAAAGTCTTCAACCAGTGTGTATTGCCAGTCCTCTCTTATGGATCAGAGACATGGAGTCTAACAGTTGGAGCAATACGAAAGTTACAGACAACGCAAAGGAGCATGGAGAGGTGCATGCTTGGAATAACTAGGAGAGATCGAAAAAGAAACACTTGGGTGAGAGAGCAAACTAGAGTAGAGGACATCATTGTTAAAGTAAAAGGGCTGAAATGGCGATGGGCTGGGCATATTGCAAGAAGAACTGATCAACGATGGACAACAGAAATTCTGAACTGGATTCCAAGAGACCACCGAAGACCTAGAAAACGTCCTCAAACTAGATGGGTGGATGAAATAAGAAAAGAGGTTGGGGTGACGTGGAAACGAATGGCCCAGGATAGACTTGTGTGGAAAGCATTTGGAGAGACCTTCATCCAGCAGTGGATAGATAATGGTTGAATATGATGATGATGATAT
This sequence comes from Dysdera silvatica, assembly GCA_006491805.2. Taxonomy (NCBI): domain Eukaryota; kingdom Metazoa; phylum Arthropoda; class Arachnida; order Araneae; family Dysderidae; genus Dysdera; species Dysdera silvatica. The sequence goes on from QLNU02015360.1 coordinate 196,913,601, forward strand.
ATATATACATTTTTTGAAACGTCTAACATGAACGAAATTAAATATATCTGCATAAATTATCAAAATATTTTAATTTATAAAAGGAAATTTGAAGAAACTAACTAATACAGTCGAACTTCGTTAACGTGAACACTTGAGGGAATTTTACATTTGTTCGTGTTAAAAGTATTTGGCGTTATTCGGAAAAGATGGTATCGTATTACTAAGCTATTCAAATTTGACGGGGATTCAAGGAGCAGTTCGCGTTGAATGGTAATTCGCGTTATTCAATTGCACATGGGTAAAATAAACAAAATACATATAATAGGCATATTTTAATTGCCAGGTGGTAAAAGTGCACGCAAAGTGAATTTATGTGGTGTATATAACAATGATTATGTGGTGTATATAAGAGTGATTATGTAGTGTATATTAAGGTGGGAAAAAGGAGCAGTAAGATTTCATAAGTCAGGAGATACGAAGCCGAGAAATAGTCTCCAGAATTAAGACAAAATTATTGGGAAAGTTGGATTAGAGTGGGAGAGAGCATCCCGAAACAGAAATGCGTAAAGTAATAATGTTGGAAGCAACATTGAATGGTGGAATACTATAATCTTTTATATTCATATTACATTTTTTATATTTATATATAAGAAATTTACGTTACGCTATAATTTTGATGTTTATTAGTATTATTTTTAAGCTACTCAAGTTAGAGCTGCTCCGTTTCTCAATTGGAAGTAGACTTCAAAAGTATTTTATTTTTCCAAATTTTACCTCTTAGTACTGAAATTGCTTTTTAAATCGGTTTTTATATAGTCGCTTAGGTTTAACGCAGTTTAAATGCAAATATTTTTGCATACGTAACTTCATCTTACTATGGAAAGAAAATAATAATAATGAATAAATCAGGGCCGATATAGCTTCAACCTCCGCCTGGGGCCGAATTTGGCGTCCCTGGGCGTATATTATAACTTTATTACTATTTGTAAGCATAGGCGTTGGTAGAGGATCGAATATCCACCCCATTGCTGCAAAAATTGCACTGGTTTTCTATAGCTTTCATATTAGAAAACGAAATTCTACACTATAAATTCCCAATCGTCCATCCCCCACTTCCGAGGTCCTATTAGCTACGCTTATTTATGAAGGCTGGATTCAAATAAAAATTGTTTGCCGGGAATCGGAAACTGAAGGAAGACAAACAAAGAATGTTACGAAATGTGAAGAGAGATGGCAAATTATTCAGGGATTAAGACGAAAACAGCTGCTTTTAGAAAATCGACCACTAGCGATTCCAGGGCCCAGCAAAAGCGTGAAAATCCAGTAGTAAATAAAAATCTAGACTTGGCAATCATTAGTCGGGGAACCTAGGCGACGATTTAAGCTCTGCAATTGTTAAAGCCGGCCCTGGAATAAATAATACGAGGGAAATTGAAAATTTTAATTTTAAATTTATCCAGAATCAAACAGAAATTAAGGGTTTCGTTTATAGAAAAAAAAATATATCGATAATAATAAAAATAAATTTATTCGCTTTTACTGTACAAAAGATAGTATTAAAATCATGTATACGCGCACTATCTTGATAGTATGCTGCTTAATGCCAAGTTTTAACACCCAGCTCTACCATTTTCAGCAATTTGTGAATCACAATTCAATCGATTATTGTGTAGAATCCTATCTCAATATTTAATTCGGGCATAAATCCTTCAAAACCTTATTAATAAAATTATAAAATTCACAAATTTTAAAATTTATATTTCAATATATCGGTTAATACAAGGATATATTATAAAGTATAAATTAACATAAAGAATATTATAAATACATGATGAATATAGTATACATATA
>QLNU02015360.1:196937053-196947947 GCA_006491805.2 Dysdera silvatica
AATTATCCGACGAATGTAAACATAGGCGCAACTTCTAAAATGTCGCCAATAACTACAATTTGCAACCATAACTTATGCATCAAAATGGCGGATGCGCCAGCTCCCTTTCTTAGGAGCCTTACATGCACCTAGTCTGCTATTAATCCGGGTTTGACTCCCAGCGGCGCCCCCTCAAAAAACTGGTCATTGGAGTCTGCAAGTCGTTCCTTAAGCCTTAAGAAATGCGGACTTCTCGGGAAATTATAGCTTTACTGCCCCGAGGAAACATAGTGGTAACCCATTCCTCTGTTAATCCGGATTCGTGCCGTTTATCTCCTCACCGTGATCTGTTGTTTAGTTTCTTTCACAACGGAGATTAGGGTTCCTCGGCAAACCATAGACCCCGATGGAGCATAGAAATTTCTACCCTTGCGCCATAAAAACACGAAGGAAGAACCGAATTTTATTTTTCGATTGAGACGATTGCAAATCAACGATTTTTAATCAATGTATATTGACTTTCATTGCGATCAAGTTTGACACTCCACCAATCGGTTTCAAACCCTAGAACCTATTTTTTACAGAGAGCATATAATAAACAAAAAAAAAAGAAATTGACCACACACAGGCCGGAATTGAACCAAAAACCTATGGATTACTGTTTCAGTGCTTCCACTTTTAAGCCACTGTGTACAGCCACGACTGGTCACTCTTCAGCATATGTGTTTAAGCATATATTTATAACAATATATATATATATATATATATATATAAGTAAGACTCGGTAACTTTGCAATGTCTCCAAACCGATACAGTCAAGTGCGAAAACCGATCATTATAATAATAAGAGTGTTACCAAGAGGGTCGTTTGTACATTAAATTTCATTCAATTCGGACGAGTCCTTCATGGTGTTGCAATTTTTAAAAACATGAGTATAAAATAACTGATCCTATTTAGAGCCTTCTGGTGGCTGTTCTAAACAACGGATTTCGACAAAATTTTGTATATGTGCTATTGCGGTCATGAAGAAGAGAATTCAGAAATAAAAAAATTAAAAATAACTTAAATTTTCACCACCAGGTTGCGCTTTTCGTCTGAAATTTTATGCAAATTGGGAAACAACGTGGTTTTGCTATAAAAAAGGAAGATTTAGTTTTACAAAATGATCCTGTCTTGATTGGCATGCCTTTAAACAAGAAAGAGCGCACTTTTTTGGTAAATATTTTTTATGAGAATGGCAGCAATGGCCCTACTACACTCTGAGAATATCGTCGGGCGAAAGATTTAAGGAAAGGGCCCATGTCTAAAAATGGATTGAAAAACATGATTAAGAAATGTGAAGCGACTGGAGATCTGAGCTTATCACCAGGAAAAAGGCGGCGTCAGATTATGCCAAAAATGGTTGATGAGGTGGCTGTTGCTGAAGCAGACAGAGCTAGCTGTACGTGGCCCAAATTCTTCAATACGTGTTCGTGCCGTGTCACAGAATCTATCCATTCCTTGGTCTACAGTTCGTAAGGTTTTGAAAACCATTTTGAAATGGTATTAGTACAAAATTCAAATGGTACAACGGTTAAAATCGCAAGATCCACATGAGCGTCTTGACTGTGCTCTTCGATTTTTAGCGAGAATGAAAGTGGATAAAATGTAGCCTTGAAATATCCTTTGGACAGACGAGGGGCACTTTCATTTACAGGGGCGGTCAACGCTCAGAACTCCCATATATGGGGTTCCTCTCTCCCTATGTGGTTCAAGAACTAGCTTTAGATTCTGATTATGTTATTATGTGGTGTGGAATGACCGCCAATTTTATTCTAGGTCCCTCTTGTCTTTGAGAAGCTGACTCTTTGAGGTCCTGTGAAGTGTACAGTTACGAGTGCACGGTACAGTTAGCTTCTTTCACAGCACGTGGTTACTGCATTACAAGAAAGGAAACATTTGAATACTACAGTCTTAATGAAGGATGGGGACACCCCTGATACTGGTTTAAGAGAAAAGAGAGTTTTGCGTGCCAACTTCGATACTGATCGTGAAATTTCCAGAGGCTTTCCAGATGCTTGGCTATCCCGCTCTCCAGACCTAAATCCCTGCGGCTTCTATTTCTGAGGATTCTTGTAAAATCTTGCATATCAGGAAAGTGTACATTCTTTGTTTGAGCTGAAGGGCAGCATAGTACGGCATGTCCCCCTTATTCCTTGTGAAATGCTTCTTGTGACTATTGATAACGCCATATTTCGATTTCAACGTATAGTCCACAGTGATGGCTGACACATCGAGCATATGACTTTGTAAATTTTCATTTAATTGCTCAAATAACCTTTTGATCATCTGTTCTCTAATTGTTGTCTTTATAATGCCACATGTTTACCTGGTGGTGAAAATTTGAACTATTTTCTTTTTATTTCAGAAACCTCTTCCCTATGACCGCAGTAGCATACTTACCAAAGTTTTTCGAAATCCGTTGTTCAGAACAGCTTCCAGAAGGTTCTGAATAAGGTCAGTTATTTTATAACCACCTTGTATAATAAATGACTCGCAATGGCTATTAATGTTATATTAATTGATGAGTCTAGATAATGAGAGAGTATTTGGGATATATAAATATTTAACCTTTTCAAATATAAAAAAAATTTAATTCAAAAGAACCAGATGATCTTCAGATGTAAGATTGGTGTATTTTTTAGATTTAATGAGTTATGTATATGTACAAATGGTACGATCTGAAACCATTAAGCAAGGAGTGAATGTGCAACAGTGTGTAAGGAAAATTTTAAACTTAAGAAAAAATCGATGGTAATATTACCAGAATACGAATGACATTAAACCTTGTCTGCCTCATTAAAAGATCATACAATCAAAGATGCAGAAATTCAGAAGCTACCAAACAAACGTTTAGCCAACGACATGCAAAAATGAGAAAATCACATGGAATATTAGTGCAAACAGGGTGACTTCAACCCTCTTTTGACCACATTTAGTTGTTTAGACTTATAGGGAAACCCCATATACTTTAAGATATGTATATTAACCTATGAATTGGTTTTCTACTATATATATGCAAACCTTGATTGATAATGACTACCAATTAGAATTAAATTTCATACTTAATTGGTTCAAAGTAAATCATTTTTTTCAACTTGAAAAATACAGAATGATTTTAAAACACATTAATCTTGTTTAAATATTTTCTCTTTTAAAAGTTCTTATCTGGGTATTGGTGGATATAGTTGGACAACTGGATTTAGTTAGATATCTGGATAAAGTCTGGATATAGGTGTCTTGATAAGATTTTTGTATTTATGAAGTATCCTTAAACTGTTTGTGCAGATTCATTTTCAATAACGTTGTTGTACAGTACGAAGTAATGGATTCTTGTTGCATGTATATACTATAGTTTTACGGTAGTTGTGTGCAGATAAGCTCATATATATATATAGCATTGTGAACAAACACAATTCAAACAACGTTTAATGTTCCAAAATTAACAAATACAATGCTTAAAACTGTACATAATTTAAGTTCATTGACAATTCTAAAATGCGCGTCAGTTGTGTTTCTCTGTCTCTCCCACCTCTTTTGTAACGTTTCGATTTAACCCTAACGAAATAAACTAACGATAAGTCAGAGATAGCGAATGGAAACAAAGAGGTCTTTCAAAACAGGAGCATACGAAATGTGAAAGAATAATACATAATGTTTCAACAAGCATCTGACACGACCGTTAAGCCCTCTTTATCAAAGCAAATCTGTTTAAAGATTACAATTAACCCTTCAACTTCGCATCTCCTTCCCAGTGAACCCATACACTGAAACACGCTAAAGTACACTATACACATCACAATGCTAAGCCTTTAGTGTACCTGTGATGCTTGACGTCATTATTAAGCTTCTTTAGAGCTGCATGATTATAGTGGAACATAAAAGTACTGATGCACAGCAAGTATTCATTGAAAAGCTCGTATAACCAACGCCCAGAGTCACGAGGCGTTGAAAGTCCTAAAGCTTCATCCGTGTACTTCCCTATTCGCAGTTAGCTTCCGGTTTCTTTTGTTTTCTAAGGACAATTGGTCGCTGGGCATTGAATTGTGCGTTATGATGCAGACGGCAGATTAAGCCGCATTTGTTGTATTTTATTCGTTTCTTCTTCTTCCCATTAAGATTTGCTTTTCACTTACAGGTATTCGACCCCAGAGACATTTGACCCAAAGTTATGGTGGGGTAATTTGAAGGTTAGATAGTCAATGGCCGAGAATTGGATTAAAACCTGGCAAACAAGAATATTTTATAACCAAAAGAAACGAATCTGGTAGTGCATATTCATACCTTTTTTAAATCCGTTTATTTTTAAATATTAATTATATTACAAAACGGAAAATACGGGATGTAAATATTCTTGCCTCTTGTTATTTGTTAATAAAATTAGTTTCGTATTTTAAAGAACGCATCACGTTCTCTTAGGTCAATTTCACAATTTCATTTATATATATATATATATTCGTTTTATATGTAACATTCTCCAGTTTTCCCATATTTGTTTGGTTTTTTTTTACTTTAGTTTGGAAATAAAGTTGATTGAGTAATTGATATTGTTTAGTTTAGTTGTCTATAGCAATAATTTTATATATTTCGACTCCCTTTCTTTCACCCCACCGTTATATTACTTTCAAAGTAACAAACATTAAATTACAATAATTAGTTTTATGTATAAAGTGTATTATGGATAATTTTCCGACTTCTGGCGTAGGATAAAAGAATATATATATTAAGCTATGCTTATTGTATAAAGAAAAATTGATAATTTCCTGAAAATAAATCTAATCTTTTAATGAAATTTTTAAATATCAGTACGTCAAATATGCCTCACAAAAAATTATAATTTCAAAATACTAATTTCCAAATTACTCAATTTAATTTTTGAACTAATTGATGACTTACTGTTCAGCAATAACAATACCCGAGATTACACACATTAACACAGTTCAAAAAGTTTTAATTAACCGTTGACAGCTGTCTCTGTAGATATGTACTACCATCGTCAGAACAACAAATATGTTGCCATTCTGACAATGATACTGTCATATGACATACTGTCATATATATATATATATATATATATATGATATATATATATATGATATATATATATATATATATATATATATATATATATATATATGATATACTGTCATATGACAATGATACAAGGATGTGTATAAACAAAGGTCATGTTAATAAAAGGAGCGTACTGATACTTTTTATGATTAAACCATGATTAATTATACATGCTTACGATAGTTTAACCTATAAACGTCAAACAAATGGAAAGATATTCACGAGTACATTCGTTAGGGACCTCGTCTTATTAAAGAAGTATTTACCTGGCTGCAGCCTCATAAAGGTTGAGAAACCCCACCCTATTAAACTTCGGGATAAACAAGTAGTTTTATGTGCATGGTTTTTTTCTCTAATATAATTTATTCCTTCTTAATTGAGCAGCCAGTGATATGGCCTCAATACATTAATTATATCTGTATATTTTTGTATGAATAAGTTTTTTGATTGCCCTCATTATACCGCCACACAGAGACCTTAATATAATTGCAGAATCCTCATAAAAAAATAAGTTTAAGCGGTTGTTAAAAGAAGATATTTACCCGATCTCGAAACTAGAGGTAAAGTTATTAGTTTAATCTGATTTGAATTTTTTTTTTCCAATCTATTCAGGCCAAATATTGTACTATTTATGAAAGAACAAGGAAGTTTTTAGAAAGACAGTGATAAGGTTTTTACGAGTTACGTAAAAACACACAATAAAAACATCGATAAAGTTCCATGTTCCTGGGTCGTAAAATATCTACCGTAGCTGCATGGAAATGATATATCTTTTAAAACTTGTCCTCCTGACTTTTAGAGTTCATACGCACTACTCAATAAAAATGGACAAGGAGGAACATTGGCTAGCCCGAAGCTAACTAAACTATGCTAGCTATTTAATTAAAAGTAACGGGATACTGACACCAACCCGAGCTGAGGCATAAAACCTCTCGGGTCTCATTTTCTGTAATCGAATCCATAAAGGGAGCTGATATCTGTGCAGCACTACTAACTCTGCTATTACTGTTGGTTAACCACGAGAGACATCATCTATTGCTCGCCCTGTTCATTGTGGACATCGGTTCTCGTAGAAACCAAAGGCGTCATCCCTATCGAACAAAGAATCTTCCGAATCACGATTATGGCTATACAGTTGGTGAATGAGGCCTGAATATCGCATTTACACTCTTTCACCGAAATTTGCTAATCTCTGCAAATAAATTTCTTCGCCATTCTCACCACGAATCCCGAAGGCAAACCATTTTCTAAATTCCCTCGGCGACACTCAGCTTTGAGAAGCAACAATAGTTACCCCGTTATTTGGGGAAAATCCTTTTAAATATATACATCGAAGTCAGGTCTACCGGCGAAACTAAAATCAATTGCTTTATTCTCGTAACTTGATGTAAAGGAAAAATTCCCCTCACACAGGTTTGGGCGGACGACATTCCAGCGAATTCTTTTATAAAGGCAGAAAATCTTAGACAGCCATTCTTTATTTCTTTTACTGATGGTTCTTTCATTTCTCTCTCTATATATATGTATAGTTTGAAGTAAATTCTTTTTCCTATTTTCCTCTAACTTGGCTTTTAAAGAGATAACATATTTCTAAAATCCTAAGTGTGTTTTTTTCTTTTAATAAGCTTAAACAAATAGTATAATATCAAGTTAACCATGGGATGAATAGTATGACTAATACTACCTTTTATCTAATTCCACAATTACGTCATAATCTTCGACCTGTTAAAAAGCACTTACCTTAAACTTATCCAAAAAATTACCGGAATTTACTCATTTACCCAAAAAATAACGTACATCTGTACGATAAAATATGCCTTCAAATATATTATACTACATGTATATAGAGTTACAAATGAAATAATAAAGGAACCTTAACAGACAACTATACACCTTCATCCACGCGTAGTAATGAAGCCTTCTTCTTCTTCTTCCAGTAAGATAGTTACCCACTAATCTGGTTTTCGGAGACTCCCTTGTGCGAACTGGACATCCAATTATCCCAGACCGCAATTCTCATTAACAGAATAATAAGTTACCTAAGAATGTTATTTACGATAATTTTTCTACGTCAAGATGATTTACGGTATTTCTCGCATTAGAATGACCAATTATATAGTAAGCAATTTTAAATTACTATGTTCGTAATTAAACGCATGAATTTAAAGTACTCGGGTAGTAATTTATAAGTGAAGGGACTTTGAAAACTTAACTCACGTTTCATTTGCTGCAAGTCTGAAATTTATTATATAAATATAAACATTTTACTAATTTTCCCATTTAAAATCCGTGTACGAGTACAAATACATTGTAATGATCACATGGCGTTAGCATGGGAAAGTGAGACTTGTAGGTCTTCTTTGTGAAAAGGGTCGAGAGGAAACAGTCCGGATGTGGGCGGATAAAATTGCAATAACTCTGGTCTGCAAGGTCCAGATTGACATTACAGAATATTTATGGGAAACATGTATGGAACGGGGAGAATGGTCACATCGGCCAATCAGGTGTGACCACGGTCTTAAGACTGACCAATTATATCATAGTGGAGAAAGAGTTGGTTGCGTACAGTGGGTAAGAGAGGGCAGATCGAACGAGGCAGAGGAGTAGGAAGGACACACGTGTGTGTGTGATTTCCGTGCCTGACTAATACGTTGGAACTTAGGGGGTGTGCCTATAGTTGCCTTGTCTGTGATGTCAAGGTATATACTAATCACCTTCAATAAATAGTGTTAGATTGTTTCTTCATTCTTGATATCTACCTCACTCTTCATCATCGACCTTCTAGTTTTCTACCTAGCCAAAAGGACAAGGAACCCGCCTCACGAAGAGACGTATATTGCTCAGCTACGAGCCGAGCTGGTGGCAGCACACGACTACCTGCACACACGCTGTGTGATCGCATATATATACCTGACTATGACATATGGTGGCAACGGACCTAGGTACGAATGACAAATAAGATGAAGTTTAAGGGAAAATAAAATCGTTTGAAGAAGCATACCAAACAAAGATTGAAGACCGTAGGTGACCAGTCATTTCGACCGGGCGTTAGTATCCAGGCAAAGTAGATAGACCCATCTGCAGATCCCGGAAAAGAAACAGGGGACCGTCCGAGTGACAAAGTGGACGACGGCCAAACAACGGGGAAACCTATCCTATTACGCGGACGCAAGACGAGGGAGAAATTTTCGGGGAACGAAGAAGAGGGCCCGTCGGCAGACGCATTCCGAATTAGAAAACCTTTTCGTAATTGACTGTAACGTGGACTCCCCATTGAAAGAAACTGTGGAACTGTATCCCAAAAGGAAAGAACAACTTTGTGAGCGTTATGCGCTATATTTTTAAAGGACATACGAACTCCCATAAAACTCTAAAGTGACGGCACAAAGAATGATTGGTAAGATCAATCCATTTTTATTGAAAGGAATTGAAATATGCATAATTTTATAGTTAAGTGTATAAAACTAATAGATTAAGCATTAATTATCTAATGTGGCGGAAATATTTTGTAGAAAAAAAATAATCAAAATGCATGGCAGTATATGAAATATGAAATGTTTATAATGTATGGTAGATAGAAGCAGGTTATAGGAAGAAATATATATAATCTGTGTAGTTATAGACATAACGCGGGCCATACTAGGAATAGGATATGGATATTCGAATAATAACACATAATTATGCGCATGTTGTGTGATAAAATATGGTTATATGTCTTTAATATGGCAGTTATTGGATTCCAATGATAATAGTAGCTATACGTATGGTGATTGAAAAAATTTTGTTTGCATGTCTGTAGTGTTATATATATATATTATATGCAGTTTTTTAATGATAAAATGTATGTGCATATTCATAATGATATGGGTAATGTGAAATGAATGCATGAATATTTGTACGAGTTTTGTTAAATTTAGATAAAGAAAGGGGTAAACTAAATTACATTGATAACAAGATTTGTGTGGGAAAAATAATTTTTTTTCTAAGAAGTCTTAGGCATTATAAAGATTAAGTTTTGGAAAAGAAGGGAAAATGCCACAAACACGATCACAGGGATAACGGTAAGGATAGTGATGAAGGGGCGTCAGAAGGGGAATCTCAAGGGACCGAAATTATGGCATCCATGGGTAACCTGACATTTAATGAAAGAATGCAATTAAAGCAAATGCAGTTGGAAAGGAGATAAAGTTAAAAACCATGGAATTGGAGGCGCAGGAAAGATTAGAATTTGCGCGCCTACAACATGAATTGCAGCTAGCACAGCTTCGGAACAAACCAGTCATCAGGCATTCAAACCACGGGAATCAGGCCACCCGCGATTAAAATAAGCATGTTATCGGATAAGGCAGATATAGAAGCGATTCTACTCTCATTTGAGCGAATGTGCAAGTTATACGATGTAGAAGACACAAATTACGTTAGTCAATTAATCCCGTTTATGGAAGGAAAGGCTTTGAGCGCATTTTCGAGATTGTCAGAAGAGGATTCAAAAACTATGAGAAAGTAAAAAAATCAATATTAAATGCATTCATGATTTTCCCAGCACAACATTTACACAAATTCAGAAACACAAAAAGAGAAGGCAATGAGAATTATACGCAACTTCTGTGGCGATTAGAATCTTCATTTAGTGAATTCATAAAAGGGAATGAGGTCCACACGTTTGAAGAATTAAAAAATCTTATGTTAATCGAACAAATGCAGACGCATTTCTCCTCACATTTAAAACTTTGGCTTCCAGATCACGAAGAGAAAGATCCAAATAAAATTGCTAAATTAGCTAATCATTATTTGGAAACGCGCGAAAACAGAGCTAGTGAATTTAAATTTGAAAAGGAAAGAGATGAAAGGACCTTCGGAAATAGACAAAATTTCAACAGAGAGCAAGAAAATAAAACTAATATTTTTTGTTTCAAATGCGGGAAAGCGGGACACAAAAAACAATTTTGCAGGACACGGGAAATAAATTTCGGCCCAACACCTACCACAGACCACACAAGAAACATAATGGGAGACACAAGAAATAGGAAAAAAGAGGCTGGCGGGTTATATAACGTAACACTGAAGGATCAACAACCTTCAACCGAGTATATGGGAAAATTAAAGCTGAATGGAAAATTAATTAATACATTAAGGGATACCGGCGCGGACCGAAGCATACTAAGGAAAGACTTCATGAAAAAAGGTCAATTAACAGGCAAAACTGTGGCATTACAAACACTATCGGGGAAAATTTTTGAGCAACCATTAGCCATGATAGAAATTGAAAGGTTTGGAAAACAAGAAATGGTTGAAGTAGCCGTGGCAGATAAACTAAATGGGAAAATTCAAATGTTAGTAGGGAATGATATAGGTGAGATTCTACATGCCCCAATAACAGAGGGAGGAGGAAGCAATGTAAGCACAGGAAAATGGTTATTTAGCAACAAAAATCATTATATGAACAATGGGCTCATCGAAGCACGGTATGGAAAAATTCTGTATGACACTGGTTCGTCATTAAATATAGTGAAAAAAGCATTGGTTCACCCTACTGCTTACACAAAAAAGAAGTTACTAGTAATCACTGTCGCCAGTGAAGTCTTAGAATTACCGGAGGCGGAAATAGACATCCACGATACGTTTGGCAGACGAAAAATTAAAGCGTTAGTTGTAGAAAATTTACCATTTGAGTTATTAATGCGAACAAATGACTCCGTTAAATTTAAACCCGTACAACAATGCTTTGTGATTACCAGGGCACAAGCGGGAAAAGGGAAAGTATAGGGCAAAGTTCAGCGAATTCCAAAGAAAGGACCAAGA
>QLNU02015360.1:196966114-196993509 GCA_006491805.2 Dysdera silvatica
AAAGAAAATAAGTATTTCTGCCTTCGGTGGGACCTGGAAGGGGGTGGGAGGTCGTGGGTTCAGATCCCACCAAACGCAGAAATATTTATTTTCTTTCGAACGTTTCACCATCTAATCACGCCATAACATCGGCGCTGGTATCACTACGCCAATAAACGTTGATTGATTGACATTGTTGTTTGATTATTACAAATGCTATAAGAGAGGTCTCCGGATTGAAATATTTCAAAATTAATTAGATGAACTCGGAGTAGAATAATGATGCAGAAACTTATAGCTCTTCTCGTTTTGATTTCTTTCCTTTTATGCACATAAGTAATCCATTTTTTATCTATATTATATACAAGTTTTATTGCATATCAGTACTTACATGTAAGAAAGGAAATAAATATATTAAGAGGCTTATATTAAATTAAATTGTATATAACTACTATCCATATATATTGAAAACATTAAGCTTGCTCACCTTAATATGCCTGAGATGTGATTTTCGAGTACCACACCCACATATTTCGTACTCGTGAGACAGGTTATAATTCAGGTAAACATTAAGTTTTGTACGTGTATTGTAGTTTAACGAAGTCAAGCAAAACCATTGGTTATTATATTAGATAGTCTTTTCCCAATGCTGCTCGGGCAGAATATATGTAATATGTGTTTTTTTTCTTGCATTTTATTTTCTTTTTGTATATCTCATTTTACATAATTTAATTTTATATATTTTCCTTTGTATTTTTCACTTTGTATGTTTTCATTTGTATATTTCACTTTGTATGCATTCTGCTTAAAATAAAGTTTAACTATAAAGATGACACAGTGAGCAGTCCGAAGACGGCAAAATGAAATAAACAGATTCTTATGCTTGAAATATGTTAGGATGTTAGTTTCACTTTTCATGTCAATGACCTAATTCGTGTGAAAATAAGAGGCCTTCCAAAGAAATAAAAATTTTTAGTTAATCCTGAAAATTCTGTTTTACTTTTTGTTCGAAATGAAATTTTCTGAAGTATACCTCTCTACTTGTATCCTTTACTGGTACCTAATACATCCTTATCATGAGTTCTGGAATTGGATAATATCTACGAGGGGCTTAACTCCTAATTGGCTTATGGCCTTGATCTCTTTGCATGGAACGGCAGGGAGTTTTGTTGTTTTTCAGAAGCTTTACTTCACAAAGAGAAAAGCAGTTTTTAAATAAAAAACACTTTGCTTCACAAGCAATTCCTTGTACATCGACATCAAATATCCATGCCTACTTACCATACCATCCAAAATTAGCCAAAACAATGTTCACAAAACTACACAGCCCCCTCCACCCACAATTACCCAAAGCTCGGGTTATTCAACTCTATGGATGTATATGACTTTCCCTTTATTATTCGATCCGAATGTGTGATACAATCAGGGGCGGACTGGGTTCCCTCAAACCTTGGAATATATGAGGGCCCGAATTCTTGTCCATTCGGAGGCGAGAGTCCTATCGCTCATGAGGGCGCACCGTCCCGGAGGCAGGTTTGCCGGCGGCCCAGTCCGACTCTGGATTCCATCACTTGTAAATCTAAATATATCCCAGCCTAACCGGAAATTCATCTTCGACACGTATAGTTCGTTCGCGGAAAGTTGACCGATGGTACCGTTAGAATTCACGGGAGCTGACGTCACAAACGGGCTAGTTCATTACAGCAGAGGGGAGGACGTTATTTTACGTATTCGTCTCACATAATACAAAACACGAAAGGTTTGTGAAAAGTTCCTCGAATATGCATCCTGTAAACCATTTCAAAGTAGTAGGTACTATCCGTTCACGAAAAGTAGTCAGATGGAACATTTAGAAATAATGGGAGGTGACGTCATAAACGGCCTAGCTGATTATAGCAGAAGGATGGACTTCATTTCAGAACTTGTTTTTGACGCAGACAAAAGTTCGCTAAAAACCAGTTCTGAAATTGGGTCCCCCTCTGCTGTAATCGGCTAGGCCGTTTGTGACGTCACCTCCCGTTATTTCTATATGCTCCATTGGACTACTTTTTCGTGAATGGACAATATTCTGTCTCCGAACGGTGTTGCAATAGGGAATTATATACTGTCCATTTACCTTTCATGGAGAAACAAATCCTCGGTTTTCCGACTTCTTGATTATTCGACTGAACTCCAGGTTGTCGAATAATCGAGTGTCCACTGTACCATATTTTCGGATGGGGATGGTTGGAGTTCTATAGCGCATACTAAAGAACAAGGGTCATTTGGCGCCAAACATGGTAAAGCCGTTCGCAAGGATTTTTAAACGTGCTTTCGTTGAATAGCAAAACATACGATAGTTTTATAGTACTTTAATTAATGGCAAACGAAGCAAAAAGTGTTTTACTCGTAAATTATAATTATTCTTAGGAAGCAAAAGCATTGAGACTTACCAATATTTCGAAATCCAGCGTTTAAACATATGGATTTAGCAATTGCTGTTTTGATCTCTGTATCTACTCATAAAGTCATCTTAGGCGAAGGGACGGACTGAGTACTTCCAATGGGTACATACCTTGGATTATCGGAGGGGGCGCGACTCCTATAGCCTATGAGGGCAGTAGTATCCGCAGCGGTAGGGCCCCAAGCGTCCCCCAGTTCTTTCCCCCACCACTGGGATTCGAGTACGGCCACCTTCTCTGTCGTGGTAGCTAGATCCCTAGCTGAGTTCGGTCAGTATTTAATGGTTTTTAGGATTTGGTGATTTAATTGATAGGTGAGTTCCTCCTAGCGGACTTTTGCCCATTTTTTTTTTTTGTTTGTAAATTCTTGGGTCTCTTTCTTTTTATATTATTACCGTGTTTGGTACTGAGTCGTCCAGATGAATTTGAATTTTTCGCTTTCTGTTGACGAGATTAATTGTTGTAATGACCGAAAAAGCACTGATTCCGATGTATCAGATTCCCGAACTTCCAAAAAGCTTTGGTGGTGTCGAGGCGTTGTACCATGCTGTTCAAAAAAAAAAGGTCCCAAGAAAAAGAATTCAATACTGGTTGAGGGACAGAGAGCGTACACGCTCCACAAGCCCATTCGTAGGAAATTCAAAACAAATCGAGTCATCGTAGGTGGGATTGATGAACAATGGCAGGAGGATTTAGTAGACATGACGAAAGTTTCCAAACATAATGAGAATCTCAAGTACCTGTTGACCTGCATAGATGTTTTTTCCAATTTCGCTTTGACTGTTCCCCTAAAACAGAAAACTGGATCGGCCGTTATAAGTGTTTTTTTAGAAAAATTTTGATCAGGGGCGCGTCCCGGGATCTCTTCAGACGGATTTAGGGAAGGAGTTTATTTTTTCGGGTTTTCAAAAGTTTTTAAAGTCCAACAAGGTGCATTTTTTCACCACCCGTAACGGAACGAAAGTCTCGATCGTCGAACGATTCAATCGCGCTTTGAAAACGAAGATGTGGAAATATTTCACGGCATTTAATACTTATAATTACGTGGACGTTCTGGACAAGTTAATGCATAGTTATAATAATTCTTTCCATCGTTCTATTTGCATGGCTCCCTCAGACGTATCTATTCAAAATCAGAAGTAAGTGTGGGATACGTTGTACGGCGCATCTTGCTGGTTTCCAACAAACCTCCCGTTTGCAGGTTTGAAATAGGAGACACGGTCCGGATTTCAAAGAAAAATATGTTATTCGAGAAAGGTTACGAATCTAACTGGTCGGAGGAAGTATTTACGATATCAGGACGTATACTCAGAGTTTCTCCCCTTTTTAGGATAAAAGATTTACTAAACGAACCCATCAAGAGAACGTTCTATGCTCCAGAATTGCAAAAAATCAAAACGATTCAAAATTATCCCGTGTATAAAATATTGCGAAATCGTCGCCGGCGTGGAAAGATGGAATATTTTGCTAGTTTTAAAGGCTACCCCAAAAAAGTTTAACGCTTGGATACAGGCCTCGGATATGTATAAAATGTGAGTCGGTTTTTCGAAAACATTCATTTTGCGAGATGTACTTCTAGTTAACACTGCCTAGCGACAGCTGTCTGTCCTATCATCAGGAAAACAAATTGAATAATTTTTTCGTGAGATTACCGAAACCCATCGATCTGAAAGGCGAGTGGGAAGTGGAACTTAGTGAGATTATTTATCCCCACGCCTGGTTTAACGTCGTCGAAGGAGCAAATATGTTTGAGTTTACACACGGAAAAGGTATTTTCAAGAAAAGTCGAATTCCTAGTGATTGTTACAAGAAGACGGATGAGTTGATTAAGACGTTGTCTCAAGGTTTTAAAGAAAGGCCGCCTCCTATCAAATGTTTTTATAACAAGAAGGTTAAAATTCACTTGAGAGAAAAAACGAAACCCGTTTTACATCGGGGAATTGCAGAAAATTTACATTTTCTATCTGGTCCCGTGGGCGAAAAATCGAGTGGAAACGCCTGAGAGAGAGCGCACCATCGAAGAACCTTATATAGCAGACCCCTTATCTGATTTTTATCTTCTCTACGCGTATACGGACATCATCGAGCCTCAAGTGGTTGGAGATACGTTGGCGCTGTTATTACGTATAGTGAAAGTCGAAGGTCAGCATGGGGAAATGGTGTGTACTTTGTACGATAGGCCTCACTACGTACCTTTAATGCGCAAGAATTTTCAAACGATAGAGATCGTTATAAGAACGAACACGTGTCAACTATTGACAATCGAGAGAGGGCAACTGTTGGTTAAACCATATCTACGTTTGAAGCAAATGTAGGAGAAGAAACAATGTATAAACCTTATCAGTGTTGTACGAATTCTTTCAAAGATTATTACATAAACCAGGCCGGTTCCTTTCTTTCTTATTATCGAGACGCACCCCTACAACACGGTCATGGACGAGGTGGTTTTTTCGTTCCATGATGAGAGGTGTCATACCTTTATTTAAGAAGGGTGCAAAGGTTCTGGGCAAGCAGGCTGTACGTAGCGGCATCGATTTTGACAGTGAAGTCATACAGGGACAAGATTTAAAGACAGCGGCAACCCGAGGAAGCGGGTTTTATATTGGTCGATGAGGCTTCAGCCAAAGTGAAAAACACGGTCGGAAACTGTAGAAGGGCTAATAATAAAAAAAAGAGGAAACCAGCTAAACGTACCATTCGCTCCGAAGTCAGGAAGGTGGTTGATCAACTTGGAACTGCGCTGACTGACGACGTATATTCTTTAGTGACGAGTCCCGTTATCAACTGTGTCCTGACGACAACCGCAGACGTGTCTGGAGACGTCCAGGGCAGCGTGGGGATCCTGCCCTTACTATCGCACGCCACACATGCCCACAACAGGGCGTTATGGTCTGGGGTGCCATCTCCTTTGATAGCCGGACCCCTTTGGTGGTCATTTCTGGCACACTTACAGCACAGCGGTACGTAGACGACATTCTACGACCGGTTGTGTTACCGTTCCTTTTGCGACACCCTGGACTTACGTTTCAACAAGACAATGCCCGGCCGCACACGGCACGTGTTGCTATGAATTGTCTTCAAGCTTGCCCAACACTTCCTTGGCAAGCTAGATCTCTTGATCTCTCTCCCATAGAGCACATTTGGGACGCTATGGGAAGGCGATTGCAACCATCCAGGAATGTTGACGATTTAGCCCGACAGTTGGAGACAATTTGGCAAGAAATTCCGCAGGACACCATCCGGGATCTTTATCAGTCTATGCCACGCCGTGTGACAGCTTGCATCCAGGCCAGAGGTGGGCCAACGCTTTATTGACTTTCTCCGTTTGTAACGGTCAAACTCTGCAATAAATCATTCAATTGTTCTGAAATTGTAATCCTTTCTTTTTCTATGTATGTTCTTTACATCCACCAATTTTTATCGCAATCGGACAACCCCTTCTTGGTGCGTCGATTTTTTTTTGTTATAGAATGTACATTACTTGAAGAAAGGAATAAAGATCAAACTTCATCGCCTGATAGGCTATATTCTAATTGCAATTACTACTGAAATTAAAATGTTTCCATTCTCGCGCAATTGATTCTTGTGGCAGCTTAAAATTCATATTCCGCATATTAATGTTGTAAAATAAATAAAACTATTGATGACTAGTATTGAAGGCAACAGTATAAATTACGATGCAAATCTTGATGTTGAATAATAAATTGTGATGAATAAATTAAATTGTGATAAAAATTGATGCTAGATTATGCTCTTCGAAAATCGAGGTAGTTATAACCTTTGACATATTAAATAATTATACGTTTATAAAAAATTTAATCAAGTTTCATGCACGTCAAGATGAGGTTGGAAAAGTAAATGATTGAACAAATGGCTTTGAAGAAAAATTATGTAAACTCGGGGATATTTTCGTCGCAATAATTCACCATAGATTCATTAATTTCATGAAATCGAAAAACTTAAGCGGACCCTAAACAAACCGATCATCCATCTGATGAAGTAGTGCTAGTGTTTTCCCGCATGGTCGAACGCTGTTTCTTCCAAGATCCATCTTACTACACGACCTTTCCTTCTTAAAGAACCCATCCATACATTTTCCTTCTAGCCGTGCCCAGATCACTTACGCGAAAAAGTCTTTGAAAATTGTGTTTCCTTTAAAAGAAACTAAATTTTAAAAGTAAGCCTCACATCATTTTAAGAAACAAAAAATCTTTATTTCCTAATGTTATTTTTATGAGTACATGGGATATAAAAATTCGTTTTGATTTTACACACAACTTCAAAGGACTGTACTTTTTTAAAGAATTTTAATTTTATTCTACCTCACATCGATCTTCTTTATACATTTTCTTGAAGCATGTCTTTGAAGACAAAAACCAATATTTGGGAGAGCTAGTTCTTCAAAGAGAGTAATTCAATATCTTGTTCATAAATATATACGAAGCAGATATTTTAATGAGATAGGGAATAAATTAAAGATAGGAATATTTATACAGCACTCTAATGAAAATTTAATCATTCTTTAACTTAAAATTTCTTAACTTTTCTAAAATTCATGTTAACAAACGTCATTTTTAACAATATATCGATCGCCACCTCTCTCTCTCCCCAGCAAATGTGACGACCAATTCGAAAAATGTAAATTTCCCGAGAATGGAGGTTGTAGGAATTCTTTGAGTAAACAAATCTATGGAGGCAATATCATGGCATTGGGGTATTTTTTATAGACATTCTGGCTCTTTCATCGCACTGAGGATATCCTCACTTCGGTAGGTCGTACCTATAGGCGTACTCAGAAAGTTCGTAAGGGAAGGGGTTATAGGCTCAATATGGGGGGTTACAGAGCTACAACTCACATATTCCTATGTTAACCCATTTATGCCCAACGAGTCGTTTTCGATCCAAGCACAAAATATGCTTTTTGAGAAATACAGATGACAGCACAAGTCCAGTTGTGACATAAATCAACCCTCAACAGTTCAGTGAAGTTAACCATCTGATGTTTACTTCACTTCCAACGAATTTTCGAGAGTGATAGAGTCGCAAATGTAACATGTCGGCGTCGTGGATTTCTATTCACAATCGGAGACAAGTATTGTTTCAAAATAGTATTATTTTCTTAAAATATCATATAATATTATTTTATTAGACTTCATAAATGAGTTTTAAGTCATTAGTTTTTTTACTGCAAAGTTTAGCAAAGAATATTCGTACGTATTGCTCATGTGGGTCGTATACGACCCGTTGGACGCAAACCCTTAGTGGTATTACCGCGTAGGGATAAAACTGCGTTCTGCTAATGTCACAAGCTGTTCATACGGCAAACTTGCGCTGTTATATGTCTTAAAAACTTCTTTAATTGTAATTTTGGCATGAAAGATGAAGATTATATATAATTAGTAGGGCCCTGATTTCTATGCATTTGCATATTTCCGCATATTTCGCCTTTGTCAGCATATTTTTCATATTTCCAAAATTTCTGCAAAATTTTCATAAAATTTTCAAAAAGTGCATGTTTTTATAGTCCGTGGCGGTTTTCCTTCATTTTATTTCTTTTTTTCTTTTGTCATTGTTGTTAAGAATTTATTATTTTATGTCTTTATTGGTCAATTTAGGAGGGGGGGAAAGGCCCTGTGCTTTCTTTCCCAGTATGGACTTCCCGGTTAGAGTCATGAAACGCGTATTAGTTCATTTACATCTTGTTTGCGGTAAATACAATGCAGTAAAGGAGGTCGATTTAGTGGGTGCAAAGCAGCCGGTACTTTTTGGTTCTTTGAGACCAAAAGAAAAACGATTTGAAAACAGGAACTGATGATTTATGATGACAGCGGCGTTGTATATACTGGCGATGAGACTTTTTTTCTACACAAATGGTCACACAAATCACTCAGGGAAAATAGGGTGTAGATCAAAAGCGGTATCTGTTTTGTGGGTTGTACTGAACTTCACTATAGAGAACAAATACAGTGTTCGTGTGTGAGGGGATGCTATCGCACCCAACCCCTTACATCCCCTTTTTGGCTACCTATGGTGCAGAAACCCATGTATGTGAATAGATAATTCTTGAACCCTTGATTGACAAATTGGGTAATGTGCACATATGGTGGGCTTGAAAGACAGGTTTAAATGTGGTCCGTATGGGAGTAGAGTAGATCCTTAATAAAGGGGTACGAACATACTGCTTGCATTCTTTCCATCTTACTGCTAGTGGAGAAACGATTCTTTTTTAGTCGCTACGAAACTATATGCCAAAAGCAAATGCAATTTCGAATAACTTAAATTTGATTAAAGAGTTCGTCGAAACTGTATTTTCATCTGATGGTACCGTGTTGCTGTGTAAACTGTGTTAGAAGAGTTTCGAAAATCCAAGAAAATTTACAATTAAGCAGCATACAGAAACAGCTAAACATCGAAAAGCACTTTCTTTAGGCAAGAAGAAATATCTCAAGCAGCAGCTGCTAGTTACTGCACTGAATCCAGGAAAATTGGTAGACGCATTTTCACTAGATCTTTGCGAAGCACTGACATCTACGGACATCCATCTCTAGAAATTACAAAACCAAAAGTTTCGTACGTTTCTTGAGAAATGCACCAAGAGATTTATTCCGTGCGAATCCACGATACGCAAAAACTACCTCTCTGTGGCGTATGAAGAAACGTTGCAAAAAATTAGACAAGAAGTGGCCTCGAGTAACATTTGGATATCGATTGACGAAACAACAGATTCAAGCGGTAGGTACGCTGTCAACGTTATAATTGACATTTTGGAAAAAGAAAAGCCAGGAAATATCTTTCTGTTGAACAGCGAAGTATTCGGAAAACAGAACAGTACCTACGTAGGCAGATTATTTTCCTCATCGTTGGAGTTGCTGTGGCCTGAAGGTGTGAAACACGACAATGTGTTTGTGTTTATAACAGATGCAGAACCCTACATGGTGAAGGCTGCACGAGCTATAAAAGTATTTTTTCCAAAGCTGGTTCGCGTAACATGTTTGTCACATGCATTTCACAGAGTTGCTGAAGACATCCGTGAAAAATTCCCTACTGTGGATAAATTAATTGCAACGGTGAAAAAAATTTTTCTAAAATCTCCTTCAATAATTTACTCTTTTCAAGAAAAATATTCTGACATTCCTTTGCCACTCAAACCAGTCGTGACACAATGGGAAACGTGGCTTGAAGCTGCTATTTATTACTGCCATCATTTTGAAAAGATAAAACAATTCGTCGATGGACTGAATTCGAATGATGCTGCTAGTATAGAAACCGCCCAACGTTTGCTAGCTAGTGATGAAATTAAAAATGACCTGTTTTTATCGATGCAAATTTTAGCTATTTGCCAATAACAATAAAGAAGTTAGAAAGTCAAGGACTCTTCATTCAAGAAGTGATGTCTATCGTAAAAGACGTTAAATGTAAACATGACATGGAAGATGGAGTGGAGTTTCAGCAAAATTACATGACGTGTTTGAAAAAAAAATAAAGGCTACCAAACATTAGAAAAAGTTGCGAACGCAGTGAGTGGCAATACGTCTCTTTCGGATGTATCGTGAAGCTGAATTTACATTAATTAGGATTTCTAAGGTATTTTTCCAATTCTATATCTTTACTGACTACTTCGGCATGTAGTAATTTCAGTTTAATTTTATCCTAATTATCTTATGTTGTTTTAAAGAAGCGTAATTTTCAGTAAAAACTCGTAATTTCATATTTCCTTCATTTGTTCGAAAGTAATCGTACATGGGGCAGGTTTGAACATAAAATTTTCTATTTCTTGAAACTTTGGAGCTTATTTTATTCCGAAAATTTTCAATTTTCAATTCACATGAAGAAGAAATGTTTTTTTTAGTGTAACATTTAAAATACGATTTAAATATAATTCCAGTCTGAAATATAACGATTTTTCAAAAAATCGTTCAAAGGTGCCCCTTCTTTCACAATAGAAAATAAATGTTAATTTATTTTTGTAATGCGAATCAACTTCTTAACTTAAGCTTTCGTTTCTTATGTTTCAGTTATGTGCACTTAGTGTTATGTGACCTGGAAAGAAGCTTTTCCAAGTACAGAGAAAACAGATAAGCATTCTTATTTGATAATCTGAAAAAGTGCATGATTGTAGCTTGTAATTCAGTCCATTAGATTAATTCGATTTTTTGGTTTTTGTTTTAAAATACCAAAGACATTTAAAGGAAAACGAAAAAAAAAAATGCTGCTAAATATGTTTCTAAGAAAATTGTAAATTATATAATTCGATAATATTAAAGTTAGAAAATATTATTTTATGTGTGTCTTCATATTTTTGAGGTGATACTTCTCAATACGCGTACTATTTTCCAGTCTAAGCGATGGGCGCCGGCAGGTATAAGCAAGGGAGGGCCATTGCTTCCCCCAATATTTCGATTTTTTTTAAAAAAAAAGAGGAAGTAAAATTAAAAAGGTAATGTAGAAAACTTCCATTTTTTTAAGGCTTTTGCCCCCCACTCCCACCCAGATTTCACTCTGCCGGCTTCCTTGGCCCAACTCAATGCTTATGATGCCATATTTTTAAACATATGTATGAAATAAGGTACGTATTTCATACATTTTAGCGTGTATTTTGTATTAATTTTGTGCATAATCATATTCAAGGACGTAACAAAGTGATATTTTTTATGCATTTAGTACATATTATGTAATAATTTCAAGGATATTTACATTGTTTCAATAAAGTGTTATTATATACATTTCAAAATATTGCTTATGAGTAGTGCCCGGGTTTTTATGCACTTGCATATTTTTGCAATAATTTCGTGCATATTTGCATATTATTTGGGCTAAATTTTATGCATGAAAATCCGGGTCTTAATAATTAGTTTAAAAGTAGGATAAATTTATAGTTTTGATATTTTGTTTTTTGTTCATAACTGCATTATTTACGTGTTGTGGACAGAATGTGGCCTGCTGTTTCAGAAGTAAATTCGAAACATGCAACAAAGCAATTCTGTTTTGATAAATTTATTAATTTTCGGTTTATAAATTAATTTTGCGTTACACGCATGTATTGAAATATATTTAGAATATATTTTTTCTCCTCAAAGAAATAAACTTTCCACTGCGGAATTTCTGGAGATGATAGAAGAGGCAGACAGTATTGATGGAGCCTTAGCAGATATAATATTTCTCCACCGAACAACACTGGTGCAAATACGGATGAAAATTCAGGAGGCAAGAAAAGCAATAATCCTGATGTCCTATCCGGAAGACAGCTAAATGCACACGCTGAGATTGTAATACCTGGTGGTGAGTAAATAGAAGATGACGATTTGCATGACACGTGTCCCCTATCAGCCAAGAAAATCAGAAAAAAATGAAATAAGAGAGACGCACTTTCTCAATAAAAATGGATAAAGGGCGATATAACATTTTCGACTACATCAAGCAATATGCAACCTACTTCTCCACCCTCTGTATCTAATGACATCCATCCTTTAGATTTCCTAAAAGTATTTTTGAATGAAGAAATTATTGACAAGATTGTAAGTTTTATTTCAAAATATGCTATATAGAAAAATTTTCCTTCCTTTCTCTTTTCCCTTGAAGGTATGTACATCTTTATCTGAGTTCTATTCCTTAGTGGATATGTTCCACTTCCACGTAGACATATGTTTTGGGAAAATTCGAACGATATTCATAATGAATTGGTTTCGAATTCTATCCGACAGAATCATTTGAAAAAATTATCAGATACCTACATGTCTGTGATAATGAAAAGCTTCCATCTGGCGATAAGATGGGTAAAATTCATACATTTCTACAAGACCTAAATAAATTGTTCTTGGAAAAGGCTCCACGAGGATAGAATATATCAGTTGATGAAGCAATGGTGCCCTATTTTGGGAGATATGGGCATAAGCAATTTATATGAGGAAAGCCTATACTTTTGGATTCAAAGCTTTAGTGGCTGAACAATAAAAAGGCCATTCCAGAGAGAAGCTATTCGTGCTTTACTTCAAATATATGACATAGAACCAAAAGCCACTGGTTCCATGAAAACAAAACTGCATGGCCCAGCTAATACAAATCACGGTGGGCATTTATTACGTCAGGAAATCCAAGGTTCAGATGTGGTGTATGTAAAAGTGAAACCATAAAAGCCTGCCAAAAATGTAATATTCCTTTGCGTGACAATTGCTTTGCAAAATTTCATGAACAAATGTAAAAAAATTGTAATACACGTTTCACAAACTTTTGATCATATGTTTTGTATTATTATTTATATCATAATTTACAGTAAAAAACCATTTCGAAACATTTTCCTATGTATTATATGTTGATATAATTGTCAATGCATTATTTTTAACATTCATGTATTAAGAAGGGCCCGTTCCCAAAGGGTCGTTTACGATCCATGCCAGATTTCTATGTTAAATTAATGGGATTAGTAAACGAACTGATATTTGTCACAACTTTGATCCAAATATATTAAATATGGCAATTAATTCGGTTTTGCAGAAAAAATATGTTTCGGGCATAAATGGGTTAAATATACAAAATTTCATTGCAATGGGGGTTACAACCTTCATCAACACCCTCCTGCATACGCCAATTATCATACCCATGTATTATTTCGGGGCAAGTGTTTCCCTTTACACTGACTATGTGGGGAAGAGTATCAAATGTCGAATTCAGGAATATCGTTCTGTTCAGCTAACAAAGCAGACCCGAGATTATTTTGCGCGAACCAGTGAAATCCGCGCCAAGTTCTTGTTGCAGACGATTATTTTTGCGAAAAGCAATAGAATTTGTTATTAGATATGGTCCGTTCGCGGAAAATTGACCAATGGTACCGTTAGAATTCACGGGAGCTGACGTCACAAACGGGTTGGTTCATTACAGTAGAGGGAAGGGCGTCATTTCATCAACTGGTTTTCCGCGAAGACAAACGCGAAACTTTTGTAAACGAAAGTCTCATGAATGCTACTCATAAATGAGCCTTATGAATGCTTTTCATCAATGAACGTTATGAATGCTACTCATCAATGAACGTTATGAATGCTACTCATCAATAAACGTTTGAACGATACTCATAAATGAACGCTACGAATCCTACTCATCAGTGAAAATCGTGAATGCAAATCATGGATGCTACTCATAAATGAAAGCTCGATAATAAAACCTGATTTTCTTTTTACAGTTTTGAAAAAAGCAATTTGAATATGAATTAATATCTGTGAAAAAAAAAAGAAAGAGAAACGCCTAAGACTTTCAGCGAAAACGAGTTTTGTGTGAATATCTTGTTTAAATCACAAAATGCTCGAATCTTTCTTTTTACAAAACAACGCGAATTTTAAAGAACAGCTAAAAAAAAACAGCGCAAAAAATTAACCTTGACAGATATGGTTAAAAATGCATTTTGAAATGATAGGTGACATAATAAATAACGAGGGAGATAAATTTCAATGTGTAAAAATTAGAAAAACAATATTTAGCATTTTTTCATGTAGGAATTAGTGATAACAAGAATATTAAATTAGGAAAAAATAGTGATGGGGAACAACAGCATTGGAGATTAGTTGTTTAAAAATAATTTCAGAGATTTTGCGTAAAAAAAGAATTAAAAACAAAAATGACAAATTATAATAAATAAAGTGCGGCAGAAAAAAAAAAAAGAGACTAAATTGAGATTTTACTCCGAAGGGTCCATTCTTCATAATTATACGATCATTTTTTAGTCTCGTTACGAGAATTTTCGAAACTTTAGCGTTTTTCTCGTAATCTTAATGATTATGAGATGAAAAATGCGTTGTTCGTAAAGCGCAAATTTAAGACATTTTTAATTACCATGATAATTAGCTTTTTCATCATAATAATTTTAAATGGGGTAATTCCATAAATGGCCATATTAGAATTAGCATAATTATTAGTACTATTCTTTGGGATTATTACCACTATTCAAAATTAAGTCCCTTTATCGGAACTTGAAAATATTATTCCGCTCAAGTTTTTTTTACTGGACGAATAGAGCCTGTTGTAATTGATTATAAATAGGTATAAATAAATAGGAAAGTTGCAGACGAGACAACGTCTGAGCCTTTAAAATAGTGGGGTAATATCTTTCCACTAATCTACCTCATATTTTCATAAATGTTAATGAGATCAACCATTAATTTTCATTATAGCTGTGGAAAAGTATTACTTTTTTCTAATGCGCCCACCATTTTTTGCTACTTCGCTATTTTGGTATCTGACAGTTTAAACTGTGGGATAAAGGCGGTTATCTGTCAGGCGTTCAATAAACCATATTAAATGATTGAGGTCATTCTAGGATGAAATTACAGTCTAACCATACATAGTTGGATGCCGAACCCATACTCAGCGGGACTAAGAGTGGTGGCCGCAATAATTGGGATGCTCATTTAAACTACTGGACGATTGCAGTGATTTGTAGAATGGTAAACGGTGAAGACAAATTACGTAGCACTAACAAAACGACAAAAAAGAAAAATTCTGTCCATTGGCTAACGTTAAAACCCCGGCAATAAAGAGAAAAAAACTTGGAAATTTGCAATTTTCAGACGCAAAATTTTTTCTCACACCACTTTGATCTAACCTCCTCAGATTTAACTGCGAATGGTTACCATTGATCAATATGATATAAGGAAATTTACATGCCTTGCCAGTAAAATGTACATTTTGTGCTATGTCACTTTCATTGTAGGTGTTCTATAAATGTCAGTTGAGGTCATATTAATTATAAAAGTCGATTCACACATATAATGCATGCAAAAATCCTATTCTTTTCGATATATGTCAGCATTTTTGATAATACTAATCAATTTACATGTCATTTGTAATATGGCAATCAAACATACATTACAGTGAAACCTGGTAAAGTGATTACCTTTGTAAATTAACAACTTGAATCAGCTGAATAAAGTGATCACTTTCTATAAGAGAAAACTGGTAGGGATTTATTCATGCCTATACTGAAGTCTGTCATGTATAGTGACCACATTTATGATGACCATTGCAATTCAGTTCCAAAAATGGATAATTTAGGCAGATTCAATTGCATATATGCTTCAAAATGATTGCGCAATTTGCACATGAGACGCGATTATGTCTAAAAAATGTTTAGTCACACACACATACTTATGTATATATATAGAGAGAGAAATAATAATAATTTTATATAGTAATTTGTAAACCAATATATGTTATTTATAAGCTGGGCATAATCAGTCACAATCAGTGTATATGGCGCTTAATCAGTCTATAAAAAGCAAATTTAATTATTATGATAAAACGATAATATTTCGATAAATATATATAGAGCTAAAGATTCTAAAAATTTTATTTGAGTTTCCAATATCAAATTCGGACCTATTCTTGCCTTAAAATCCGAGTTTTAACGTTCTTAATAAACTGCAAGCATAAGAAAATTCTTCAATTTATCAATATCATTTCTCTTTTCTTTGAGTAGCCAATAATTTTCCAATTTCTTAGCTGCTTTTATGGAAAATATAACTCGATGAGTAATGATTGTAAAATTTGCACTACTTTATATTGATAAAAGTTTTAATGTACTGAGCGGAAGAAAGTATAACATGCTTTTATGATTAATGACCAAACTTCCATTGAATTCATTATTTTTTTATTTCTGCTAATATCTTTCTGATTATTACACAATAGATAATATTCTCGCCATTACGATATCGTCGAATCTTTTGTTTGAAATTAAGTACCGTCGTACAGGAAGCGATTCGATAAGGGAAAATAAGGGGGAATGATAAAGGCGATTTGAAGCGATTGTCAAGCAATAATTAATAACCGAGAAACGGTGGCTAATATGGTGCTAATCATTTTTAATAAGCATGGAAAGACAGTTATTAGGGTCTAAATAATAAGCATCGTCGTAATAACTTCTCGAACCGAAGCAGGGTCTAAGAGTTAGTGTTAAGACAAGCATGAGTGTTCTGCCGTGAAATCCATAAGACACAACCAAGGAGATTTACGAGAAATTGTAATATAGTGTTAGTGATAATGGAGCTGCAGCTAGCAACGTAATACGACTTTAACACTCGTGAACGAAATAAAATTTAATCACGCGAAAAATAATTTTATATTAACAAGGGGATCCTTTCCGCTGATAAACGCATTTTGAGATGAGACAATAGGAATCGATAGTGTTTGAGCCCCTGATGAAGAACACGAAATCATGTTTTTGATAAAATCATGTGAAATTTTTTCTACTAATATTCAAAGTCCAAAAATGACACTTTTTTCGCCGGGTTTGATATTTTTTAAATGCACTGTATAGGAAGCAAATGAAATTTTTAATATCAATAAGATTATGAAAGATTATCGCATTTAACGGATAAAATAATAATAAAAAAAACATTATTCATCAGGTAATTCAAAACATGTAAAATCAACTATTCATGACGGATAGTTGGCACATTCGGCTCCGATTTAGATGAGTTGGCCAGAATGGGTTTCGAATACTTATTCCATTATAACAACCCTTCAAGTTTCTTTTACATTTCTTTTTCCAAAATATTATCTCATAAGGAAAAGAAACACATGAACACAAAAAAACGCATGTATGAAAATGAATAAATGAAATGTATGACCACATGGGTGTCCATTTATGAGATGTTACGTAAAAAATTTAATGGCACGCTATTTGAAAATGCATTTATTGTAATTAGAAAAAATGTTGAAAAAATTGTATGAAATTTGGTACATGTCATGAGGTTATGTAACTATACTTTTGAATTAATTTTAGGATAAGGTTTTTAATTTAAAAATTAAAAAAAAATTAAATTGTGTACTTTTCAGGGAAGTCGTGAAAGTGACGAAGTACAAAAAATTGTTGAAGCAAATTTATCACACGTGGGCATATTTTAAGAATAATAGAATTTTGCACTTATCTAGGATAAAGTTTTTATAGTCGATGAAATTCTCTCTACATTTTTGTATTTTCCTGGATTATGATCGGTATAACAACACTCAAACCAACCATATTGCAACATAGGGCGATATTTTTCAGATTTAAATTGATTATGAGTAAAATTAGACAGATCTTAAGTGCGAAAGACTTTATATGTTCGAACGTGATAATGAAATATTCCGCCAACTCATCTAAATCAGAGCAAAATGCGCCAAATATCCATCACGAATATTTGATTTTTCATATGAATTTTTTAAATGCTTTGAATTACCTGAAACATATTTTATTTTATTTTCTCCGTTAAATACGATGATCCTTCATAATCTTACCGACTTCAAACCTGTTTTTGCTCACATACAGTGCGATTAAAAATACAAAACCTTGTGTAAAAAATGTCATCTTTGGACTTTGAATATTAATAAACAATTCAGATGATTTCAGGAGAAAAATGATTTCGTATGATTTCATATTCTTCATAAGCGGTTCAAACACCACCGATTCCTATAGCTCTTATCTCAAAGTGCGTTTCTCAGTGAAAAGGGTTCCCTTGTAAGTTGTTATAAAAGTGTTTGGCGTATACTCATGAGGACTTTAAGCGCTTGCCACCATTCTTGAACAGTCATATACGCTGAGGATTCACCGAATTATGATCACATTTATTCAAACCATTTTGCACTCAATACTAGCAAAACTAGTATACTACAATAACACCTTTCTTAACGGACACCACGTTTTTAAGGTCAGATAAAAATTCCTTGGCAGTAAACTTCCTTCACAATAATACCCCAATTTTATATGTGTGGGTAAGCTTGTTATTTCAATTGATGAAAAAGTTGTCTGACGTGATGTGTGCAAAAATTTATCAGAATTCACTAAAGAAAAAACCGTGGTGCTCGCGATGAAGTGTTCAATTTTGAAAGCTGCAAAATTTGTGAGTTTTTCGGGAATGGCATTATCAAAGTTTATTGTGATAAAAGATACAAATGCGTAAACATTACCAATTTGAAAGGAAACTACAAAGGGCAGCAAATAGGAAACGATTTCATTTTCTTTTATCCTAACCATGAATGTATGGAAATTATGGTATAGTCTGTTTCTCGGAAAATTGACTAGTGGTCCCGTTAGAATTCACGGGAGCTGACGTCACAAACGGGTTGGTTCATTACAGTAGAGGGAAGGGCGTCATTTCATAACTGGTTGTTCGCTCGGACAAAGGCGCACGAAAAACCAGTTAATGAAATGACGTCCTTCCCTCAACTGCAATGAACTAACCCGTTTGTGACATCAGCTCCCGTGAATTCTAACGGGACCACTAGTCAATTTTCCGCGAACGGACTATAGAACGACTCGAAGACCTAGTGGGGTACGATCCCACATCTTCTGATTGCCAGAAAAGTATTCTAACCATTAAGCTACAAGTAACTTGTTATTCCTCTTCCGGTCACATGTAACTTAATGTTTAAAGCACTTGACCGGCAATCAAGAGATGTGAGATCTTACCTCACCAGGTTTCCGAAAATTCCTTTTCTTTCTGCGAGTTGTTCTATCAACACACTCTCTTTACCATAGGCAACACTTTGTTCACTAAAGGCAACAGGTTGTTTACTATAAGCAATATTTTGTTTACTATCAGCAATATTTTGTTTACTATCAGCAATATTTTGTTTACTATCAGCAATATTTTGTTTACTATAAGCAACACTTTTGTTTATAATATATAATTCGAATCTACCCGAATTGAACATCGTTTGATTCACTTCAGCGTCATGTCACTAAAACTGTCGTATGGGAGGTTCATAGTAAATAGGGGTTTCCTATTTTCTGCACGAAATCTTATAGATGAAATTTTTATCGATAAACGTTTCATATACTATTAAAAATATTGTAAGGTTTCAATTTGAATGACTTTTAGTTAATACATTATTCATTGAAAATAAATTGCCTACGGGTAAATCTATTGTGAGAGTTTCAATCTGTTGATAAACAATTTAATCTAGTTAATGCAATTATTTAAGTTATTAAATTAAGCTAATAAGGCGAAATTCGATAAATCTGCGCCAACAGAAACGAATCGAAAACTTTAATTCAGTTAGTAAATACGAATATTTTAAAACCCTTGTGAATTTCAAATAAATATCAATTCATATAATAATTATTGAATCTCCCTCCCTCTCTGTGTCTCTCCTTCAGAAATAGATAAAAAAAAAGAAAAGTGAGATAAAAATAAAGAAGAAAGAGAAAACGATTTGCGAGAAAAGAAAGTATCTTTTTTTTTTCATAAAAAGAAAAGTTTAAAGTGGAATACTATCGACGTTTTTAGCTTTCGAAAAATCATAGATTTTTCCCTTCATCTCAAAACATCGAACATCCACAATTTCTTCTTTGCCATTTAATTTCGATAAATTTTTTCGAAACTTTGTAACAAACAAATTCCCTTCTTTCCTAAAACATAAAGTTTGAAATTAAGGAAACAATTATTTCTGAATTTTCTATATATATGAGCTCGGGAGAAATGAAATCGTTTTTATCCTCGTTCAAGTGGAAGTCAAATTCCGAGTAAGATACGTTTCTATTTCCTCTCAGTTTGGGTGTATTTTCAATTGTTGTTTGTGCGTAGTGAAATGCGGTTTATAAATATGTAGTATCGCGTATTTTGGTTTGTAGCGAAGGGATTCAAATTTGACTTGTGCGTCTTAATAACTACAACTTAATCACGAAAAGTATGTGATTTGATCCTCACATCCCAATCTAATATGCGTATGCATGCGTTTTTGTCATTTCTAACAAAAGCAAGCTTTGGAAAGTCATATAACCGTTCAAACAATTAACTCGATATAAACGATGCAAGGTTTTGCTTGTTGAGAACAGTACCTTATAACATTATTTTTCATTTTTTAGCCATTTTTGGTCGGTTGAAATTAAAATGTTTTTATATATTTAAATCTTCCTCTGAAAATAGAATTTAAAATAATGTAAGCGCAAAATTAATTTTTTTTATTCCTTTTCAACGTACAGATTTCAAACAATTCAAATAAAATGTTCACCGGCAAGAATTCAGTGTTACCAGTAATATTTATTTATACTAAAGGATCTAAATCAAGCGAATATGTTGGAGCAGTTTTGGTGCACCGTAGAAAAATCATTAAAGGACAACTGCCACCAAACTTCATTTTAATTTATACAGCAGAACTGCATGTTTTTGACCTTGCATTGGAATACATTCTTAGCAACTCATTAGTTTCAACATTCATTTTTCAACTATTTTATTGGTGTTATGCAGAGTCTCGCAGCATTCGGGACCTTAAAATACACAAATAATTACTAAAAAATTGTTGTAAAGTGTTTCTGGATTCCAAGACATGTTAGCATCGTTGAAAATCAACAGGTTGTTATTGCTACTAAATACGCGACAATAGAATCAGACAATACAGACATGCTATTCATAGATTTTAAATGCAAATGATTTAAGACTTTTACACAATAAATAGCAATTAGTAGAAAACGAAACAAATGAACACTTAATAAACTTTACCTTGTAAAACTTGAAATTGGAATTTGGTCTAGTAACACAATTGGTTACATCTAGTAACAGAAAAACTACAGAGAGATAGTCCCCTCACTGGACTCCACATAAGCTATTCATGTTTTTCTTATCAACATCTTTTAAAGAGAAAGAGCAGTCCCATGTGCAATATTTGTAAGAACCTTTAACTGCTTTGCATATTTGTCCATTTGTAAAAAGTTCGATCAACAGCATTTATTTCCTTCTAAGTAAAATGACCAGAACCTAAGTGATATATTTCACGTAATTCTTTTATTTACAATATAACTTTTATTTATTTTTATCTGACATTGATTTTTTACAAAAGCATCCGATTTTATTAAACTCTTTCTTTTTGCAAACAATTTTTTAATTTTATTCAATTCACGCATACAAGTTAATTTTAATTCATTTGAGTTCGTTTAGCACTGCATGAACATTGCTACCTTTGCGTCATAATGTCTCCACTGAGTAAGCTGGCTGGTTTGGCACATCATATCTTTTCCTTAAAAGAGACCATGACGTGCTAGACGCATTATCATGTCTGCGGTTTTAATTAAACTACATCGTTCTTGGCTTTCTGGGATTGGTTTTTTGACTGATGCAGGCGTAGCTTATTTTTAAGCATGTTGTTGTTTTACACTACACTGTTTAGTAATAGTAATAATAATAATAATTGAAGAAAATTTAAAATCCATTTAATTATATAACCTTCTATTTCTGAATACTACTGCTATCACTCTTGTTGTCAATATGCCGTTTTATATTGTATGCATTGCATTTATATCAAGCATCCATATTTTATTTATTTACATTTTATTCCTTTATATTTTATTTAACAAATATTTATATTTTATGGAGTTGCATTTAATCAACTTTTTATATTTTATATTTACCAAATATTTATACAAAAATACTTAATTTAGTATAAGACTAAGTGACTAAATACAGTTTCAGTTAATGCGATATCTGTAAGAAAATATTCTTTTTAAATAAAGTACAGTGGGGGCGAAAATATGTTTACACTGGAATGGTGACATTTCTCACACGTATAACAAAAAAAACTATAACAGTAGAATTTTTCAAATTTAATGGAATAAGTATAAATCATGTTCCTTTATTTCTTGAAAGTTAGACTTGTAACACAAATTGGTTTTATGTATTTAAACAACATTTGAACCCTCTCCAGAATATGAAGAGCAAAATTAAGTTCAGAAATAAATAAAACATCGAAAAAAGTAAAACTCTAGTACTTAATAGGGCCTCCCTTGGCCCGAATGAATTCACGGAGCCATTGAGGTATGCTGTGGAACGACTTAGTTATAACATTTAGTGGGACGCTGCTGAAAGACCAACCCCTTTTCAATTACAACCTCACCGTGCATAGAGTCAAATTTGATTCCAAAGTTCTCCTTATATTTGTGGGTGTTCATAAGGACATCAATGAATACCAGATTTCCCGTTGCATTATTGGCAAAACAACCCCAAACCATAACTGAAGATGGGTGTTTGATTGTTAGCTGCAAATTCCTGACATCAAATGCTGTTCCATCTTTTCTAAACAATGTTTTCTTCTGTCGTTTTAATAGCTCAAACTTGCTTTCATCGTTCCACATCACATTTTCCCAAAATTTGAGTGGTTTGTCAGCATGTTGAATTGCAAATTCTAAACGCCTTTGTTTATTTTTGGAAGAGATGTAAAGTTTCTTACGTGCTCTCCTTCCTTTATATCTCGCCATGATTATTGAAATTTGTCTTCGTGACATTGTCTTTTTGAATTCATCTTGAAATTCTTCTTAAATTTCCCATCTTGATGTAAATGGGGTTTTGTTTATGGTTCTCACAATCGTCTTACGTTCCCTTTCTGTGAACTTTGGTTTTCTACCTGTCCTTTGGGCGCTTACAACATGTCTATTGGTTTCATAGCTTTTCACTATTTTCTGAGCTCCCATTGCACATATTTCGTACTTTTCTTCTAACTGTCTGTAGGATAATATGCCATCCCATATGTCTTTAATTAAGGCTGTTCTTTCAACCACCGATAGTTCCCGTGTTTTCCCCCATTTTCGCTTTACACTTTATCAGTCCACGACTCACATATTCTCATGAATTCTTGATTATGCAAATTAGATTATATGAAAATTACATGAACACAGAAATTTGCTTTTAATTTTACTTTTTTTATGTTTTATTTATTTGTAAACTTAATTTTGTCTTTCATATTCTGGAGGGGATTCAAATTTTGTTAAAATACATAAAACCAATTTATGTTACAAGTATGTAACTTTCAAGAAATAAAGACATGATTTGTACTTATTCCATTAAATTGGAAAAATTCTACTGTTAATAGTTGTTTTTTTGTTATGCGAGTGAGGAGTGTCAACATTCCAGTGTAAACTTACTTTCGCCCTCCACTATATATACTACATAAAAAATACTAAGTATGCCACTATATTTAATGTATTTATTTTATCGTCTCAGCAGAGTATAGTGACGAAACTATATTTTCTAGTCTCCTAAATTTGTAATTTGTTGTAGTTAGTCTCATAGTATTCTGCGTCAAGGTTTGTATAAGTACTTTTAATACTTATGTTTCTAATATCTTCGTTTTTTGTTTTATGTGTGTGTTTTTTTACGAAAATTGCAAATGGTTTAGAAATCATCATTTTCTGACATTAGCTTGAACTGTATTTCTACAACTGATAAATCTTTAAAATAATCCCACAAAAAGTTGAGTCTTGCATCGATAAATATAAATTTATTTAATTTAGATTTACTGAATGTATTGAATATGTTTAATTTAGAATGCCGAAAAAAGCCTTAATATCGCATTGCATAAGCCTAAATTGCATCTCGGGGTTCACAGTGAGTTAAAATACAGTAAATAAAAAGTCTTAGTAAAAACCTTTCAATCTAAAGGAATGCATTATTCATTTTCTCGAAGATTGATGAGGAAATCAGAGAGTAGCAAGTGAAAACAGTTACTTCTTGGAAAAGCTAAATTTCCTGAATGGTAAAATGTAGAATAAGAACAAAGCAAACAGAGCTGCTTAGACTTTTTTTCTATTTTAAGCAGAATTTAAAATAGATCTAACAATTTTGTGGTTTTGTTCCGTTCTCCTCAGATAATAATTAAAACATTCTGAAAACTTCTGAGTGACTTGTGAAGAGATCAGAAAAATCCTTTCGTCGACCTTGAAATTAAAATTACTATTGAAGAAAATAATGCTGTATGTTTACACAATACACTATCATTAAAAAATTGTAACACCCTTAGGTCTTGAACTTTACATAGGCTTTTAAGAGGGCATGTGACAGCGATGGTACAATATGCCCTTCTATAATAATAATAACAATTACATACATAAATAAATGTTTTGCAAATATAGCCGTGTTTATTTTTTTGAAATAACAAATATAAAGTACCAGGGAAGAGATTCACATATAAAGTATAAGCATTGCTGAAATCATAAATGAAATAGATCACCTAAGCTTTTAGACGCGTCAGCAGCAGTCTTTCAGCAGAAGACTGCTGCTAATGCATCCGAAAGTTTGAGTGATTTAATTTATTTGATGTTTTACCAACATTTGATCTTTTGTATATAAATGTATTTATCCAGTTTGGACTAATTTCCCTTAAAAATAATTCCCTTTCTGCCAAATGACGCCAATAGGATTTCTCGAAGCAACTGTTTCGGAGTACAGTACACAGTACTGAAACGTCAACACAAAGCAGACGACAAACAGTGTGAACCTTGTACTGTCATAAAATA
The DNA here is from genome assembly GCA_006491805.2 of Dysdera silvatica. Taxonomy (NCBI): domain Eukaryota; kingdom Metazoa; phylum Arthropoda; class Arachnida; order Araneae; family Dysderidae; genus Dysdera; species Dysdera silvatica. The sequence continues at coordinate 196,990,781 of QLNU02015360.1, forward strand.
TTGGTCCATATGACCCAATGTTTAGTATGACCACCCTGCTTCTTTAATAACTACTACGTATTGAAGAGGCATTGGAAGGATAAATCTTTGAACATATGTATTTCAGAACATTTTACGGATCAAAACAAAAAAAAAAGTCAAACATTTGACAGCACCACTGAGCTAACTACAGATGATATTATAAAACCACCAATTTTATCTGGAATATAGTCTAAGTTCTAACCTATCGATCCCTCCGCCGATGAGCAGCAGCTATCAAAGCAGGAGTGCTCAAAGGAGCATGACAAAAATGACATATGGGCGTTCCACAACAAATCAAATGCCATTCGACGCGCCTCACTGAATAGATGAAATATGTCAATGGACACAAAGCTGTCAGATCATACAGTCATGAGTTAGAGGTCATAAAAGGTCATTCTGTGAGGAGAATCTCCAATGTTATTAGGATTTTGCCTATGGGCGTTCCACAACAAATCAGATGCCATTCGACGCGTCTCACTGAGTAGATAAAAAATGTCAATGGGCGCAAAGCTGTCAGATCAATCAGTAGCAAGTTACAGGTCACTAAAAAAGAGGGCCAACTTGGCGATAGCCGGCCTCTACCTAACTGGAGATCCTCCTCATAGGGTGACCTTCTATGACCTCTAACTCGTGACCGCATGATCTGACAGCTTTGTGTCTATTGACATTTTTTATCTACTCAGTGAGACGCGTCGAATAGCGTCTGATTTCTTGTGGAACGCCGAAAGACAAAATCCTAATAACATTGGAGATCCTTCTCACAGAATAGCCTCCTATGACCTATAACTCGTTACTTCATGATCTGACAGCTTTGCGCCCATTGCATTGACACATTTTATCTACTCAGTGAGACGCGTCGAATGGCGTCTGATTTGTTGTGGAACGCCGTAGGCAAAATCCCATAGACATCTGGCATCGTCCTTTAGAACTAAGTTGCTAAGGTCAATATTTTATAAGATACAAGTGTGTAATGCTTTTACTTTTTTTTTTATTGGAATTTACATTTGTTAAAAGAGTTTAGCGAAAATATGTGAAATCGGCTGAGTCAGAAACCTAGCATTCAATCTTGCCTTTAAATCTATAGTCCGTTCGCAGAAAATTGGCCAGTAGTACCTTTAAAATTCAAGGGAGCCGACGTCACAGACGGCTTGTTTCATTTCAGTAGAGGGAAGGGCGTCTTTCATAATTGTTTTTTTGCGCGCGAAACGTACGTACGTACATACATACATACATACGCATGCACGCATACACACACACATACATACATACATTCATTCATTTAAACTTACGTTCATAAAACAAGAAAATAATTTAGATCCTACATGAGTAGAGCAGTTCAAGATAGATATGTACAGATATAATAGTTCAAAATACTTCCTTTATCCAGTGATAGATTAGCTTAGTTTGATATTATTGTTGATAATATATATTTCAACGCAGTAAGAGCTCATTCTAAATCCAGAAATTTAACAACAATATATTTGTTTAATGATGAACACTTTTTTAATATTTTATTGAATGATGTTGGAATAGCTTTGATTTCTTTTCAATTCCGCCTTTGTTGGATTAAAACTTCCTTTTTGTGAAAGATGAAATGCGAAGAAACGTGCTGTTTCCTGTTTTCATCGTTCTTCGAAAAATGAAAAAGATCGAAGACGTCTATTTGTCTTTGAAAGTGATCGAGGGTAAGAGACTAGCAATCCATCCTCTCGGCTTTTTTTAAACCTAAATTGAAACTCTCCGCTGCATCCTGCGGGCGCCGTAACCGTATTTGTATTCTCAGAACTCAACGGCTATCTGCTAGCGTAGCACATTGGCTTTCGGCATTTTTTGCATTTACAAAAGCTCTCTCATAAGCATGAACTGTAAGAAACTCTACAAGGACTACTCTATATTTATTGACATGCAGAGACTAAAGATCGAGACTTCTGTAACATAGTACATACTTCCGTTGAATTTTTATCTCTGAAATCTTCAAAAAATATTCCCCCTGAAAGCTACTAAATCGTTACTATGACAATATTCTTCTTTGTATACAGGGTGTTCGTAAACTCTTTCAACAAAGAAATGAGTGATAGTACACATTAAGACGAACAATATTTGTCATGGAGCATAGAGTCGCATTGCACTCATAGTACCGAAAAAGAGTAAGCTCGGGAAACGTCCAGCATGCACAAGTGTTTACAACCAGTGCATGAGATGCGCAAAATGCCATCTCCTAATCATCTACACACTTGATCAGCTGATCTAATTTGCATCTTAAAATTTTCATGCGCTGGTTGTAAATACCTGTACATACTGGACGTTTTTTGAACTTTCGCTTTTCTGACACTTTGAGTGGAATGTGGCTCCAGGTTCCATTGTAAACATTGGGGTACTACCACCACTCTAATTTTCTTAAAACACTTTACGAACTCCCTGTATATTATTGTATTATAGAAATTATAAGCATTTTTATTATTCGTTTATATTTATTATCATGTCATATTTAGTGAAGCCAATAATACATATACAGCACATATACAGTAAAACCACTCTGAACGACCACCTCCCTTAATGAACAATTTTTCTTGAAACAAATTTCCCCCCGTAGACTCAATGCTAAATTTACCTTCGTTCAGTGACTATTACAAACCACTCTCCCTCTAAAAGCGGCTACATTTTCAGGATTGCGCAGGAGGAGAATTTCACTTTCTGTTTAACTTCTG
>QLNU02015360.1:196993609-197038365 GCA_006491805.2 Dysdera silvatica
ATATTAATATATTACTATGTTTAATTATTCATACAGAGAATATCCTATATTTGTACTTGGCTTTTCCTCAAGTCAAAAAATACTAAATATTACTTGGAAGATTTTTAAAAGTTTAATTTCGATTTTAATGTGGTTCCAATTTTTTCAATAATGTGAACGTTCTTATTTACACCATTCAGGACTACTTATTTACCGCAGAGTTGAATTGACAAACCTCGGAAATAAAATTCATAAAACATTACTGTGAGGATTTATTTGTAAATTGCTTGCAGTATGTAATTACTGAAACACTTATCCATAGATTAAGTTTCTAGTATACTGAAATTGATGAGGATTTCTCTTTTTAGTCGAAGTCATTATAAAATATCAAACTTCATCCCTTTTTCGTTTTAAGGATTCATGTATATTTGGTGTATGTAATGGTTTAAACATGTATGTGAAGTAGTTTCTTTCGACAACTGAATATCGGTAGTTTAATACCAACGAACTATCAGACGACATACTTCCATTGCAATTTTCTACGAGTAGTCAACATTCAATGCAAACTCATCAGATGAACCAATAACCTCTCTCGTTCAGTAGCTTTCTGCAGTTTCAGCAATCCTTAATTGCGTCTTACATTTTCAATTACGTGGAAAGAACCCACTTGGATAAGATATACTCTTTTGAAGCTATCATTTATTTCGCGGATATTCAACCTACTGTAAAATGCAGTATCAAATCTAGGCAGCTGGATATTAAAGTGGTAGATAGTAAAGAAAGACGGCTGTTCCTCTAACGTTTCATTTCCTTTCTTATAAGTGTTTTCTATGACACGAAGCTCTCTTGTTTATCTGTGTTTTTATGGATCAAGGGCAGGAAAGTCATGCTCCGCCGGAACCGTACAGAATCCGAACCTCTGCAGCCATGGGAATCATGCCCGGGTAAACCGTGGGCAGAAAGACAGCACACATTCAACGATATAGGAATTAGTGGCACAGTACATGAATACCTTATCACCACTCTGTTGTGGGGCAGGGGATCTGCATTTTTTCGAGGAATTCGAACCTCCTAAAGCCTAAAAAATCAAACCTCATTCAGACTACAGTTAGCCGATAAGCTTTTTTTTTTCCTTTGAATCGTTGGGAGTCGAATCCGGATTAATGGCACGATAGGTGAACGCGTTGCCACTGCACCACCGCAGAGCCATGAAACAGTCTCTGAGCCCATGTTGCCGCCGGTAAAACTGCAAAATCCCTCACCTACTGAATTTTCTTTCAATTTTGCCAAAAGTGGCTGGTAACGAGCGCAATAACTTTCCGTCATGTTCGAAATGTGATTTACGGAGTTTGTTTAGCACTGAAATTCCCTTAATCGGTGAATGCCTTGTGGGGGTGCCCCACACACCCCGCTACAAGAAAACGAAAAAAAAGACACATTAGATAAGCCTGAAATTCGAAAGCGTTGAGTAACAGTGAGGGAAAACAAAAGCGATGTATGACGCGGGTGTATGATAACAGAGAGAGAGAGAGTGTATGACGTCATAAACCTAACTACTGCTATTTTCCAGAGGTTTCAGGAGGAGAGAGAACGTGGTGACGAACTGTACAGTAGCGCTTTGTCGCCTTGTTTAACTCAGATATATATCGCGCGTTCCTGTCAAATGTTCATATTTTTATCTAAATAAGTTAAATCAGATCGAAGGTGATTCGGTCCCGTGTAAAGGTGAATATTGTTTGCTTTTTATCCAATAAAAGAGTTATTTTCGCCCGAAACTCGAGGATGTACCTGTGAGACATACAATGCGTTCTCACTTTATATTTGTTTGTTTCAGAGGAGAAATGGCAAGTTGAAAATATTTGTTTGTGTTGGCATATAGTAGAAAGAGAATAGTATCTACTTTGACCGTAATTTAAGATCCCGCTTTAAAGCACGATGAAGTAAATTTAAGGGGGAAAGTATTCCTCAGATAAGTTGCTCATCTTTGTGTGACTTACAGGGTGCCCCAAAATAGATTCTCATAGGAAGTACCTAGATTAAAGATAGTTAAATTTTCTGAATGAGACTTTAACCGCACTATTAACTGTAGGCTATAAGAAGGGAGTTTAATATTTCCTTGATGCAATGTAATACATCAATGCATAAAGATAATAAATAATATTAGTATTATTTACTCAATCTAACCACTAATCTCACATATCATATGTAGCTAAATGGTTAGATCACTTTTTCGACAAAGAAGAGATGTGGGACACGATCCCGCGTCTCTTCTTTGTCGAAAAAGCTCTAACAACTAAGCTACAGGTGATATGCGAGATCAGTGGTTAAAGCACTTTTCCGGCAAAGAAGAGACGTGGGATAGTATCCCACAAGGTTTCCGAAAATTATATTTTTCTGCGAGTTGTTTTACCACACAAAACAATTGTTTACAATTTCCAGGTTATATGCTAATTGATTCTTTAATATGCATCACGAAAACACGAATGTCTTTCAGTATAAACTAGTAGTCAAATAACCATGAAATGCAGAGAAATGTAAGCAGTTTTCGGAAACGTGGGCTTCAAATTCTTATAGTGTTCAACTTGCATTTCCTAGACTCCTACAATATAGAAATATGTGTAAAGTGAACAAAATACGCAATTCTTGTTCCCTATCTCAGAACTTTTGATTTGTCATTCGGTTGTTCGTAAGACATGGCTCGAAAATTTCTCCGACGTATTCAATTTTCTAGTTCAAAACAGCAAGGATGTTTACTTCATTCTTAACAATGTCGCTTCCAATAAAATATTTTCAAATTTATTTCGACGTAGTTTTATATGTAGAATTTTATGATACGTTTGTTTGCAGTCGTTTTCAATTTTGAGATTCTGAAATAAAGCAAGTGCTTTGAAAAATTATTTTAAAACATATTTGGCTTCTTCACTCGCCTATTTTCAGATATTTGTCTTTCTTAAATTTCAATTTTGAAAACATTGTTAAAATTTCTGATAAAATATCAAATACATCATCACAATCAACTATTATCTATTCACTTCTGGACAGTCTCTCCAAGTTCTCTCCATACACGTTAGTTTTGAGCAATTCGGTTTAATATTATTCAAGCTTGCATTCTTATTTCATTCACCCATATGGTCTGAAGACGTTTTCTAGGTCTTTGAATTATTTTTGGATGTTAAGCATTCCTGTTAAGAATTTCGGTTGTCCATCCTTTGTTAACTCTTCAAACAATATGCCCAGACCATTGATTGCTGTTTTAGTTTTTATCAGTGATGTTCTCAGAAATTTTTTGCTCTCTCATCCAAATATTTTGTTTTCGATCTCTTCAAATTATTCTAAGAGGGAACCTTTCCATGCTTCTTTGACAGTTTGCAATTTACTTATTGCTTTTTTCGCTAGATTTTTTGTTTCTGATCCGCAGGAAATAAAACCCTGTTAGAATGCATAATTTGAAAGCCTTTCTTTTCAAATATAAAGGTAAGTTTTCCTTCAAGATATTTTGTCCCTTCTTCTGAAAATAGTTCAGTTAAGTTTACTACACTTGTGGAGTTAACTCATAACGTTTTCTTCCATTGATATAAGTTTGCCAAATTAAATATATATGAACTTGCACTATCTAGCCCACCGTCATCAATCTGCAATGAGTTAATAGTAACCGCACTCCTCAATAGCTCCTGCAAAACCGCGTTACATTCGGACTTGGATAATTTTAGAAACATAATTCGTAATCATTCATGAACACCCTCATTTTGTTATTCTGTATCTATAGGTAAAAAATATGTATTTCCATACTAAATCTCATTAAAATATTTGGGCATTTTTTTAGGAAATTCCTGATTTTGTATTTATTTGTTTAATTTTGCTCACCATGGTGTATAAAGCTCCCTACAAACGCTTATGCCCAAATTATTATAATTAAAAGCTAGTGCAGAAAACCTGAACCAGACAAAGAATGGCTGGAAATAAGAGGTGTGTGGTGTGCTTCAACTAATTAAAAGCAAACGTTAAACGTATATAATACAGATGGCTGTTATAAGGTTGTGCTAAAACTTGGGAACGAAATCTTACGTGCCGGGAAACCTCTATTCCTAACGGCTCAAGATTTCCAATAATTATCATTCTGTACATTCGACACGTGAATCCTTCCCAAAAAGAAGGAAGCCCTTAAGTGAGCGTATTAGAAATCCTCTCGTTCACCCTTCGCAAAGTCCAACAGCAGTCATTACTGCAGATATTTGGGATTAATGATTCCTGGATCGTGGAACAGCTCAAGCAGCTTAGGATAGTGACCAGGGCCAATCTCAATCGATTATAGCTGCAAAAAACAACACGAAGGCTAACCCTCAGGAACAGGTCGTGGACGAAGAAATAGAGATATGTCTTCATATATTAATCCCATACATGGTGTTACATTTTATTTTACAGACGTCGAAGAACTGCATCGAAAACAAGCGTTCAGCAAGATTCATTGTCTTCAAATGCGAATATTTTTAAAGAGATTCGCTGCCATATCTTTAAAAATAAAGTTTTGAAAAGTACTGAAGCGTAAAACAGAGTGAGCAAAGAGCGTGCAAGAAAAACTTCGAAGCTGTCATTGTATTTTATTAGATTATTTCTAGATAGCTGCCAGTTAATCTGAGTTAGCTAATGTGCCCTCATATTGCTCAAACTTAATTAGTTTTCTACCATCAGGGGAAGCTTGAGGGCAGGGCTATCCGGGCGGCCGTTTGGGGCCCCGTTTGGATGAGGGCACCAAACTGAAGTCAAGTTTTTTTTTTAATTTACCCAACAGTAGAAAATCTCTCTAAAAAGAGACAAGTTTAGAGAAATTTTTAGAGACATCTTTAGAGAAATTCTTTCAGAGACTTTTGGCCACTTTTATAGGGTATATGGCTCACTGTGCATCTGTGAAAATCTCCTGATTTCTCTGGAGGTGGGGCGCCAAAAAGCAATCTGTGCCAGGCCGCCCGGGTTCAAAATCAACCTCGAGCCGCCCCTATCTACCATGATTTATATACTTACATTTATATCCGTGAAAATTTTGTTGATCTGCTTGTACCTTTCCATTTTTAATGAACATTAAATTTATTTCTCAGATTTTTAATTTCGAAAAATACTTTTAGTTTCACATTAAGCTATGCTTTGCTGCATAAAATTGTTTTTCAAAATTTTCAAAACAAAACTACGTGTAACAACTTGAAAACTATACGTGTTTACACAGTTCTTCATGTTCAAAGGTTTATCTCCTATTCAGTACGTGTAGATTCCATTAATATTGTCTTCGGTCATAAATTCTAAACATAAATTTGTGGTGAACTGTGTTTATTTAAAAAAGAACGCCAATACAGTTATTTTATAATTAAAGCAAATGATACATAAGATAAAAGGTTATTTGATGTAAATCATGCATCTTACACCATCTTTTGATTTTGCATCCGATGAAAAAAAACCCATGTAATTTAAGAGAATTTACACATTCATGTGAATTATTATTATTTGTACATTCTTTAAATATGTAATAGAAAATAATTTTCAACTTCACATATCAGTGCAAAATAATAAAGTGCGTTGTATGTGTTGTGCGTTGGTTGGTTAAATTTTAATGGCGTACGGGCATCACAGTTATTCTGCGTCATTCAAAGTGAGGTTGTACGCGAGATGTTGTGTCTATTAATACAACTTTCGCATTAATATGGCATGCAAATCAACGTGTAAAGAAGTTTCGGATGTTGTAAAGAAATTGACCTGCTTTGGCGCCATTTAGTGGTAACCCATATGGCTAATATACGGATATTCCGGGTTCGATTGCAGCAGGTATTAGGTGCTCTCTGTTTTTTTTGGTTTTTTTTTTGTAGATCCTTGCGTCGGGATTTGATAATCCGGCCGAAAGGTGCTGGGATTAATCGGAAAAGTGTAGGTCTTGACGCAGCATAAATTTCGCTAGTCTTGCGTCTTAAAAACCATAAACAAATCATTTGTTTATGGTATTTACAAATGTTATAAATTACTAGATTGAGTAACATATTAATAAAAAATAAAATGCCTCCTCTTTTGGAAGGAGATTTTTACATATATATTTCTTGCACATAGAAAATGTAACAAAATTTGTTCTATGGTTACATATTTTACAATAACTCAGAGAAAGGTGTACAGATAATGCACAAAATTCTTAGACAAAATTAAACATCGATTTACAGAAACGCTAATTGTAATGAAAAGGTCATTTCAAAATGATGTTAAGGTTATTTATTGTTTGAGTTATTTATTATTAGGGTTATTTATTGTTAGGGTTATTTATTAGTCCATTTACTCTAAACATGGCATGCACATTTACCGACTTTCTTAAATAATTAAAGTATAGTATGGAGAAATTAATTATCAGAATTGTGTTTGTGTGGGGTTGATCTCCACTTCTTTAGGGCTTATATTAGAAATCGTTTTTGGTTTATGATAGCTGGAGAAAAGAAAATTAGCTTCAAAGTTGGGCCGGACCCAAACCAGCTACCTCAAGGTTGTTGACCCGAACCCAATGCCTTGCCTATATATATCATCATCATATTCAACCATTATCTATCCACTGCTGGATGAAGGTCTCTCCAAATGCTTTCCACACAAGTCTATCCTGGGCCATTCGTTTCCACGTCACCCCAACCTCTTTTCTTATTTCATCCACCCATACATTTGGCACTTGGATAAATATTCATCCAGCTAGGAAATTGACCTTTTCAAATTTTTAAATTAATTATCTCTGATAATTAAAACTGATTTAAACTAATTATTCCAACAGTCATTATAAAATTACAGAAATCACTTGAGAGAAATGTTAAAAGAATAAATCGTTCAAAGGTTTATTTTATGAAAAGTTGAATCGAAAGCTGGAAGGTTTTAAAAACTTGCTAATTGCAATTAATCAATCAAGATATGAAACTCCAGTCGTTCAACTTTTCATCCGCTCAATGATTCTTCGATCAATTACTTTTTTTATCGGTCAATAACTCGTCAATCAATAATCAAATCTTAATTCACTTAGTAATTAATCACTCAACAAGTTCTTATTGATCTCCCTGAGTAATTCAGCGACTGAGTGATGGTTTAATTAGTTCTTTTGTGGCAATTTGCAGTTACTTTTTTTCACTTTTTTATTTTTATTTTTCATTTCATATCATTTGTTCTCGCGGAATAAAAATACCAGATTGTTCGGGACAAGTCCTTTGGCTGCTAATTTTTCCGGGAGCGCGTTGCGTCAGAGATGGACGTCCTGGAATTACCACGTCCGGATAAATTAGACAGAGAATTAATTCTTCTGCAATCACCAGTTGTAAATCTATAGAACCGTCTATATTGGAAGCAGAACAGGCAGTTAAGTCAAGAAACAATTAGGCTTAATTCGATTAATGTGGTGATTAAACCTCGTTAACATTTGTTTGGGACGAAATCCAACTATTTTAATCAGTGTGATGTCATTTCTTTACATGACTCGCCACGTAGTCGTTTCACACATGTTCATTTCTCAATGTGCCGTTGTCGTTTCGTATGTGGAAACCTTACAGCATAGTGTGTTGAAAATAAGAGTGAAATGTATTATAAGAAAAGTAACCAATGATTCTGCATATAGGTGGTTAACTCATTTGGTCTATATCTGGGTATATTATGTGGCGTCTGTGGTACGTCTAACCAATCAATTGAGAAAGGAATCTTTCCAAATTTAACAACTTTCTGTAGCTTATTTCAGGCTAATAATAATAGAATCATAGCAACAAGTTATATTCAGCACATGTTATATGATATATACCATGGGAAATATATGAGTTACATACAGGGACGATTATGTTGAAGAAAAATGGGGTGTTTTACATGGAAATACGAGAATGGATTAAAAATAATTAGCGACCGTTTCAACTCAACGATGATAAATATAAGCAAAACAGTTTTTTTTTTTACTTTTAACGCAGTAATGTCAATTAATAGAATTTATTGTGACTATGCCAGTTTACGAAAATTTTAACGTTTTCTTAAATGATTATCTTGATAAGAAGTACCGGGTTAATTTAAGTAGTCTATAGGTTAACAAGACAGCATTCCCAGGCGCAGAGAAAAGAAGCTTTTTTACAAAATCCAAAACTAGGATATAGATCTAGGCGAAGGGAGAGACGCTAAAATTTTCTCTCTGTTTAGGATGGGGGAATAATTTTAGTCCGACCTAATTAATAAGTATCTAACTAATCAGAAACGTCTAATATAAAAGTATAACATTCTACTTCTTTCTTATCAAATTTAGATACAATCAAATCGATCACGATTCTTTAAAAAATGCCGATTAATATTTTTCTTTGTAAGAACGATGACGGTCATTTTCTCGATGCTAAAAATTGCTAGGATAATCGCGTTTTACTGTGTACAAATTACAGTTTATTTTACTTCCTTCTATTGGACTTTCCTGTGTTCTCGTTTATGATAATTTACTGTGTAATTTTACTGTATTCTAGTTTATGCTAATTTACTGTGTAATTTTGCTGTATTCTATTTTATGATAATTTACCGTGTAATTTTACTGTATTCTAGTTTATGTTAATTTACCGTGTAAGTTTACTGTATTCTAGTTTGTGGTAACTTTCTGTGCAATTTTTCTATATTTTAGTTTGTGCTAGTTTACTGCGTAAATTTGCTGTATTCTACTTTATGGTAATTTACTGTGTAATTTTACTGTATTCTAGTTTATGGTAATTTACTGTATCGTATTATATTGTAGTTTACTTTATAGTAATTTACTGAATTATGCATGATTTTCTATTGTTCTTTACACTCGATTTAACTACCTTAATTGCAGCCTCGCAGTGACGCTTTTGGCGCATAACCCGGTCTGATTCCATCATCTTTCCATAGTGCAGATCCACTTGGTTTGGCGTAGAATTATCCTTGTTGACCTTGCGCCATAAAAAGTCAACCAACTATTTACCGCAGATTCACAATCGGGGGTTTAATTCTTTAGGCAAATAAGGTCAATTTTTAGGTTCCTCGGTAAACTGTAGGTCCTCGTATGATATAACATTAATTGTCCTTGCGTAATAAAAAATATAAAAAATTAACTTCTACAAACTTAATATAACCCGAGATAAATAGGATCTGAAATCATTGACCTATTTTTTAAATGCACAGTCTTTATTTTCATAGTGTGATAGTTTTCTTTACTTCCACCTCAAGAAAATAACCATCCAAAGAATATAATACTTCCAATTCTTGTTTATAAATAAAATACAATTAAATATATAGAATAAAACTAACAGAAAGAATATAATAATAATTTTCTTTAAGTAATTAATGATATCCCATATATAGATATAGGCAAGGGTGGATAGAAGGGGAGGTCAAGGGGTCATGACCCCCCCCCCCAAAATGTGTTTTTTCACTGTAAAAAATTCCAACTTTTATGAAAAATGAAGGGTGTTATTCCAAGACCATGGCAAATTCTGTCCTTGAACCCCTCAAAATGAAAGTCTGTGTCCACCCTTGGACATAGTTGTAATGATGATGTGTCAATTCTTGGGATACATGTCATTCGGTATAAAGTTTAAAATAGATTATGGCCAGTGGTACTGAAGGATTTCAGACCACTCGTTTAGGACATGCTCCCATAATTTACAGTATTTTGTATTAATAGTGCAAAAATACAAAGTGTCAATTCAGAGTAAAGGACATATGATAATGCAGTTTTTTATTCCATGCATAATGTATTTTAAAACAAGGTACGGTAATCTGGCAGAAATGGCACAAAGTTGGATACAGGGAAACTGAATAAAATATTTTTCGTGTAAGCTTGCTTGGTAGGGAATTCACAAAACTGGAAATTTCAAGCTTAAAAACTTCTTTTATTCTCATTCTACCGAATATACAGCTAATCCTTTGAGGCTATATTTTATTGAATTTAAGTGAGGATATTTTCTTTTTATACGAACGATATCCTCGTTTAAGAAATGCGTTTTGTCGTAATTCCACAAAGATTTGTGGGACCATTTCAATTTCTTATCGCAACATACCAGGGCAGAGCTTTACAGAAACTCGGCCAAGATTGTATTTGCTTGTTCATTTCAGGGTGTTTATGTAGTCTACTTCTTTCGCACCGGAAGTATTTTCCTGACAATTGTGACATACTCCATGTATTTTGCTCCTAAGTGAAATCCAATAACTGTTTGGTAGTGGTGGTGGTGGTATGGTAAAAAAAAATTTTTAAAGTGCCTTTTGCTTTGGGATAGCTTTCTCAGAAGTTACAAACAGAAAACGAAAGTTTTTTAACATAACATTTTTCCAAAAATTTGGTTTGTGCATTGGAGTATGAAGATTCCATTCATTCTGAATTAAAACGCATTTTCTTAATACATATTAAAACGCATGTTCATATACAAAAAGATGTGTCTTATAAAGAAGATGATGGGCGTAGGGATTAACCTGCCACTAGCCTTTTCGTCAAAAGGCGACGATAACTAAAATTCGGCTAGAAAAACTGTCGGCAATTCGCCGAGAAGCTCCAAATAAATGGGCCAGGGGGGAACGGAATTTGATTTTAAGGCTGCATGTTTTGAATGGTGCACTTTTCTAATTCGGCTACAACTTCCCTATTTCGGCTACAAATTTAGGTGCAAGTTAGCTGAAAAGCTACAAAAATGTCTTTAGCAGGTTACTGCCTAGATGGGAGCACACCCACTACCAGCTCTGCACTACATCCTTCCATCGATAACGTATTGTCCATTGTATAATTAATTGCTCCAATATTTGTTCATATTCTTATATCTTAGTTTTGTTGGGTTCTTTGGATTTGGTAAGTTCTATGTCAGTCCAAGTTTAGTTATTCATTATTTTAAGTTCATATGTATTTTCCTCTGCTTTTTATGTTGTTTTTTCTTGTCAAAGTTTCAATGGTGTTGATTTATTTTAGTGTTCGGTTGATTACGAATTTAATATTAATATTTTTATTAAAAGAATTGATTTTGTAATGTTATTTAGTGAAAGAAAATTCAAAAATAATTTCCTGTTGGAAATTGTAAAAAAACACTACAGGAGCTAAAAAGTCCCATCTCATCCTGAAAAAGGTATATGGCTCATTTGCAGTGAAGACACATTCGAGATAAGGATAAGGAAATACATAGCATATTTTCCTTTTACGGGAAAAGTGAAAACGGTACAAAATATTTAACTGAGAAAAATTTAAGCTATATGCAACTCGACTTCACAACAAAAGCATGAAATAAGAACAACGCTTACGGCATAAAATTTTCTTTTTGTGGTAAATAGCTTTTGTTAAGGACTGTTCAGGTTTTGGAGAAAAGTGTCATTAGGTTCCACAAAAAAACTTCGCTATTCAAGATACCGTCTTTCCAATTTTGTTTAAATAGAAGATAACGACACTTATAGAAGCAGAGGATGATAGTCGTTTTAAACTTTGCATGGCTTTATTAACTGATGCTCCACTGCTCGAAGTTTTCAATGAGAGAGGCACAACGGTTTATCTTGAAACCTAACCAGGAACTCGAGTTTCTGGGATGATCCAGGAAAAAACTGGAAAAATCTTTTCCCGGGCCATAAGATTGGAAACGATTAGGGGTGGCTTTTTTGTGAGTCAGGTTCCGTTCAGGAAGAGAATGAAAAAAAAATTCACGCCAGGATAAAGCATCGCCTGGCCTGGAATTGATGGTTCGACTCTGTTGTCTTTTTTAAGGCTGTTTTCTTTCTCTCTATTTTTTTTAGTGGAAGTTTTTTTGAGAAAAATCACGCTAAACGAAAGGCAGAGGGAAGGAAGAGTGCGGAAATTGGTTTTGAAGAGACTGAAGAATCCGCCATTTTGCTTTTATTTGTCGCTAGCTGCTACTTATTCAGAACTTAACTGGTAGCACCTTTTTAGGGAGGTCTATGGCTTCATAATCATTGCAGGGCCATATCCTGCTAGAACATAACATCTCTAAGCGTAAGTTTCAAGCTAAAAATATTGAAGTTCTACTTGTCACCTTCCCATCCACACATATATACATCCACAGATATATATATTTTTTTAAATTGAGAAACACTTAAAACGCAATTAAAGATAAATAAGTAGGATACAGTTCAAAATAAATTTAAAATTTTTAAACAAATTGTCGTCTGAAGAGAAATGAAACAAACACTGAAAACCAAAAAAAAAATTGTTGATTTACTATTTTAAGTAGTTTTGAGCTGACTATAAAAGGGTTTAGTTTTGCTAATCCGAGAAACATTTAAGCCGAAAAAACAACAAGAGGATTACACGAAAGTGTCCGTAATATAAAAATATATTTTCCGGCAATTTTATTGAGTTATAACAGGGCTATATTCTCAATGAAGCTGCCTTTTTCAACTTTTTCTACTCTGGTTAAAATTGGTAATTTGCAACTACGTTTTCGCTATAACTGCGCTTTTTGTGTGGCGTAAATTTAGCCTTTTGCCTTTAACCATGGCAAAACTGCAATACTCACAGAATGAGGGTATTTTTCTCCCACGCTGTCCTCCTCTCACTAAAGATAGCAGAAGTTACGTTCGGATAGTACATAGCAATAACTTATCCAAAACAAACGCAAATTAACATCTCAGCTCATCAATAAATTTAGATGTCTAAACTCTCACCAGCTTTGTTTTTCTAAATTAAAAATATATTCATTAACTCTATTCGGTCCTATATTCCCGCTTGTCAAATATAGAAAAAACAAAAACAATGTAAACAAGTTTTCCTTTTATTCTCAGCGTGTTATTAAATCAAAACTAACCTAGTGTTCATCATAAAATGTGTAAAAAATAAAATGTGGATAGATGAGACCACTGGATTGGCAAGAATGACTTCTATAATACGCGCGGTTATACACGTGGAGGAGAGTCTGGTAATAAAAATTAAAAAGCTATTGCTTCCTGCTGTCGTCCATTTTTAAACTAATCGTCTTACATAATTTTTCTCAATTCAAGTACATTAATGCAACAACTTAAAAATGAGGCACCAGATGTGTGATCATAAATTTTAAATTGAGTGAATATATTGACTTGACTTCTGCATATATTATATTTTCCGTCATCTTTCGATTTTAATGTCAAACGTTCACGTATATTATGCAAATGTGAGGTTCTGAATAAGCATGTAACAATTTGTATAAAAAATTTAAAAATTCTGAAGCATTTTAAGCATTTATTAGTTGGAATTTTTTCTATATTAGGTAAGGACGCGTATGGGAAAAAATATACATAATACAATATTTAGAATGATAAAAACGTGTGTGGTGTGTTCGGAAGAAGTTATTTCTTTTATTGAAGTTGCAAATATTTCAGGAAAACTATTTGGGTTTAAAACTGTTTAATAATGTGCAGCGTATCTGGTAAGAGACCCTTTGCTAATATTCTAATCAGGAGCTCATATTTATAGAGTATACATGCAGTGTATATACGGCATACATATTTATGCAGTATGCATGTATATTTTACTAATTTATACTGCATTCATATACACTCTATAACAAAAAAATCGATGCACCAAGAAGGAGTTGTCCGATTGTAATGAAATTTCGTATGCAAAGACATTTTGACCGAACATGCAAATGATTAAAATTTGGTGTCCAATGAATGAATAGCGGGAACTCCAGCGCATCGGAACTGCGCATTCAGCAGGTGTATATAAGGAGCGATTCTCAATATGTGGTCAAAATTTCTGTTGCATTTTGACTGCGGATATCTTACGTCGACTGTAACAATGCCTCGCCGAAAGATTCGTGCTCATTACGAGCATATGTCAGAGTTTGAAAGAGGTTGTGCTATCGGATTGAAAGAGGCTGGTTGGACGAATCGAAGAATCGCTGGACATGTGGGTCGAAGCGATGCGGCGATTGGACGGTGCTGGCAAGAGTGGGTCAACAACGGCAGATGTCAGCGTCGGGACGGCAGCGGTCGACCTAGGGCCACAACAGAACGGGAAGACAGAGCGATTGTCAGAGCAGCTGTCACAGCACCGGATTCGTCGTTATCAACTATCCAACGTGTGGCCCGCACACATGTGTCCAACATGACCCTCTGCAGACGACTGAGAGAGCGGAATTTACGCTCGCGTCAACCGATACGCCGCGTACCTCTCACGCCTTTACACCGTCAAGTCCGATTACAGTGGTGCCGGGCTCGATCAACTTGGAACTGCGCTGACTGGGGACGTATAGTCTTTAGTGACGAGTCCCGTTTCCAACTGTGTCCTGACGACAACCGCAGACGTGTCTGGAGACGTCCAGGGCAGCGTGGGGATCCTGCCCTTACTATCGCACGCCACACATGCCCACAACAGGGCGTTATGGTCTGGGGTGCCATCTCCTTTGATAGCCGGACCCCTTTGGTGGTCATTTCTGGCACACTTACAGCACAGCGGTACGTAGACGACATTCTACGACCGGTTGTGTTACCGTTCCTTTTGCGACACCCTGGACTTACGTTTCAACAAGACAATGCCCGGCCGCACACGGCACGTGTTGCTATGAATTGTCTTCAAGCTTGCCCAACACTTCCTTGGCAAGCTAGGTCTCCTGATCTCTCTCCCATAGAGCACATTTGGGACGCTATGGGAAGGCGATTGCAACCATCCCGGAATGTTGACGATTTAGCCCGACAGTTGGAGACAATTTGGCAAGAAATTCCGCAGGACACCATCCGGGATCTTTATCAGTCTATGCCACGCCGGGTGACAGCTTGCATCCAGGCCAGAGGTGGACCAACGCCTTATTGACTTCCTCCCTTTGTAACGGTCAAACTCTGCAATAAATCATTCAATTGTTCTGAAATTTTAATCGTTTCTTTTTCTATGTATGTTCTTCACATCCACCAATTTTTATCGCAATCGGACAACTCCTTCTTGGTGCGTCGATTTTTTTTTGTTATAGGGTGTATATATAGAACACAGACAGACAAACACACACACACATATATATAGTCCATATTTACGCAATATACAGTACATAGTATACATAATATAAGCTTGCTTTTCGCAGTTTTGAGAAGATTCTGAATTTTCAGCAATGTGTATACTCTATACTTTATGACAATTTAATATCTTACCATGAAGGTTTTAGTACAAATAGGTGGATTGGATATATTAACTACAATCATGAAATATATTCATAACATTCAAATACAATTAAGTCTTTGACACTCCACTTCTATATGGCTCATACTAGAACATGTAATTTAGATAAAGAGAGAAGAAATAAATACCACGCACACAGGATGGATTTGAATGAGCTACCTTTGGGTTACAGTCCAATTCCTTAACCGCTGGGCATTGGGGCGGTAATATAAAGATCGCAGGTTCGAATCCAGTCTGATGCGTGGCATGTTTTTTCTCTCTCTACTTAAGGCAAAGGCTCTAATATAAACCATAAAAGGTGGATTGTAAAAAACTTAACCGAATTTGAATTCTCCTTCCATACCTTTCTTTGTGTTTTATAGAGTTTCCTCTTACTATGCATGACGTTTATAAGTATAAACTATTTTTGCATTGACTTCTTTAACTATAATGAAAAACAGTTAAATAATGGAACCACTTCTCTATCAGAAGTGATTCTGTGACTTAGAGCTGTTTCTATCAAAAACAAATTATTCATGTATATCCACTGCTAATACTGAAAAATTGTTGATCAACAAGGGAATATCAATTCGCTTAATTTGTCGATGTATACTAACTGCAGTTTTATAAATTTTATGATTTTTTGGGAACTTTTTTATGTAAAATTTTCTAAAAATTTGTCGTTTGCTAGAAATAGTGCTAAAAAGTCTTCAATAAGGGGATTTATCTATTCGCTTAATGACTTTCTATTTTTGCTGCACTGAATTTAACAATGGTTGCAATGAGGACAAGAAATAGCAAACTATTTTATATCAAACTTCTGTATAATTGTAGGCTGACAACTAAGCTTATGAGAGAGTTTCCATAAAAAAGAGAGTTTGTTTACTGACATTTTTTCGATATCGCTTATTTTAAAGCTAGAGTGGATTTTATAACCGACGCTTGCGTGAAGTTTGTTAACTTCTTTTACGGTTGTCACTGCTTCTGTTTGTCTCCAGAATAGAATTTTCATTAATATTTAGTAACTTGGAGTTGATATGGGTCGTATGACAAATGACTTGTCGGAACAGATAGTGCAAGTTATTTCTTCAAATATTTGTTATCTGGGAAAAACGTCCCTTCGAATCCAGTTTTAGACTCTGTGTCCGCGATGAGTACAAATAACTATGCTGGTTCCCTCCGATGGCCTTATTTTTAAATTTTCAAAAATTTTAGTTTCAGTCATCTCTGACGAAAATGGCCCAGGGCTAATGTAAACGATTTATCTTATTATTAAACTGTGTTAATTTTTTGCCTTTTGAATTATTCAGTCATAAGGTTTGTCATTGAGTTACAATCAGGCCCAGATTTAGGGTACGAGGCGCCCTGGATACAGGGGGATTCTTTTGAGCCCTGCTTCTCTATCTAAATTCCGTCGTTACTCTCCCTTATGTACGAAGGAAAATCACGGAGTATGTGGAGAAGTAGTTATGATTACTTCATTCGCATTTTTATACGATAAAATAGCGATAAATTTGTGAATACAGTCGAATCTGGTTAACGCTAAACCAAGATGAAGGAGAGAAAAATTGTTCATATTAACGGTAGTTAGCGTTATCGGAGAAAACTGAGATCGTATTACTATTTTATTTATTTCACCTGTGGTTACCATGTAACCAAAATAAAGGTAGTATAAACGTACTTTTAAAGTCCATATTATGTACAGCCAAAGGCAAGTCCAGAAAATATTTTCGTGGGGAGGGAGCGCAAAGCTTGAAAATAAATTTATAGGCCTATTCTTAGATACTTATAATTAATGTAAATTTATAACTTTTGGGATTGCGCCCGACCCTTGCCCACCCCAGACCTGCCTTTGTGTAAAGTAAATGATTCGGAAAGTCCTTGTTTTGCTATGTGTACTCATTATTGCGTTTTAGTAAATATTTATTTGCTCTTGCTTACGTACTCTTCCAAGAAAATATTTTAAATTGCAGTAGTATACTTGTAAAGTTTTCTAAGTTCAACGACTCCTACGCTTAGCACTTCATTCATTCATTTCACTTCACTACTTTTCCTTCCTTCCTTCCCTCCCTCCCTCCCTCCCTTTCCTTTCCTTTTTTTACACTTAATTAATGAAGGCTTTCCGCATAAAACAGTTTTGCATCAAATACATGACAGAATGAATGGCTTTCGACTATTTCCTGGTGTGAATCTAGGGGGTGACGAAAATAAAATAATGAAATAGTTATACCCTTGTGAAAGTGACTTGACTTGATCACCTTAACCTTTTGCTTCTATCAAGACAAAATATATCCTCTTTAAGGGCCCTCTTTGGAACCCACTATTTCGAAGAAAGAATAGAACTCGGAAAAAAGTCTACCAAGAGAATTAGAAAAGCACGTTTTATTTGGGTTAAGCGAAGAAAATCATTCAAGGTACCCTTTGGTTATCAGTTCCTGTTAAAATGTATTTTGTGTTAATTGTATTCATGCTAAAAGGACTAAAATTACAGGGATTCCTACACCATTTGACTGGGAATCAGGAAGCTGTGCATGCTAACGAGGTACGACTATGCATCTAGCTTATTTAATAACTCACTTCCTCATAAAATATCTAAGAATACTATATAACAAATTTTGTTTTTTGTCCCGCTTTTTTGAGGGTGGGCATTATTCCATGGATTTTTCAGAACTTCAAATTAAAACAAACAAAAAAAGGGGGGAGGTTGGGGAGGACGGTTATGTAAAATTTAGTGATAAATAGATAGTAATTAAAATTTAAAAAATCCGCTGTCCTTTAAAATTCCACTCTTTTAAAGCTTTAGCGGCCTGGGCACTTACCCAACGTTCCTATTTATAAATTGAGGCCCTCTCGAAAACTCGAAAAGTCTCGAAACTCTGTCTGGCCTTATAATCGATAAACCCTTGGAATACTTTCATATTCTGCCATTTCATAAACTAGTTAAATATCTTATTTTAATTATAATGTATCAGAGAATACACTGTAATTTATACAATAATATTATTACACTACAACGCAAAACAAATAGATATCCATCCAGAAGAAGATCATGAATTTTTACCTGTTGCCTTTAGTAATAATTATTTATGATATCATACTGATTTTGTGCGCCCGGAAGGTTGGAATTCTCTGCCACTTTCACTCAGAACTATTAAGAATTTAGGTTTATTTAAAAAACTAAAGTTTTTATTGATAAATTGATGATTGTGTGTATACTAATGTGCGACTTTATGTAGTGACTTTATTTTTGCTTTTAAACTAATTGGTTCATATTTTTGTTTGGATTGTGTGATTTTGTTAATGACCATTATTGTTTGTTTGTTTGGATTTTTATGGCGCAAGAGCATCTGGGCTATACTGCCATGGTCTTTCTCCTTCAACTCAATTTTTAAAACACCAGAAAGCATTAACTGAAAGCTATGCATTGAAACATCCGGAACACCTCACTTTGTGACAGTACGTGCACATACGGAATGTGAGCCGTATTTCTTTTTTTACTAACTGAAGGACACTCTACAACTTTGTAATTGAAAATATTTCCTTGTCTTCATTATTTTTTAAAATAAAATTTTTAACTTCCTCAATTCGTCACCAATGGCGCTGCTGTTTATCTCACTGAATCATTTTACTATACCAACATCTAATTTCTGTTGCAATATCTGTCTTAGTTCAAAAGTTATTGGCCACATTCCGATTTTTCGAGGAACCCTGTATATCGTTATTATTATTATGTCTGGTATACATTGTTGTATTACACAGCGTCTCAAGGAGATAATCGCTATCCTCTTGATCTAGAATTCTTGGTTCAGTTCAAGTCTCACCCAGAAACCTGAGAACTGTCCATGTACCTTCTTAATATATAGGCGGTGCCCAGTAAGGCAGTTTTTTGTAGGTCTGTTGTCGTTATGTCAGTAATGTCCAGTTTTTCTAGGAAGTTCTTTAAATTAGGTGTGATGGCCCCCAGTGCACCTATCACAATCGAGATGACTGTTACTTGTTTTTTCCAGAGTCTATTAATTTCTATTGCAAGGTCACGATATTTGGAGATTTTTTTTTCGAATTCCTTTTCTTTAATTCTGCTGTCCCCTAGTACTGCAATTTCCTTCACCAATTTTATGTCGCCATTATAATTATTATTATTATTATATAGTGTCGGAAACTCACTTTTTTTCGTTAGTGACCATAAAACTGCCAACTATTAAACATTCTGTTCCTTTAAATGTTCTTCAGATGTTTCTCAGTTAATGCGCGTTCCTTCTTTTTATGGCGGATAGTTTCAAGAAATTTCGAACCTACGGCAAAGATAAAAATTGGCGTCACCCCATCCCATGAAACATATTAGTTTAAACCACTTGCTATTTTAAATTATTATATATATATAAAGTTATTAAATTCTAAAGCATAAATGTGCATTATAATTACGTATTGTTTTACTACGAATTATGTGTGGAAACACCACTTCCAAGGTACCTAATTTTACTGCCATTTTAAGCTTTTTACCTGAGGCATCTGACACATTTACCACACTATTTTTATGAACGCATTCACTTTATTTGACGACGAAATCTTTTCCTGACGTTTAGATGGTCCGGACCCTTTCACCCAATTTTTCAATAAATTTCCAAATTAAGGCAAAACGGAGTGCACTTCCCGGGGAAGAACAGTTCGAAAAAATTCTATGATTGATAGGTTCTATGATTGATAAATAATAATAATAATAATTCCATGATTAATAATATAAGTCATAATTCTATGATTAATAATATAATTAATAATTCTATGATTAATGATGTGATTAATAATTCTATGATTAATGATATAATTAATAATTCTATGATTAATAATATAATTAATAATTCTATGATTGACAGGAAAGAATTCTATGATCGATTTAAAAAAAAAAAATGCCCGTCCAGTTTTAAAATTTTGCGCCCCTAAAAATTTGGTGCCCTGGGCACTTGCCTAACGTACCCATTTATAAATAAGAGCATGGTTACAGCATATAAACGAATGTGATCATAAATAAAACATCTCGCTTGATGAGGAAAACAAGGTTCCCGAAATACAGCAAAATTTGCTGCATGGCCCTAAAGGCTTGGCACATACAGTGTTAATTTCTGCTTTTCTCCCCTACCCTTGCCTTTCTTGTGTTTTCTCAATTTTTCTAATACATTTAGCTTAACTCTACAAATCTTAATTCTAATTTTTCTTTCTGTCATTAATTTTAATTTCCTTTACAAATTTTTTACTCTTAATCTTTCTCGTTTTCTCTTACTTTTTCTCCCATTCCTTTTTACAAACCGGCCAAAGACGAACATTCGTAAATATGATAAAGTATAAGCAATTATATTATTTTATTAAAAATTTAATCACAAGCCTGAAAATTTTTTATAAACGTACTTGAATTTAAAATTTTTATTAAGTTGTTTCAAAAGCAATTTTGGAAGTTGAATAAAATTTATACACAGCACTTATATAAACTGATAGAAATTTTATGAGGGAGTACGTTTATAATAATTTTTCTTTTAAGGTGAACGATATGAAGTGCAGATTTTTTCAGGGGGAAAGTGAGCTGAAGCAGCGATAAAAATCCAATTTGGTTCTGAAACACGGCAAGGAGAATTACAAAATAAAACACGAAACAAAAAAAAACTGTTTCGACAAGTTTCTGCATTATGGTTTCTCGTTGCAGTTTAAAGTTTTATGGTCATCCATAAAATTGGCTCGCCTCATGGAATGGAATTATTTTATTCCATTTTGACATAAAAGAGATGTTTTAAGGAAGCACTATTAATATTAAATTGATTGCTGGTGGCACCGAACGGGTTTCGCTTTGCGATTCGACATGGAGTCATAAAATTGGGCAAAATTGCTCGCATAAATCTTCTAAATCAGTACATCATAGTCATAACTGGATGTGAAATATGTGGGGATTACGATCACTTTTAATCGTGGGCAAAACTGCGTGGAAATCTAATGTCAGAACGCGTCCTGGAAGAAAAGGAAGGATAAGAGGACGCTGGAGACTGGGACAAAGTTCAAAAAGTGAAAGATTTTTCCGTTCGAGGAACTGAAACGCTGCTGGGTAACTGAGATTGGGGAATCTTTTTTCAGAGATATCAGCGCCTGCCTTAAATGTTTTCATCGCTAGATCTTTCGTGAAATCCTTGAAACGACACCGAAGTAGGGTAACGCAGGAGCTGAAGATGTCCAGAGTCGTTCTTAGAACACCAGTCATTGAATTTATGGGCCAGTATTGCAGCCTATTTGATTCCTGTAAGTCGTTTGATTTATCGAACGTTGTGTCCAGCCAACTGTTAACTCTTCCATGCTCACAAAAACGATAGTAAGACAGGTTAGAAGCTTTAGATGCGATTAGCGAAAGCGATGCCACCATAAATACTTTCAGTCTGAAGTTGATGATAGTATATTAGCTACTGCATCTTGTTTAGTGACGCTTTCGTAAAGGGGAAACGATCGATTCAAATAAAAAATCTTCGTACAAATTTGACATTAATAAATTACTCTCATGGCATTAACGAGGGAATCCAATGAAACATTTTTTTTTCAAGATAGATCTTTCTATCATCATGTTTTTATGTCTCACTCTTAAAATACAACGAAAATAAGAACTCATTTATTACACACTTTAATGGATCGTAGTTGTAGTTTTAATGAAATAAGATTTAGGTACTTTTCCTAATCAGACTTAAATTTTAAAAATTAGCCTTATTATATAATTATGAAGATTTCAGAATTAGACCTAGATGTTAGAAATGGGTTTTAAAAAACATCGTTTGCCTTTCCAAAAGTTGGATTCCAAATGCAACTTGCCTCTACGATCCAATTTAATTCAAACACTAGATTATAGAACTCCAATAGTATGTCTCATAAGCTATATAATAAGAATATATGTGTAATAAGAAGATCAAATTTATGTAATAAGATGGCTTTAAGAAATTTTGTGTAAAATTTATTTTACTCCCGCTTTGAAATTTCTTATCGAATTGATAATTCTTTATAACAACAGAAACTCCAAGTGTGTAGGCTTTAAAAATAAAGTTCATAATCTAATATATAATTATATATTTTAGATTTAAATTCTGAAATAGACTCTGACTAAAAATATGGATGTAATATAGGTAGCATGGATATGTATCATTTACCATCATAATATGCACCATGAATGTAAATGTGGATGTGCATCGCCCACACTTGGGATTATATTTACTAAATAGTTCGTGTTTTAGAAACTGATGTGGATATAAAGCCTGGCTTATCAAAAATTTGTAACTTATATATGAGTGATATATACATATATAAAATTTATAACTTATTTTTAAGTAACATATGCTTAGAGAAGTAAAACTTGTTAGTGCACACTGGTAAAGCAAAAGCAAATTTAAGAATTTTTATCTATGTTTAAAAAGCGCGATCATTTGTTATAGGCTACAAACATCATTTATGCATTATTTAGCATTTTTTTATTATTTTCTAATTAAATTCTTTCTTCTGTTTTTCTAATTATTTTCTTTATAAAATTA
Organism: Dysdera silvatica; assembly: GCA_006491805.2. NCBI lineage: Eukaryota > Metazoa > Arthropoda > Arachnida > Araneae > Dysderidae > Dysdera > Dysdera silvatica. The sequence continues at coordinate 197,016,215 of QLNU02015360.1, forward strand.
ATTACCATTCTCTTACATTCTAAGTAAATAAGCAAATCGTTTGAAGTGCAAAAAATAGATACATAATTATATATGCATTTATAACTTTCATATATAACATTGATGCTTAATGATTAAATTATATTGCATTTAATTATTTTTTAATAATTGTATCTAGTAGTTTACAAAGCAATTAATAATACTGGTTACACTGATCAGTCTGTCTAAGAAAATAAGAAGAAAAAAAGACAAAATGAAAAATATTTTTTTTAAAAGTAACATATTAGGAAAAAGAAAAAGTGTAAAATAAAAAACGCGAATAAGTTGAAAGAGTAAGAGCAATGAAATTCAAAAATAAAAGAAACAATAATTATGAAAAACGCTTTGACACGTTTCGATAAATGTTGTTCTTTTTATCAATCAAAGTGAAATAAGCCCTTTGTATGAATATAGTCTGTTGTCAGATATAAAACTAAAAGATGAAATCAAAGCAAATGATGGAAATAACAACCGTTTTCCCCACACTTACAGAAAGAGCGCTCAGAGGCAAAGAGTTGTAAAGTATACCGCAAATTCTCACTAGATGAAAAAAAATACAAACGAACACTGTAGGAGGGGGATGGAACCCCCTGAAAGGGATATGAAAATTGGCCATGTATTCTTGGGAGCGATATCTGTAGTAACGGCCAAGTATATTAGGGAATTACACCTGTAATTGAACTAGATATGAAAATGTTAAGTCAAAGTAATGTTGATAATTGATCAGCTGTATGTTTATTGTCTACATTAAATTTTAAATATAACTAATAAAATTTATGTGATGCCAATCAGTATATATCAAATTCTGGGTTCAATCATGCCACACCCGTCAGCGCCTGTAATTGGGTGCTCCATCAACCTACGTCCATGATGCTCGCTTCCCGTCTAAAATTGCAAATGTTCAAATTGCACGCTGTCCACGAATTTTCGGCATTTCGATCAAAAGAGCTTACTTGAATGTGAAGCTGAATGCGCGTTAATTGGACGGGAGTTGGTTCAGACGAACCTTATGACGTGTAATACGCCTGTCTTCTTAGGAATGGCCTCTACGTGTCAATTAGTAGCTGGGCAAAAAGCCAGAAGGCCCATCTTCTCGCTTCTGCCAGAATCGCTATTTTTTAAGACCACGGACGTTTTTCACATAGTATATGAAACTAAGATCTGTGTGTAACTTGTTAAAAGGAAATGATAATAGTTTTTTTGCTCATCTAATTGTACGTAAATATTTTTTCTCCACAGATTAGTATTTTCTGATCTGTAATTAAATCAAAGCCTAACATATATACGCATTGGCAAACAATGAATGAATCAATGACACACATAGATAAATAAATAAATAAAGGACGCAAACATAGATAAAAATATCGGATTGTCGTTAAACTCGCCATGTACTTCTATCTCGATTGTTGTTATTGTTGATTGTTCAAGAGAGTTTGGAAAAGTTATCCACCTCTGCGGAACGGTTTTCTTATTGTTAATAATAATACTAATAATTTTACCATTACCCTTATCAATTATCGATAGTTTAAGCCAAACAATCGCGGGTATAGTGGAAAAAGTGATTTAGTTTAAGTCCTTCTCATCTTTGTTAGTTAATAAGGAATATTTCCTTGAGAAACGTATACGAGTGGATAAGATAATAAGGGATAAATCTCAGCATCATATTGGTTACAAATCGGGGTGGAAATCCAAAGGTTGCCGGTTTAACCCCAGTCTTAAGCGTGAGGTTTTATGTTTTTAATTCTTGTGAGTTAGGGGAAGGAGTTTGAATTAGCTTGAGTCAAAAAGCATAGGTGTGCCAAAATAAATCAAGGTGATAGAAATACGTTAAATTTTTATTGGATTTGAATAGAAGGATAATGCATAGAAGGATAATAAGTTCATGGAATGATTCATAAACAGTAAAACGCTGACTACCCGGAATCTGATTATTCGAACTGTTTAAATATCGAAACTCCAAATATTTAATAACCTTTGAATGTTACCGTTTTCACGAGACGAAGGCGCGTTCTGGGAAACTGAACGGATGAAAAAAGACAAAGGTATTTTTTCAGGGAAAAAAAAAGGCGGCAGGATTTCCTCGAAACATGGAAATGTAAAAAAGTATTGAAAATAAAATTAGGAAAGAGAAAAAAACTTTTAAATTCGCCAACCTTGTGTCTGAATAGTTTAATAACTTACTAGTCTCAACTCTGCATAAAGTATGAAGAAAAAAGTACATTTACTACACGAGTATAAAAGGGAGGCTCCGAGCACAACCCCTCAAACCACTTTTGGGGCGTGGCCTAAAATCCCATCGTCGAATAGGGAGGGGTACCATCCTTTCTCCCCCACACCTCAGCGGTTCCCACGCTAACGGGCTTTACCGGATTTCAGGGTCGTGTGGTTTTCAACAATTTCATTCAAACTATACAATTTATCACTTCCTTCTTGAAATTTTAGAACTTTTCCCTATATAGAGAATTTTATTGATTTTTTATCAGTAATTAGCGATTTTAGGGTTTCGTATCTAATTAATTTTAATTAAGTAAAAGTTAGTTTTTTTAAATGGTATTTACACTTTTCCCTAATTTTCATGAGTTCAAAGTTCAACCCTTATCTGCTATGACTCATCGTTCAGGTGTTCTTGAGGTTTTTTTCAATTTTAAGGTCACCTGATTTTTAAACCCTACTAGATTTTAGCGCCACCTTCAGGGAAATTTAAAAGTTATTCTGTAATTAGCTATTTTTCAGGTCGTAAGGATTCTAGTTTAGGGTTTTCATATCGGTTTTTATTAATGTTTCTTTTAATATTTTATTAATCATCTTTATTAATTTATTTAATAATTCACCAATTTTAAGTAATTTATTGGTAATATTTATTTTTTATATTTTTATAATCAGTTGTTTCTTTTATATATCATTTAATTTACATGATAATGCTTCAAAAACATCAATAGGTCATTTTTTTCTTTCTCCTCTTTATATTATTAGTGCCCTGCGGTGGCGCAGTGTGGTAACGCGTTCTCCTATTGCGCGGCTAATCCGGGTTCGACTCCCAGCAGTGCAAAAAGAACGCTTACTCAGAGATCTCATAAAGATCGCACTGCTCACTGTAGTCCGGGGTTTGGTTCCCCAGGCCTTAAGAGGTTCGGATTCCTCGGAAAACTGTAGGTCCAGAGGTTCGGATTCCTCGGAAAACAGTAGGTCCCGGCGCAGCATGACCATTGTAGTCCTTGAGCCGTAAAACCACAAACAAATAACAATATTAGTAGTATTTCTTATAAAATCTAAATAGTTAGTTTGACTTAAAAAAAGTCATTCTTCTCTCACATCGCCAAGAGGCAGGAATTGTGACACTTTTTTTTTTTTACTAATTCCATTGTTTATTTGCTTCAAACCATACAATATATTTTATTTATTTCCATACACAAATTATATTTCACAGTCAGCAAATATCTTCACAAAACAATCATTGCAATTACAAACGTCGATCACTAACATTTTAACTCCTTTTTATGTACAATCAACAAAAAGCATATTTAGTATTATAGATTCAAAACATGAATTTTAGGTTACTTCAGCATTAATCAGTTTTTAAATGTTTCGATGGTGGAAGGTTTTCATCTTCGTTTTTAAACCCGCATGGAACGGTGTTTGTATAATCATCTAATACCATTCTTTTATCATCATGAGGAGATAAAGATTTTTTTTTTATTTGTCTCCATGCTGTACATGATGTGTTTTTTACTTAGTATTGTTTTCATCACATTTCGCATTTCAGTGTTTGTGAAAAGTGAGGTTTTATATAGCTAAAAATTAAGGTGGTTTTTAACGACAACCTTGTTCACAACTTTAGCTTTCTTCACTTCTCCACTTTCAGAACGAAAAGCATACTATTTTTATTCTTAGAGATACAAATTCTATAATGATTTTACCATTCATTTCATCTTTAAATTTTCCCAGTTACTTTTTATTTATGTCGCTGTAAAAACTATGGTCTTTCGGGTAATCGCTTGTATCCAAAAACGACAAAAAATCTTCCATACGTTTATACCAATTTGCAGTTTTAGTTTCATAGAAGAAACTATCTGTATCCATATACAATGTTTTCACATCTTCTTGATATCGTGGTTTAACTATATCATAGTGGAAACTGTACATTAATGTTTTCGAAATGTCTAAGATAGATACGCCTACGTATATTGGTTTATTGAAAAGTAATTTTGTTATATCCATATGAACTTGTACTAAAAATTCTCCATATTCTTCATACTTCAGAATGGTACGATTCCTAAAATTTGGTTTGGAAATCAAATTTTCCAATTTTTTTCCGTCCGATACTAATTCACTTTCGTTCTATTAGTTACGTTTCTCCATCTTTTTTCCAAATACAGAGTTGTTCATCAGCTTATAAAAGTTTCTATCAAAATGAGTTTTCCCCAATTTTCTTTTCTCGGTATTTAACTGAATGTAGGATTGCAACCATCCTTTTTGGGAGAAACTTATACCACGGTTTATTCCTTTGATTTGTAATCCAGCCCCTATTGCCTGCTTGAGCAGTGAGTAATGAGCGACATATCGGTCATTGTCATTTAACGTTATCAAAAGTTTGGCTTGATGCGCTCTAGGAACAAAAAGTAGTTCAGAACAATAAGGTAAATCGATGTGCCGATTATGCAAACGTTGTGGATAGCTAATGTCAATATCTAAAACATAACCCTTTTCTCCATTGTCTGGTACATTTGCAATATTTAATGCTTCAATTTCTTGGGTACCCATCCACTCCAAGTTTCCATATGGAACATTTTTCGTCATAGCCGAACGATATAGGTTGTTAGCATCAAGATAGGTGATGAAAGTTGAAAACTTTGTTGGATCATAGTCGTTGAGATATTTATTATTTGCAGATGCAGTCTCATAGAAGAAACTATTTGTATCCATGGATACAGATAGTTTCTTCTATGAGACTAAAACTTCAAATTGGTGTAAAGACATGGAAGATTTTTTGTTGTTTTTGAATACAAGCGATTACCCATAAGACCATAGTCTTTACAGCGACATAAATAATAAGTCACTGGGAAAATTCAAAGATGAAATGAGTGGTAAAATCATTAGAGAATTTGTATCGCTAAGACCAAAAATATATACTTTTCGTTCTGAAAGTGGAGAAGTGAAGAAAGCTAAAAGTTTGAACGAGGTCGTTGTTAAAAACCACCTTAATTTTCAGCTACATAAAACCTCACTTTTCATAAACACTGAAATGCGAAATGTGATGAAAATAATGTTAAGTAAAACACACATCATGTACAGCATGGAGACAAATAAAAAAAAAATCTTTATCTCCTCATGATGATAAAAGAATGGTATTAGATGATAATATAAACACCGTTCCATACGGGTTTAAAAACGAAATAGGGAGAAGTAACATTAATTTCAAGTGTCCTAACCTCTGGAATAAATTAGCTGAGGACATGAAAAATGTAAACGGCTTTAATAAATTTAAAATTAAATTAAGAGAGCACTTATTCTCATCAATTGGCTCGTAAACAATTAAATTTATAATGTACTAACAACCTGGTGGATTGTGGTGAACTAATATCAAATAGATTAATTTTTGTATTTAACTTGGTGCTATTAACATGATTATCTTTGATTAATATACTCGAGATCCTATGTTTATTATATCCAAAAAGATATTTTCCTGGGACCCTTCCTTATATGGTCAAATTGTTTCCACACATTGAAAAAAGAAAGATATAAAGTATGTTATTTGTACTGTATAAGTGAAAAATAAATAAAACTTATTATTATCATCATTATTATTATTAAGATGAAAACCTTCCACCATTGCAACGTTTAAAAACTGATTAATGCTGAAATAACTTAAAAATCATATTTTGAATCTATAATACTAAATATGCTTTTTGTTGATTGTAAGTAATACGTTAAAAAGAGTTAAAATGTTAGTGATCGACGTTTGCAATTGTAATGATTGTTTTGTGGAGATATTTGATAACTGTGAAATATTATTTGTGGATGGAAATAAATAAAATATATAAATGTGTTATTTGAAGCAAATAAAGAATGGAATTAGTCAAAAAAAAGTGTCACAATTCCTGCCTCTTGGTAATGTGGGAGAAGAATGTTTTTTTTTTAAGTCAAACTAACTATTTAGATTTTTTAAGAAATACTACTAATATTGTTGTTTGTTTGTTTTTTGGTTTTACGGCTCAAAGACTACAGTGGTCATGCTGCGCCGGGACCTACTGTTTTCCGAGGAATCCGAACCTCTTAAGGCCTAGGGAACCAAACCCCGGACTACAGTGAGCAGTGCGATCTTTATGAGATCTCTGAGTAAGCGTTCTTTGCACTGCTGGGAGTCGAACCCGGATTAACGGCGCACTAGGCGAACGCGTTACCACACTTCGTTACCGCAGGGCACTAATAATATAAAGAGGAGAAAGAAAAAATGACCTATTGATGTTTTTGAAGAAGCATTATCATGTAAATTAGATGATATATAAAAAAATCCAGCTGATTATAAAAACATAAAAATAAATAATAACAATAAATTACTTAAAATTAGTTAATTAATTAAATAAAATTAATAAAATTATTAAAAGAAACAGTAATAAAAAAATCGATATGGAAAAACCCTAAACTAAAATCCCTTAAGACCTGAAAAATAGCATAATTACAGAATAACTTTTAAATTTCCCTGAAGGTGGCGCTAAAATCTAGTAGGGGTTAAAAATCACGTGACCTTAAAATTGGAAAACACCTCAAGAACACCTGAACGATGAGTCGTAGCAGATAAGGGTTGAATTTTGAACTCATGAAAATTAGGGAAAAGTGTAAATACCATTTAAAAAAACTAACTTTTACTTAATTAAAATTAATTAGATACGAAACCCTAAAATCGCTAATTACTGATAAAAAATCAATAAAATTCTCTATATAGGGAAAAGTTCTAAAATTTCAAGAAGGAAGTGATAAAATGTATAGTTTGAGTGAAATTGTTGAAAATCATATGACCCTGAAATCCGGAAAACGCCGGGTAGCCGCGGAACCCCTGAGGGGTGGGGGAGAAAGAATGGTACCCCTTCCTATTCGACGATAGGTTTTTAGGCCATGCCCCAAAAGTGGTTTGACGGGTTGTGCTCGGACCCCCCACCCCCCACCCTTTTATACTACTTACACATACATCCTGTATTTAAATTATCCTTCAAGGAATGTAAAGGCCTAAATTTACAAACGCTGGGAAAAGGACTACAAAATAATAAAATTTTTAACAATCTCTTTGACTCGTAAAACCATACACAATAGCTGCAATTTCCATACACAGTACTTGATGTACGGCTATCATTCAATTTCTCTATTCTTGAATTACAAACTCGCAAAAACAATCACGATTAAATTCCGACATGGATTAACATTTTCTAGAATCACTTGACAACACACATTCCCTTTTCGAGGCTTCAAAAGTTAGGAAACAATTTTCGTCTGGGAAAATTTGCTGTCAGAGAACTTTGTTTGATTTACAAGGAAAGTATTTACCATCCCAGAATGTAAATTATCAAAGGAATTCTGGGGCGTAAATTTGAAGAGAATATATGAATGGGCCGCTAAGGTTATTCGCCGAATTTTCGAGAATTTTTGCACAATGCAAACGATAACGACTTCGTATTAAAATGATTAACCTTTGGCTCTGTACCAACAGCATGGGAATGTTTTCCATCGAGATTCACTAAAAGGATTACAGTTTTCGCTATTATGGAGCTGTACCGGTGATACGTTATAAATTTAATTTGTACTAATTAGCTCTATCTAGAACACTAGGGAGACGACTATTCAGAACTCGCTTGGTATCCTGTCGTTCTCGCTACCTCACAAGGACACTGAATGCGCAAGAAATGCTTGTCGATGAAAGAAGCTATAATGGAGGATCAGCCATGGTTACTGGGCAAGCTTCAGATCGGAAATTTGGTCTTGCTAACATCAGCTCCATGGGCTAGTGGGTTATTTGTATTCCCCCTATCTCTAATGATATTTGTTTCGTCATGCCCCATCGAATGAATCGGATTCTTGGATCCTTTCCTCTGGTTCACAAAGGATTTGATTCATCTTATTTCCAGAGGCTAGCGCTGCCTAATTGTTTTTGTTTTCCCCCGAGCACTTCTTTCTGAAAAGAAACAAGGCTTCCTTTCCGTAGAGTCGCTTTTTTCCTCCCTTCTTGGCCGAGTAATTTACCTCCTGTGCTTTCCGATTCCCCCTTAACTCATTAACGGGCACTGGAGTTTTATTATTTATCCTGGAAGAATATACTTTCCGTCTGCTAAGTTGCTTCTCCCTCAGGCCTCTTTGACTTTCTGCAGCGTCTAACTTTTTTAAGCGAAATTTCAAACGGCACCATCACCTGCCCGTTACACTAGCAATAAGAGAAATGATGCTTTATTTCATTTCGGAATAGTGCCAAGGCTTTAATTTGGCCATTTTAAACTATGATGTCCACTATATATATATTAATATGTATGCGTAAACAAATATGGTAGTATGTAAATAGGTAGCACGCATAGGTGGATGTGAATTGGAAGTTCATAACAAAAATAACACTGCATAAAGCATTTGCAATATTCTATTTCGAAAATTCCTATTTGAGTTCCGACAGCTGTATCGCTGAATTACGCTAAAAATTGACAGTGATTTTTAATTAACTCTTCACAAAACCCAGCCCTTTAAATAAATTAAAATGATAATACAGGGTGGTTATAAAATAACTGACCTTATTCAGAGACGTATGTGAGAGTGTTCTAAGAAACAAATTTCGACAAAATTTGATATATTTATGTTATCGAAGACATGAGGAAAAGATTTCTGAACGAAAAAATAATAGTTTAAATTTTCGCCACGGGGTGGCGTTTTTGTTTGCTTGTTTGGATTTTTAAAGTCGCAAGAGCATCTGGGCTATACTGCGCCAAAGGTGGCGCCTTTAGACAGAAATTTTATGCAAAATAAGAAACAACATGGTTTTGCTATAAAAAGCGAAGATTTGATTTTGCAAAACGGCTTTGCCTTAATTCTCATGCCATTAGACAAGAAAGAACATGCACTTTTTGGTAAAGAGTTTTTATAAGAATGGCAGCAATGCACCTGTTGTACTCTACGAATATCGTCGGGTGAAAATTTAAGGAAAGGGTCCATGTCTAGAAACGGATTGAAAAAGGTAGTTAACAAATTTGAAGTCACTGCAGATTTGAGCTCATCACCAGCAGGGAAAGGTGTTAGATTACGCCAGAAGTGGCTGATGGGGTGGCTGTTACTGTAGCAGGCGGAGCTTCACGTGACCCAAATTCTTCAATAAATGCTCAAGTAGTGCCACCATTCCTTGGTCCATAGTTCATGATTTTGAGGACCATTTTAAAGTGGTATCCGTAAAAATCCAAATGGGGGGAACTGTTAAAATTACAAGATCTACTTCAGCGTCTTGATTGTGCTCTCCGATTTTTAGCGAGAATGGAAGTGGCCTTTGGAATATTCCTTGGACAGACGAGGTGTACTTTCATTTACAGAGGGGGCGGTTAAAGCTGAGAACTTCGCTATATAGAATTCCTTGCATCTCCATGTGCTTCAAGAACACCCTTTACATTTTGATTATGCGACTGTATGGTGTGGAATGACTGCCAGTTTTATTCTGGCCCCCTTTCTCTTTGAGGAGCTAACACCTCGAGTTCTTGCGAGGTCTGCGGTTACGAACGAACAATGCAGTAGGTTTTCCTCGCAGCACATGGTTCCTTGCTTTCTGCATTACAAGAACGAGGATATATGGGCATTAATGCTTTAATGCAAGATGGCGCCACCCCTCATACTGGTTCAATGGTAAAGAGAGTTATTCGTGCCAACTTCAGTGACGATCATATAATCAGCAGGTGGTAGACCACCCGGCTCTCCAGATTTAATTCCCTGAGACTTCTGGCTCGGGAGATTCTTGGGAAATCGTATATATCAGGGAAGTGTATATTCATTGTCTTAGCTGAAGACCAGCACAGTACGCTATGTCTTTCTTATTCCTTCTGAAATGTTTCTTGGGACTATTGATAACGCCATAATGGATCATTCCACAGAATTTCGAAATTTTTTTTTTTCGGTTGCTCGACCATTTTTAATTTCATTCATACTTTGTATACTGAAACATATATGCAAAGAAAATCAAAAACCAATTGAAATTTTTTTTTTTTATTTTGGCAACAGGCATCGGAAAAACAAGATTTCGTGCGGTTTTGCGAAAATCAAGTACTTACAAAATCGCATGTATTTTATTAACTAATAAAGATAAATCAAATATTCAAAAAGATTTAAAATCTACGTAGTTTGTTTACTTACATCGCGTAAGTTTTACAGCTTCATATGATTTTTAATAAAAAATGAGTAATGTGAAAATGACTAAAATATCGCTAAAATTGTCAATTTTTGAAAACCATTTTCTCATGAAGGGGAACAGATCAAAATCTTACGTTTTTTTATATGTTAGTACTCTATCTCGGGGTGTTACTTCAAAAGAATGAACTTGTTATTTCCATCCCCTTTTAATATGCAAGAGTTCGAAATTTTGCAAATTTGCAAAAACAGGCATTTTCGACGACGCACAACTCAAAATGCCCAACAGTTATCTATTTGAAATTTGACAGAGAAGCACCCCTCTGCATATTGTTTATAATCTGAAATTTTTATTTTTTTATTCCAATTAGTTAATGAGATACAGCCACCTTCAAACTGGAGAATCGGAAGATTGCCTTGAAAAGGATAGGGAAGAGGTGAGGGGGGGGGGACAAAGTTAGGGGGAAAATGGAACTTATTTCAATATTTTGTATGTGTTGCCAAACTTCAATACAGGGTGTTCCGTAAACACCGGACCAAAAGTATATAGCCATGATCTTTGTACAAAATGGACCATAGCGACCCTTTACATGGGGGGTCGGAAATAAATAACCACGGAGTTATGGCTATAAACAAATAACAAAGCATGATTGGATAAAAAAAAAGAAAGTTATAGCTATAATCAACGTATTTGTCCAATAGACTGCATCTGGGCTGTATTATCAAGAAACTGGTTATCTTATTCGCTGTGCATCTCTGGCATGTGGGAGTTAACAATTTCGAGCCAATGAAAATTGTGATTGAAAGTTTGGCTCGCCCCTTGAATTTAGTTTCCTAAATTTCGCAGTCGCTAATTTTTGGCGAGAATGTCGAATTTTTGGCAAGCTATTTAAGAATCGAACCATTGGTTTTTTAGCCAGTTTATTCCCCCCCCCAGGTAAGCAAAAATTAGCAAAATTAACATTGGAAATAAACTAAATTAGGAAAATAAGCACAACAGCAACACCCCCGCAAAGTGCTTACATAATAATTAAAAGCTTCCTATTAAATTTTTTCCATGGTAAATGGAAATACAAGTCCTGCGACTCAGTCCGCCATTAAAGAGGTCTACGGGAAGCTATGATATAGAGGTAAACCTTCTCATTCGAACCAACCTCTTTTAGGAATTTTCTGCGTACGCTACTGGATCAAGGGTAATTTTTCGATACTAACTTTTATTTTTATTTTCAAGCTATTTATTATTTACCTGCAGGACAGACTTTTGAATTCTTGGGCTGTAAAACATGAACGAAAAGAAAAGAATCTTCGGAGCATAAAAGTTTATGATTGGCAGGTGGAGGGCATTCACGGATTCAGTAAGTATCCCAGAGGTGGGGAGGGTGCAGTGGCGTAAACAGAAAGTTCAAAAGAGGAGGGTTATAGGCTTAATGGGAGGGGTTACAGAGCTACAACTCATATATTCCTATGTTAAATATACAAAATTTCATTGCGATGGCCGGGATATCAACCCCCAAAACCTCCGCCTGGCTACGCCTCTGGGAGGGTGTCGATTTGTATGAACGTGCACAAAGTAATTTTAAACAGCATGGTTGGGGGAGGGGCGTCCCAGTAGCGCTGTTGGTAAGGCGTCCGTATACGGATCTTGTTAACGCATGCTGGGCGGAGGGTTTGTTCCTTTTAGTACTGGGCTCCCTTGGCCGCACCGGGTCCCTGTGCAATCCCCCCTTCCCCCTATTGCCTGCCCTGCCCTTCGTAGCAAAAATTGAAACACTCCTTCGGTAAACTTCTTTAATCGGTGTTGCGAGTCTCGAGATATTTATTTTTCAAACTAAGAATGGTTTTAGAACTAAGGATGGCTCCCATGGATCTTGCCCCCCCCCCCTATGTTCGTAGTGCACCACTGAGGAAAGTTGCCAGCCCTACGTAGGAGCTCTAAAATCTTTATTTATGAAATTGCGCTAATTATAAAATCAAGTCGCCAATCTCAGCAACCACAAAAAATGCCAACACGCCTGGAAAGCTGTTTGACGAGGCAATGTAGCAACCCCGCGCTGGAGTTGAAATTTTCGGGGGAGACAACTTCTTGGTTTGTAAGCGCCATTGGTCATTATAGATCCCGCCTCTGCGAAATAAAAGTATGCATAACTCCGTGGATATTCATTTCCGACCCCCCATGTAAAGGGCCATTATGGTCCATTTTGCACAAGGATCACGGCTATATACTTTTGACTCGATGTTTTTGGAACACCCTGTATGTCACATTTTTCCTCCAACAATTGTTTTCAATTTTAACACTGAGTGCCAAGACTGCTTTATGAAGTCTATCTTTCAAGTTCTTGAAATGTTCACTTTTTGTCCCTTACGACTTTAGCTTATTCATGTATCAGTCTCCTTATTTTAGCATCTTTTTGAAAAAAGTTCAGAAATTGCATCACTCATTTCTGGCTTTATGTCATGCACTTGTCCTGTGGGTGTTGATAAATCCAAAGGACACAAGATTCTTAAAATATTTTTCAGTTCTACCCATATGCAGCGTTTTTTACAAATTTTAAAACTGGTACTTGGTCCTGAAGGATGAAAGATACTTATTTTAAAATCTTGTTTAGAAATAGAAATGTCTTTTACAATTCCAAGCCGCCAATTTCCTTGATATATGCAAGCAACATTACTGTTATTCTTTACACACCCAAAGGAAACAAAGTCTTGGATATTTTCTTTGAAGATTTTACAATCGATGAAATGTTCTGAAAGGGAAGTTTCAAGGACTAATATAGTACATACATTTAAGGGAATGTAACTGTGGTAAGCTTGAGTGTTCCAAATCTTAATACAGGAACCAAATCTGTCTACAAGAAATTCTGCTTGGTCTTCAACCTTTGATTGCGGCATGAATACATACTTGATTCCAGGTATGTTTTGTTTACAAAACTCAAACATATCCTTTGGTGTTGTGATATGATCCTGGGTAATTCTTTGAACGTCCGCTTCTGATACAAGTCTTTTAGTGGCCTCTCTAATACCATCACAAGGTCCCTTACCATGTGAGGTTGCACAAAAATGCCACTCTGTATTCAGTCCAAAATCTTGGTAATGACTGAGGTTTATAAAAAAAATTTCGATTTTTTTATGTACCCTGACGCCCCCGTCAAAGAAATATATAACCTTTTCCACACATGGAGCAGTGACTTTCAAAAGCTCAATTACGTCCTTTTGGAATGTGATGCTACTTCCACTGTGTGAATAAGGCAATCGGTGGTAATGCAGATACTCTTGCTAATTACTTCTGCTGTTTCATTGTCTTTGCGTTTTAAAGTACAGAAGGTAATAGTACAAAGGCAACAGGTAAAATTAATTCTTTGTGATTGCAGTTAATTTGTCAAATACGAAAAAATAAAATAATTTAAATCTGAACTGAATCTAAGTCCGAAATTTGAAATATAAATATTTATATGTAGACTATGTATTAGGGTGGACCTTATTTTTGAAGTTTGAAATTTCATTTCTCCCAATTTTTCAAAATGTTCCATCATATGAGAAAATAAACCAGTTAATTTTTTTTAAATCGCATTAGATTTAAAACGTCGCTACCGGGGTTGAAAATATTACCATATTACTCATTACTGTAATCTCATTGCATGAATTTGTGTGGTAATGTTTTATTGCATCTCGATGGCACTGTAGTATCCCATCAGCTGGCAATGAAGTCACAAACATGTTGCACTAAGCCAGTGGTCTTCAACCCGCGGGACACATGCGGCTCGCCGACATGGTTTTTCTAGCCCTCTGGCTCATGAAAAAATACAAATTGTTTCACACAAAAATAACGCCCAAGGCTCTCTCTGAATATTAAATTTATGTATTTTATTGTGTTCGCATTTTTACATTTTATAATAAATATCTTAAAACGAACTAAAGCAGTGATTCCCAGTAGGCGTCCCGCGGGCCAGATCCGGTCCGCAAACAATAAAAACTTGCCCGGCTAAAAAAAAGATAAAAAAAATTATATTTTTTTCTAGAGGGCTAATTTTTTCTAGGGGGGGGGGGGCTAAAGCTCTTACCTCAATGCTATTTCATTGAATCAGAAAATTTCTAGGGGGGATAAGCCCCTCTAGCCCCCCAATGTCTATATAGCGTGTAAGATAATTTCGTTTTCATCGCTTCTGGCCTGCCGACCGAAAAAAAAATCCAAAGTGGCCTGCGATGAAAACTAATTGAGAACCACTGAACTAAAGTAATACACAGTCTTCCCTCAATCGCGTTTTACTTTAGTTTTCCAGCATATATGGGCATTAGGCATTAGTTTTATTGATTTGCAGTGCAACAGTAACAAGAGTGAAGTCCGGGGCTTGTATTCTTTTCGAGTAAAAAACAAAAACTGATTTATTATGGTTACCTTGTCGTCACCACGTAACTGAAATTGTTCTTGAAGATATTATTCTTCATTCAATCGGGGCATTTTCAAGCCCAGAAATTTCACTCTTTAAAAAGGTGTGGCCTGCTATGAACTCTAAAAAATATAAAGCAGAAATATCAGATGGCAGATATGCTTCATTTGTTACCGATATAACCAGTGATATGATAAGTTGTGCAAAGAAGCAGCTCGAAATCTTTCAACCTCGTGACGATTACATAGAGCTCTTAGAACTCACAACAATTTTTTAGGAGAAATTCCTATAAAAGGAATGTCATTGAGAGTTCCTGCTGGACTACATCGAACCAGATGAATGGCAAAACTAAAATTCCTTCAAGATTTGGATGTTTCGAAATCAGTTTAAATTAACAATTGTCGGAAATAGGGGAATTACAGACATTTGTGTGTTTTTAGTTCGAATTTATGTTAAAGTCTGGTTTGAAACTACATCCACGACGTGTGCTCCATGTAATGTTTTTCAGCTATTGATGAATCTTGACAAATACAATGCTCTAAATGAAGCCACATTAAAAATTGTCTTAAAAAATTTCTTACTGCATTTATATTATTTGTCCGAAAAACATATTGCCTTTTTTTTTATGAAAATATTTCTGACAAAACCAAAGAAAAATGGTCAAAGCTATGGAAAATGAAGAAATAGAATACCCTCCAAAGAAAGCAGTTGTCGATCCAGATGTTTTGCATTTAAAGGCACTACATCGTTTTGTTTCCTCTAACACTAAAATATTTTTTGAAATTTTAGACATTTCGTCAGATTTTTCACAAAACAAAGCAAAGACATGGACTGATGATGTTACGAACATCAAAGCAAAAGAAACTGTTTCGTGTATACGAGTTATAAATTATACATCTGAAGAGGAATTGCCCTAATCGCTAAGTACAATAAACTGTTTACGAACGATGAAGACAAAAGCAATACTTGCTCCAAATTATGAAAATTTTGGAAAAAAAGTACCCAAACCGTAACAAGCAAACTTCGTTAAAATAAGTTGTTTTGAACATTTATTCGAATTTCATTACTTCTGTACAATTTTCAGGTTTGTGTTCATAACTGATGTAGTCGTTTGGTATTATAAGCCAATTGCGTAGACTATTATTAACCAAAATATATATTAGCTCCATATTGTAAATACTCGTAATATACTGGTCCATACTGTAAATACTCTCATAGTATGAAGATGGCAGCGACCCCTAAAAATTTCTCGATATTCATAAAAATTCAGCAAAATATTTTTTTAATAGATTGGACACATTTATGGGTTGGGAGCAAACAAATTCAAAAAAAAAATTTTTTTTTGAGGCCATATAAGGCCTACCCTACTATGTATACACTGGAATTCTAATTATTTAAATATATACCGATATTTAGAATATTTAACACTTTGTGGAATCTTAATTTGGCAGCACATATAAAATATTGAAACAAGTTCTATTTTTCCCCCGATTCCCCCTCTGTCCTTTACATGCCAATTTCCGATTCTTCGGTTTGATGGCTGTATCTCAGAGACTATTTAAAATAACAGAATGAAATTTTCAGATTATAAACAGCATATAGAGAGGTGCTTCTTTGCCAATTTTCAAATAGACAACTGCTCCCCGTTTTGAGTTCTGAGTAACCGAAAATGCTTGTTTTTGCAAATTTTCAAGATTTCAAATTCTTGTATTTTAAAAGGGGGTGGAAATAACAAGTAAATTTTTTTGGGTAACACCTCGAGATAGAGTATTAACATGTAAAAAAAAGTAATAGTGTTGCCTGTTCCCTTTCATGAGGAAATGGTTTTCAAAAATGACAATTTTAGCAATATCTCAGTCATTTTCACATTGCCCATTTTTTATGAAAAAATCATATAAAACTGCAAATCTTACTTAATATACGTAAAAAAACTATCTAGATTTCAAATCTTCTTGAATTTTTGATTTATCTTTGCTGGTTAATAAAATACATGCGATTTTGTAAGTACTTAACTTTCGCACAATTGCACGAAATCTTATTTTTCCGATGCATGTTGCCAAAAAATTAAAAAAAATTACAATTAGTTTTTGACTTCTTGCATGCATGTTTCAGCATACAGTATGAAGAAATCAAAATCGTCAAGCGACCTCCATTTGTCAAAATTGTGTTGAATGACCCTAATATGATTTCAACATTTAGTCGACAGCGATGGCTCAAATATTGAGCACTTAAATTTGTAAATTTTCATCTAATTGCTCTAATAAGGTTTTGATCATCTGTTTGCTAATTGTAGTATTAGTAACGCCACATTTTCTCCTGATAGTGAAAATTAAAACTATTATTTTTTCGTTCAGGAATCTCTTCCCTATGATCTCATTAGCATATATACCAAATTTCTTCGAGATCTGTTGTTTAGAACAGCCTCCAGAGCGCTCTGAATATGGTCAATTATTTTATAACCTCTCTGTATATTGCCGAATCCATTAAACAGACGAGATTTAAAAAAACGAAGATGATGTTGTTCTGTCATTTCGTTTTTATTATCCTTACTCGAACTCTTTTTTTTCTGGCATGCGGTACCGAAGTGTGATCTTTTGCTATATAAAGATGTCTATAAAATAATGACATACTCAAGTCAAAACAATTCCATAATCTTCAGCTAAATTCTCGTAAATCATATAATATTACTAAGAATTTCATTTGGTGGGAAGAGGTTAGAATTAAGATTGATATAGCAATTATTCATTTTTGTCTTAGAAATAGCAGCTACATTCTATATGTTTACATGCCATATGCGTACTGCTTTTAATATATGAGACATCGTTTCAATTATAAAAATTTTAAGACTTCAAACAGTGCACCGAATATCAATCAGATATTCTATTTTATATATATCGTTAAAGTTGCCATAATAAGCTTGTTAGTAAGGCAGGGAGTATTCCATTAAAACATCAGATATTGATTATAAAAGAAAGTAAAAATAGTATCGTGTACTTTGTATGGGTTGTAGCCAAGAAATACGGATAAAGTATGTCCTTTAATATAGTGAAAAACGAATTTAAAGGATAAATGATTAGAGCATATACGTGAGACGCCTTAAAGGCTATAGTTAACGTAAAATACCGCTTTGTGATATCCGTTCTACTTGGAATCAATGAAAGAACACACAAGAAATACCAAGTACATATTTAAATAAAAATATACGGAAGTTTTTTTTCACACACAATGTAAACGTTGGTAGCCATGTTTAAAATTCCACACTAAAATCACAAATTGAAACGTTACCACTCGCCAGATTGTAACAAAGAAAGGCCAATTGAAATTTGTGAATCTTAACAACTGACTGCTTTCGAAAAGCCGATGCCTGCAAATTACAGCCTTGGAACTAATTTTCTTGAAATAGAAAATCACTCCACTAGGTAAATCTCAGAATCTGCAAATCAGCCTGCATTAAGGAATCGTTATCTAAACAACAAGGTGGTAAAAAGAAACCTCTTAAGGTGTACGCGCGCTTTTTCCCTCACACCTCATTTTCTGGAAATGCAAATTATAAAGAGCGGGGTTCTTCTATAGGCCTGGAGTTTCGCGTGTTTCGGGAAAATTTCCTTTCACGAACAAAGGAACTAGAATCTCTAATTACAGACATTAGGGGGTCCAGTCTGAAACATTCCGGCCAAACAACTTCGCACTTTCTTTTCATTTTCCAGAGATTTCGGCCGGGCGTCCGGAAATGTAGAATAATTACGACCTGTGAGACAAACCTGACACTCCAGTTTTCGCACGGCATCCTGTTTTTCTGTTTTCTTAAGCCCTATTCCGTTTTTTCTCCTGGACGCCACAACTGGAATCGATGATTCTGCAAAGTATTCTTTGCCCGAGGCATATAATATTCCGGGACATAATGCGAAGATCTCCTGCCTCGCTAACGCGTTTAAGACTTTAAAATCGGAGAGAGAGATCCTCGGATTTCAAATTCCAGTCGCTTAAATTCTTAGAACCGGGAGAAAAATCGTTCTAGTTTCCGGTTTTTGGGAACTGCTTGAAATGATATCGAAAAATAAATTGAGTGAAGGTTCAAGCATAGTGATTGCAATCTAACGCTATTTGAAGGAGATGAATATAACTTTTCTGAAACTTAGCTCACGTTGGATGCACCTTCAATTTTAATACGAGGCGGTTGTCTATTGTTTTATGTCCTTAATGAAAATTATATGTTTTTGAGAAATTTGCAAGCGTCGTTGGTTTTAGAGGATCTAGCTCCGTTTGTTTTTGAAAGTTTCTTACTTAATTTTCAAATGATTGCGCAGTGATACCATACAATTTCATACACAGAAATAATTCGAACTCCCCCCCCCTACCTTAGATCTGTCCCCGGAAGTGAAATGATGCTACGTAATTAGTGCATGTCGAAAGACAATTCAGTGATGATTATTAATGACAGGGTTTGATAAAGCGATTTCCTTTCTATTACGCGCGCTGTTGACCCCAATTATTAAAAAAAAAATGCATATTGAATTTTAGTGTCTGATTTAAGTTTTTATTTATTTAAATAATATGGATATATTTGTCTAATTTTAATCAAGATTTCTTTCATTCTCTTTTTCGAGTAGTCTTTTCACTTCCATTCAAGAAATTATTTGAGAACTTAAGGTTGCTATTCAATTTGCAGTAGCAAAACATTTTATTTTCTACAAGAAAATTTTATTAAAGAGCACATTATTTTTTCGACATGATTTAAGACAAAACATAAAGTTAAAAGAACTAGAAACTCTGATGATCGCAAAAAAAAAGTGTAATAGTGAAAAGTGGCGTAGCGTCGGGGGCACCGGGACGAAAGTCCGGCAAACTCTTAGCGGCGCAAACTTTCTCAATATTGAACTGGAGGAAGGGAGTGCTAGGGTTTTGGGGCGCAATACTTAACTTGCCACGGGAGTTGGCAACCCTCGCTACGCTGCTAATGGTAAAAGCTTAGGTAAACTATAACAAACAGTTATTTCGACACTGGCGTAAGGTTTAAAAACACGACGTTTCGGGAGCCAACTGCTCCCTTTGTCAAGTGAAGGCAGAATTCTGCCTTCACTTGACAAAGGGAGCACTAGGCTTCCGAAACGTCGTGTTTTTAAACCTTATGCCAGTGTCGAAATAACTGTTTGTTATGGAATCTCCTGATGAAACTCTGTATTGTTTCGCTAGTTAAACCATATCAAAACATTTTCATCAGCGTGAATAGAACAGCGATATATTGCAGGAAAAGCAAATAAGCGAGTTTAATACATACACGAAATTAAATTAGCTACATGAATTAATAATTCTTTTAGAGTTGTTTTGCAGAAACAGGTCTGCCTTCAACGAAAAATTCAGTCATTTATTCTGAAGAAGGTGGACCTCTTCTTGAATAAACAACTGTAAACGAATTAATAATTCACGCAATTGCGCCAGTTTTGGACACATTTGTTTCAGTTATTTCCACCAATATCAGATCAGTTGATATTTGCACCTAAAACTAGCAAATTTTAAAATGTGGAGTAATTTGATAATTCTAAGTATAGCAATCATAATAGTTATAAAATTTTCCGCTCTCTTCCCGTATCGATATTATATTTTAAAAGTAAAATATCTAGCATTATAAATCCCTCATCTAGAAAGCAATAGAACGGAGTAATATGTCGTTGTGATGCTAGACATCCATGCTGAGCAAAATATCAAAATAAGCCACCAATGCTGCTGGTACAAATTTAATAAACTTACAAATGTTTCATTTCTTAATATGCCATTGTTAGTAAATTTATACTGGATCCATAGGCAATGAAAAAACGACAAATAACTGTCTCTCACGGATGATCTACTGCTAAGTGTTTAAAGAAATTCTGTCCCAAACCATCAGTTGGTGTCAAAAACAACAGCTGAAGGGGACAACTTTATGAAACTGGTTCCAACTTTCGATTAAAATTTGAATTTTACTTTTTTCCTCTGAAGGGTTTTCACGATTTGAAATCTATTTTTTGAGGGAAGTCATCAATAGTTTGAGCCTGGTGAAGAAATTCTCCTACCCCAGAACCTTGGCATTTTTTTCACTTTCTTCAGGCTTAGTTAAGTGCTTATTTGTTTGTTTTTCCTTTAACAAGTAATTGGCAAGTATAAGGCCTGCTGCTGGTGCTACGTCACTGTGAAATCAACTAATCCTCTTTCGTTTTTCACTTTGATCAATATTTTTTTTATTTCTTTTTAATGCTTTGGTGCTTCGATTCTATAAAAATTATTTCATGATACTTTTCTTTTTCATTTGATCGCTTTATTCTTTTCCAATAGAATATTTTTTTCCTTGTTTTTTTGTCGGGGCTCACAAGTTGGACTTTCAATTTATTTTCTGGACTTTGGGGGGCTTTTTTGTATGCATTGTTTTCTTCCGCGAAAGAAACGGGAAAAGACGTAATAGAAGCAGACTTTTAGAGCTGCTAAAAGATAAAAAGTTTAAAATTTTTTGTCGTTTGCAAAATTCCCTTTGTTCTTTCGTTCTCTGTTGACCTACGTTTATTGGTGTTATGGGTAGTTAAGTCAAAGAAATATATTTTGTAGATTCAGAAAAGGATTTTTTATCGACTGAGTATTTCGCTCGTTGAGAGATTTACGTTTACTCCGTGTGAAAAAGATTAACCTAATCCGGTTTGTTAATACACTCTTTATCGGATTAAATATTTCTTATTTTACGGGCTTTCAAAAATATTGCCAATTGGCTTAGCCCACATGCAAAGATTATATGCTACGATGAAATGTGCAGATGTTGGGAATTTAAAAGCTCTGTGAATTGTTTAGGAAACAATTCATTTCGAACTTACTCAGCAAAGTAATAAGAATGATGTATCATCTCTGGCCAGCCAAGAATTTGATGCCTTTTTGTCAACGTGTGGTTGTTGTAGGTCATTGTAGTGCCTGCCATGTAATGGTTTTCCGGCCCAAGATCTTAGCTTCTGCTCATTGGCTGCCTCCAGGACACGCTCTTCGGTACTACACAGGTTTAGTGGCGTGTAATTTGCATCTGCTTGTATTATGGCTTGGATGAGTGGCGATCGGGGACTCTTCAACTGGAAGTATTGCCTCATGCTCTGGATCTGCTTGTCATGTAAGTCTTTGAGGTCCGCTTGTCCGCGTCCTCCTTCTTCCCGGGGTAGTGTTTGCCGTTCAATAGTTGTAGTTCAACAGTTGAAAAGTCCCCGGTCACTACTCAGCCAAGCCACAGTACTAGCAGATGCAAATTACACGCCACTAAACCTGTGTAGTACCGAAGAGCGTGTCCTCGAAACAGCCAACGAACAGAAACTGAGAACTTGGGCCGGAAAACCATTACATGGCAGGCACTACAATGACCTGCAACAACCACACGTTGACAAAAAG
>QLNU02015360.1:197038465-197064103 GCA_006491805.2 Dysdera silvatica
CCAGAATTTTAGCAACACGTGGGGTTAAAGGCTTGTTTCAATATTGATTCTGGAAGTTTAAGCACATTGTAAATAGGGGCTTGGCAAATATGGTTTTGCTAATTTACGTATTGCTACTATTAGTTGTGCCCAGAATATTAGCAACACGTGAATTTAATTAACGTTTAAAAGAATATTTTTTATATTAATTCTGAGTGCTCGAACAGTTTATAAATAGGGTTTAGGCAAATGTAGATTTTGCTAATTTATTTTATTTTAATTAATGCTTAAAGGCCGGTTTTAGGGACCGTAGTGAACAGAGAAAGCGGCATTATTAAAAAAAAAAGAGACAACATATTATTGCTCTGGGCATTTCGGAAAAAACTGGCTTGTAACTTGGCAATGCCGATGTGATACGGTTCCCTGATGAAGAATCATGTCCGTATTGCTAAAAACTGTGTAAAATGTGTTATATAATCATGAAAAGGTTCGCTTTTCATATTTTCATAGTGATTCTTACGATGTATTTAGTTATGATAAATGTATTAGAATAACTGATAATATGCTATGCTGATTTTAGGCAGACTTTGTGCTCCAGATCTACGTAATTAGGTTAATTGGATTCATTTGCATATATTAAATAACCCCCTTATGGGTCTTTCAATTTAATATATATATATATACGGTATGGAAATTGTACATTTAAAGGGTGCATGATTAATTAGCTACAGTATAGCACTCGGCTTACTACGTGATTGCTATACGCGTTCGCAAAGGAAAGGTCGCATGACCTGAGGGAAGAGCAAAGTTAGTCCCAAAAGGGATGTCCACAGCCAAGATACATTAAGAAGCAATCTACAAACTCGTAATTTATTCCGGAAAGATAATATTTTTGAAACTAAAATGCATTTACATTTAAATGGAAAATATTCGAATGAGCACAGATATAATACTACCTTAAAAAATTTATAATAATATTAGACTAAGAAAATGAGAATTTAAGCTCAGGGTGGACATAAGGTTTTGTAAAGCTTGTTTTAATAAAATATCTTGTAAAACTTGTGTTAATAAAAGGTTTTGTAAAGCTTGCGAGAATGTAACTGCTTTCTGCAAAATAGTTATATATATATATAACAATTTCATTACAGGTACGTATATGCTGGTTTTGTTTTGTTAATTATGCAAATTATATCGACAATAAACGATATTTGCAATTTGCTTTAAAGTAGAAAGTGAAACCCAATGTATTGAAAATTCAAAATTTGTAAAATTTCATTTTTTGTTATACAAAATATAACGAAGCTGTCACTAATTCTACGGCTATTAAGTTAATTTTAAAGTTGTAGTATTTTCAAAAATTATACGAGAATAAGTATAAGCCAAATAGGATAATGACACTGATAGCGTTTTCATTCGTTTTCGTTATTCACTATCACCCTTTGCCTTCTAGACTGCTCATAGAAACTGTGATCGCCATTCCAGATGGATTTAATGAACTTAAGAGGTTACTTCATTATACTGGAATGAAAGTTAAAGACTTTATATTTTGAGAATCTGATATTTTAAACGGCAAAAGATGATATACTCTAGTTTATTCACTGTTTGCTCAAGAAAATCGATCACGAAAAATATCGACAATTTTTAAATCGATTGAAAAAAGATATATCGCGCGCACAAATAAAGTTTCTTCCAATCAAATTACTCTAATATATTTTTCTAATGCATGGTGTGTATTTTTTAAATATACTTTAAATTTGCCTATTGATACACAATTTCTTCTTCTTCTATTATAAAATCGAACACTACGCAGATTAAATCAAACAACAATATCAATCAACGTTTATTGGCGTAGTGATACCAACGCCGATGGTATGGCGTGATTAGATGGTGAAACGTTCGAAAGAAAATAAATATTTCTGCCTTCGGTGGGACCTGAACCCACGACCTTCCACTTGCCGGGCGGAGGCTCTACCCACTGAGCTACGAACGTATATAAAGACTATTTACTGATGCCGGTTATTTAGCAGAATGGTGTAGTACTTCGTTATTGTTGTTTGATTTAATCTGCGTAGTGTTCGATTTATATAAATACATATGCTGCAACGTGCATTTCGATCAATTTAATACCAGTCTCTTTGCAATTTGGTTTAAATAGTAGTCTATGTACTACACCATTCTGCGAAATAACTGGCAACAATATATATACGTTCGTAAAGAGATTATATATTGTCCTTCGTAGCTCAGTGGGTAGAGCCTCCGCCCGGCAAGTGGAAGGTCGTGGGTTCAGGTCCCACCGAAGGCAGAAATATTTATTTTCTTTCGAACGTTTCACCATCTAATCACGCCATAACATCGGCGCTGGTATCACTACGCCAATAAACGTTGATTGATATTGTTGTTTGATTTAATTTCGGTACTATTCGATTTATATATATGCCGATTAGATTAGCATAGAGTAGTTTAATAGCGACACACTGCACTAATCAATAGAAATAAATGCAAAACAATTTTTATGGTGCAGTTCGATAAAATCATTAACACGATAACACTGCTGATAGCTATTTCGATAGCGTTAACCAGCTACCGTCGTCAGAGCGAATGGCGGCTTCTGTTTATGTCC
Source organism: Dysdera silvatica (assembly GCA_006491805.2). NCBI lineage: Eukaryota > Metazoa > Arthropoda > Arachnida > Araneae > Dysderidae > Dysdera > Dysdera silvatica. The sequence continues at coordinate 197,041,065 of QLNU02015360.1, forward strand.
GTGCTGTTGGTCGGTGTTGCCATCACGTCGGTTGGAAACTTGATTGGGCGGAGGAGTAAAGCGTATTTGTGGAGACGTCTTCAGCCGTGAGACCCAAAAGGTTTTTCCAAGTGGATGATATAGAGTTACTAAGGAGTTGATCATTAACTGCAATATTGATGTTTGCTAGAATGTGAAATGCCTCAAAGAAACTGAGATCAAGTGTTGAGTTGACTTTTTTAATAATATGTGCATTAGAGAATAGAAACTGATGTCCGAATTCCCACGAGTGCCATTCGCTCTGACGACGGTAGCTGGTTAACGCTATCGAAATAGCTATCAGCAGTGTTATCGTGTTAATGATTTTATCGAACTGCACCATAAAAATTGTTTTGCATTTATTTCTATAGCATAGAAGTGTCAAAAATACAGAGAGTCGAGACTGTTCGTATAAAATGAATCGACGTATTTGAGGACGATTTGTAACGCAAATGATTTTAATTTAAAGTAACTTTCGGATTTAACAAGAATTCCAATAGGAAGTTATAAATGGGAAACTTTTATACATAAATGCAATATTCAGATTTATTTCACCGATTTATTGCTGTAAAAGCTTGGAATTTATATGATGAATAGGCTGTTAGATACTGTCATTTACCGACGATGAAATAATTAATGCTTTGGGAATTTGATCAGTTCCCAACATAGTTAACACGAGGTAGAAACAAATGGGGTTAATACAGGAATTGTTAACAGATACGATGTCTTAATACAATGGTAGTAAAAGAAATAGTAAATGCTAATAAAGAAATAGTTACTTATAAATAAAAGGTATAGGGATTTAAGCAAAGAAGGTTATTATGGTGAACATGTATATCGTAAACATGTTAGAGTAAAGATATTATCCAAAATCATTGAATATATTTACCATATACAATTAACATTATATTGCCACACAGTTCACATTATATTACCATAAAATAAATTTTTTATTGGCGATACATATTCGCAAATTCCGCCAACCCACAATAATCTTCCAGCAAAGATTAATATACTAATTAGATTTTTTTGAAACGTTCCATATCAATGAGAATTCTTATATTATATTCAACGAACAAAAACCTACTCCCAGTTTCCATCAAGCCTGGAAGTTCCTATTAAATTAAATTTTTTTGGAATATCTATTCATACAGAACTGGCAAGGCATAGGGACGTTACGATACTATTGATATGAGAAAGTACCGATACTTTTCATTCGATATCGGTGGTGTCGGTATCGATATCAGTAATTCGATAATATCGCAGTATAGAAACAAACATCGGAATATCGGCATACGATGCTCCGACTAACAGCCCTTGATATATATATAATATTGGTAAGTCTTTGAAGTAAAGTCTCAGCTTAGAGTGTGTGTATGTGTGTGTACATATATATATACAGGGTGTTCGGTTACCGCGTGTACAGACTTTAAGGGGTGGTAGGGTATACCAAAATAAGCAACATGTGTTTTTTCTTTTTTTCGGAAGAGGTTTTGTTACCGAGTTACGACCCAAAAATCGTTTGGTGGATGGAAATTGGAAATATTGATGCTAGCACCAATCTGTACATGTGGGCTGTACTTTTTTGAATATGTGTTCTACCAGACTGAATACTAAAGAAAATGTATTTTTTTTTATTCGTTTCTGTCGATTTCTCCATCAGACTGGATGCATACATCTTATGGAGACCGTTGTTTATCGACTGAATTATGCTGATGCTTTATCCTACATAAACCATGTCTGTTTTCTCGAGTTTTTTCTTCGCTACTAGAAAACGAATAAAAAAGGACATTTTCTTTAATATTCAGTATGGTAGAACACATATTCGGAAAAATACAGCCCACATGTACAGATTGGTAGTAGCATCAACATTTCCAATTTCCATCCATCAAATAATTTTTGGGTCCTAACTCGGTAAGGAAACCTCTTCCAAAAAAAAAGAAAAAACACGTGTTACTTATTTTGGTATACCCTACCACCCCCTAAAGTCTGTACACGTATTAACCGAACACCCTGTATATAATACTTAAAGAGCTCAAACACTCAGTCTGCATAGTATTTATTCAATTTTTTTATTTTCCACTGGTTGCGACATCTATTGGCGAAAGATTTTTTTAAAAAAGATAATCAAAATTAATTTTCGGAAAGCATTAAAGGCCAAATATTAGTAGTAATTAATACATTGTATTGCAAATTTATTTCCTGAATGCAAATCTGCAATGCCGCCAATCGAACTACTGACTTTAGTTCGATTGGATAATACGCATACCAATGAATAATACCGGATAATACGAATTACTGTTAATACGAACAGATTTTCTGTTCCCCTCGGTGTTCATCTTAAAGAGGTTCTATTATTTAAGGGTCGTACTGTATATATAAATTCTATAATTCCAAATTCCGAGGGAGGAATTATCCATCGATATAGGCGACATATAGCAGAAAAATTTCTAGCCCGTGTACCTGATACAGAATAGTTTAAGTAAGGTTTTGAAAACCTTAAACTGAAAAATAAGAAAAGAATTTATGGAAAAAATTATATTGAAATTTGATTGTACGACTATTTAATTTATTAATATTCGTTATTTTATATATAACAACTTTCGTGCAATGAATTCTCATTCGATATTCACTGATTCTGCAAATATCGATAATTTATATTTGATAGTATTGCGATATTGCTATTTTTAATAGCTTTTGGTATCGATACCCAATATCGTATCAGCAATGCAATAGTCATGCAATAATAACATCTTAAATATTCTAATATTTCTTTTTGTATTCTTGACGAAAGACGGCCTAGTCCGTCTTAACTAACGTCGAAACTAACATTTTAATTCTACTCTACGCTTATAACTTTGGCGCAGTATAGCCCAGATGCTCTTGCGCCATAAAACACCTAAACAAACAAACAAACAAACAAACAAACAGCTTATAACTTAGGGAACATAGTGGGATTTGTCCTTGCTGAAGAAGATGGCAAGATGAAGCCATCGAGAAAAGTTAACAGTTTTATTAAAATTTTATCTGTGCCATTCACTGTTTCATGTTTATTTTGATTCCTTATGAAGTGCGATCGCCTAACGTTATTAAGTTAACCCTCCTTCAAAGATAAATTCTTTAAATTTAAAAATTAGTTCTTTGACAGTACTGTATCTGATGTTTGAATCACAAATCGCAGCTTTTTAACTTATCTATGATTTCACCTTTCCAGGAGTACTATGATATTTTAATCACACGACCAAGACACCTTGACGATCTTGCATACAAATTTTTAAACAAATTCTGCCATCACTCTTACATATTGCAATTATAATTTCACAGTGTATTACATTCTATAAATGGCCAATGTCAGCACACACATTTGCGTTGATTGTTTCTTTTTTGTCATTAAATTTAGTACGGGCTTTAAGTTTTCGGCACTTTTCATCCACCGACTGTTCAACGTTTTCCTAAGAAGATCAACTTCAGAGTGTTTTGAAAGAGAGTATTGCCTTTTAGAAATTCACGGAAATTCACTCTTTCCGGAAATATTTTCCACTTTGGCGCAATCCCTATCATGCCTTGACGCCTTACGTGAGTCGCCTCGATGATTCGAGATACGAATGTCTGGCTCCTTCCGGAATTAATTATCCCTATGCGTAATCATTTAAATTTATCTAATTTGCTTAATGTGGAAACACACACACACACATATATATATGTGTATGTGTGTGTGTGTGTGTCAGCAAGCAACGTTTGTACATATAAGGAGACCTAGGATCTTTAAATTTGCAAAAATAATGGTATTTATAATGACTTCAACATTACTTTTCTCAGCAACTGTAAAGCCAATTAAAAAATATTGACAATGACACACGATCTATTCTGTATATATATATATCAATTCTAATAATAATTTCAAGCGCAAAATATTTATTTTTAAATTTACAAAATTTTAGACGAGGTTGTTGCATTAACTATTACAACAGATTGCGCGCAGTATTACATCTTAAGTATTACTGCTAGAAGGTTGTTATTAGATCCAATTGTTCGCAAATGTTGGGAACTCGAAATCTACAGAAAAAGATAATAATGAAAAAATGAATGCAGGGTAGACACAAATTAATTGGACAAAAAGAATAGTTTATTATACGCAATTACACAACCAAACATGAGAGTATGAATGATTATACGATAGTGAAACAAACAAAGTTTGCCCTTTTCACAAATGTTCAATGTGGCTGCCCTTTGTTACGTTGCAAATGTCCCATAGGTAAATAAGTTCTTGCCACGTGTTCGTGCGCATATTCACGTTGATTAAATCAAGTGCAGTGCTGATTCGTGATTTCAATTCAGGAATAGGTGTCGGAAGCGACGGACTGTAAACCTGATCTTTAACAAAACCCTATACACTGAAATTGAGGGGTGGAAGGCCTGGCGATCGTGATGGCCATGGAATAAAGCGACCGCTCCGAACCTAAACTGTGTCTTCGGCACTGAGGTAAAAAAGTAACCTGTGTTTGGAAGTGACAGGTAAATCTAAAGCATGTCCAGATACAGGAATCCCGTAAGAGTTTTTTTTTCAGCTAAGAAAAATGGGCCAAAAACATTAGAACAACTTACGGCACGAAACATGTTTACTTTTTGAACTACCACTTTCTTAGTTAAAATGACATAAGGATTTTCTGATCCCTAAATCGTGACATTATATCTATTCACTTTGTCACTGAAATGAAAGCTGTCTCATCACTGAAAGCTAACTGCGAAGAAAAATTATGATCAATTTCCATGTGCTGTAATATATCGGTTCAAAAAGGTTCTATCTTCGGCAGGTCCATGGGCTTCAGAACTTGAACAATTTGCAGTTTGTAAGGTCTGAACTTCAGACGTTTTCGTAGGAGTTTAGTAACTGTTGAGTTAGGAAATCTGCAAGCTTATTGTAAAATACTACTGATCTGCCATTGAACTGGTGCTTTACAATTCATATTTCGAAAATTATTCAGTTATGAAATTGACCAACTAATTTTTGTCCACCCTGTATGCATATTTTTTCTTTGAATGTGAGTTTTCAGCTATTTTTCACATTATATTCCTTCATATTTAAAAAATGCGATAAAAATGGCAAAAAGTAGATAAAAATTGAAAATTCCCATATAAATAGCAAATTAAAAAGCTATTTTAAGTGTTTAACCCTTTTTATATAAATTTCTTCCCTGGTACTTGTATCTTACTTCTATTAATTCAATTATTACAGACAGTTGCAAATTATCAAAAGCGCAGTCTAGAAAAACACTGTTCTGAGAAAAATAATTTTAAATGTTACGAATACTTAAAAAAGCTTATTATTTAAAAATTTCCTTTTTATATATCTTTTACCACTGTGACCTTAATTACGGACAGATTTTGCCCAGGTTTGTTTTAAAATACGTCAACTAGGGTAAACTTTTTTTAAAGTGATAAAAGAATATCGATTTTTTTAGAGTTTTAAGAGCCGTAAGTCCTCACAAAAGATTATAAAATTTAGCATCTCGCCTTTATTTTCCTGTAATTATTCATCTAAAATTTGCGCTTCAGGTTTTAGAAATATCTTTTATTTTATGGACGGTTTTCGTGACTTATTCTAAGAATTTCTTATATTATTTACATGCGGAATTGAAAATAAAAGGACTATTATATAAATGCTTAAAATATTCACATATCTTTCAGTATAATTTCGATAGTTTAAATATTTGAATTCGTCGTTAACGCGTAAATAAATTATAAACAAGCAAGTCTAGTTGTAAACAAACTATTGTTTTGCGCTAATTATGCATACACAGTTTACGGAACATCTAAAAACAAATGGAACGTCAAATTATTATTATGTAGAAATTGTTTATTTGCACACATTAATCTTTATATACAAATTATGTTTTCAAATTTATACAACTTTAAATTAAGTCTCTTTATATGTATTTGGTTTTATACACTACTTCACATCATTATTTGACTAGATCTACGGATTTATTTGTAGTGCCTAAGATAAAACTAACTTAAATTTTAATAGTATAAAACTCTGGAATTTTCTTCCTCTGTATTTAAAGGATCAACTACCTTTTCAAAACTTTAAGCGCCTAAATAAACAGTTTATTCTTGATCCCGGGTGAGGTTTTCTTTATGGGTTTATATCCTTTTTTAGTGTTATTGTATTTTTATAAATGGTTTATTTGTTAATTGACTTCGTTTATTCTCTTTCGATGCTTGCCTAACTTCTTTACGTTTAGGTACAATGACCTTGTTAGGTTTTTGCCTTTTGTTATTGTTTTTCTTGCTGAAATTGCACTGGTCATTGGTATAGATTATGTTTTTGTGTATATATATATATATTTTTTTTTTTATCTAGCGAAATAAATTTTTAGTTGTTTGAATTTTATGTGGCTCAATCTCAACTTTAAAAATGTACTTGTATGTTTATGCAATACGGTTTGAAAGTTTTAAAACTCCTATTAATGGACACCCCTCAAATGCGGTCATCCTGTGTTTTTTCGGTCAGATAAAATCTCACTAGCAAGAAACTTGCTTCACAATAATACTCCATTTTTGCGGACAAATTTGTCTGTCCCTTGTTTGTCTATTAGCAAGAGGTTTTATTGCATTTAAACAAACATTTATATGCATTAGTATGTTTTTTTTATTTCTTCTTGTGGCTTTTCTGTGGTACCTTATCTTTCTTATCTGCGTGTCATTAATCCGAATTCGACCTCCAACCGCCTCCAAATAAAGGGAAGAATGCTTTCCAACTAACTGCTCACTGTGAACTGGGGTTAGTTTCCTAGGTCTTAAGAGGCACGGGTTCCTCGGAAAAATGTAAGTACACTGCTATATGGTTGTGTAGTGTTCATTCGTCTATCGTGCTCATTAACTACCGTTCAACTTCAAGAACATCGTGGAACGTGTGCCGTTTTTCTGCTCACCGAAGGCTGGGTTTCAGCTACTTTGATAGCAGAGTCTTGGATTTCTCGGAAAACTGTAGGTCCATTGTCCTACGGTGGCGTAGTGATACACACATTCGTCTATCATGCCATTACCCCAGGTTCAACACCCAAGGATATCGTGGAATGCGTGCCGTTTTTCTGCTCACAGTAATCTGGGGTTTAGTTTAATTGACAGCAGAGGCACGGATTCCTCGGAAAAATATAGGTCCATTGCCCTAATGTGGCATAGTGCTAACACATTCGTCTATCGTGCCATTAACTACGGTTCAACCCCCAAGGATATCGTGTAACACGTGCCGTATTTCTGCTCACGGTAATCTGGGGTTTAGTTTCATTGACAGCAGAGGCACGGATTCCTCGGGAAAATGTAGGTCCACTGCTTTGCGGTGGCGTAGTGATAATACATTCGACTATCGTGTCGTTAACCTGGTTCAACTCGACAAGGGTATCGCAAAACGCGTGCCGTTTTTCTGTTTACGATAGTCTAGGGATAGTTTCTTTGACGGCAGAGGTCAAGATTCCTCGGAAAACTGTAGGTCTCACCACAGTATGACTTATGCTGTCCTTGCGTGGTGAAAGCACAAGCAAACGAACAAATTGTTCTAGTCTATAATTGAATCTGAATTATTGCTTTTACAGATAAAGCGGAAGGGCTCCACAGAGTAAAGACATAAAGGAGCCAAAGTGTGAAGGGGTAATGGATACGTATATAAATCAAAGGCGCATAAAAGATATTTCGCTCGAAACAAAAATTTCAATATCGTATTGATACTGGTAATTTAATCACAAATTTTCATTTTCAAACGTCTCTCTTATTCTCGGATTACATTCACTCGTTCACATTACTTTTCACGGAGTATTCCCTGATCATCAAAACAAAGAATGGTTAAAGATATTTTTGCACCACGAATTTTATCTAAAGCGTGGAGGAAGTTTATATACATAAAATTTAATATTTTGACCATCACATATTACGCTATCATGTCCAATAACGCTAATAGAAGAAAAAATAAGATAGTGCTATCATGTATAATTATCTCGTAATAACAATCAGTTTACTATACAGAAATGTACTCAATATGGAGAAGACGTTCATCAACGTATCACAAATCTTGGTAAAAGAAAACACAATGGGCACAGTTTCTGAACTATATGTTTTAATATAGCTTTAAAACTTTTTTTGAAGGCTTTTAGCCCTCTTCAAAGAAGGTTACATAATAGCGGAACCATTCATCAACATAATTATTTATTTATTTCAGATTACAGTTTGTGCAACATGGCGTCGTTCTTTGTTTACTTGTTTGAATCATGTGTTATTAGGTAAGTTTTTTACGGTTACTCAAGGAATTACATGGAAAAGAGCCGTATCCTTTTTTAAGAAATAATCTTGACGCTATAAAACTATCAACGAAAAGCTTTGAAAATTTTTCTTTTCTAAAGAAATATTCGCAAGTTTCACTCAAATGAAAGTGCTCTGGATCAAAGGTATTTGACTAAATATATTTCAGTTTTCAAAACCTTGCAGTTTTTGAATGCCTCCGTTAGATAGAACTGGTATCCAGAGTGAGACCTTTTAGTTAATTTTGACGACGTGGCCGAGTAAGAAACTCCGTTGCTAGTGTCAGCGGAAAAAAGTGCAAGTTCTATTTTCATATTCCTTTTCGCTATGAAAATGAAAGGAATTTAATTTAGATGCATCCAGAATGGTAGCAGATATCAGAGAGTTATCAAACTAAAATATAGTATGGTAAGGGTAATAATAATTTTTGTACCGTAACCCTTCATGACGCTCCTACACTTGTCTATAAAATACGTTATGTATATGTTATACACATGGTAAAATATATAAACAAATAAATAAACAAAGCAGTTCAAATTATATATTTGTATTTGCTGACCGCTAAAAATATTAGTTTACTTTTACCAACAAGTGATTTTACTTTGGACAAATCTCCACGTTTTACAGAAATGCTTATAAAATAGCTTCAACTGTGTGTTCATTTATTAAATTAGTTTTATTTTATTCTCAATTACGGTTAGTGTCGTGCGTCGTTGCTCTTTATGCAAGCTGCAGTGATAAAGAGCTCCAAAATGGAGCACCCTTTCACAACCAAACAAATAAGGTAAAAGAAAAGGCGAGAAAACGGTAGCTACATCTAAGTCAAGTTTCCTCATAATCAAACTAACGTTAAGACTTCGGACCCGTCTCAACTAACTCAAGAAGCCTATGAGCATAAAGTACACACACACATAACTAAGATATTAATTTCTGTAACACAAAGCAAGAACTTGCAATATAAATTTAGTTTGTGTGTACTTCTTTTAGCCAGGTGATTATATTTATAATTCGGAAAAAGTTGATAAGAATATAATTTTGTTGTGCGTCTCTGATTATATTTGAGACACTAGAGAAAATTTGGATACCGCTAAAAAAAGAAAATCCAAGGTAGTACAGAGGAAAAAATTAAGAGAATAAATTCAACGTTTTAGGCGTAGTAAATTTAATTGAACGAAGGTTGCAACGTACGTTTCGGACAGACCTTGACCATCCCTTATAAGAAATACATGTGTTCCTGACGACAGCTTGGGTTCTGGCTTAGATGGTTTTAAATAATATAAAGAAGAAATAAGATTGCCTCAGACTGCAACGGAATTGGTAGTTTGCGGGTTATGGTTTCAATATTCAGAGACCACAGGCAGTTGTGAAGAAGTTATAATGATATTAGGTGAATTTCATGTAAGACCCGGTGGCATGTGCACTCATACACTGACTGTGATTCAATACCACAGAAGAACTAGGCAGATTTCCCTGGAAAACCAATTTCTATCTCCACTCACGTCATTGATCGTCGTTTACTCTGCTTATTAAAACAAACCTGCAATAGTGCTAGTTCCAACTTCTGTTGCTAATGGACAAGGGATTATGTTTATGCAACGTGGAGGAATCAACCAGTACTGTGTCCCTAAACATGTGTATGAATCTTGTATGCATCAACGAACTGATAATGGATATTTTAGTTATTAACATCAAAATTTCAGTTGATACTAATTACACCTGTCATAAAACTTACGTTCTTGAAGAAGTTCACTTAACTACTTTTGCTATAAGAAAGCAACATTACCCCTTCTGGTAAAGGATAGCCGGTGAACCTCTCAAGTAATTAATCATTTAATTCTGTTGAGTTTGCTGATGAGCGGGCTTATCATTCAGGATTGTGTATTAAATAGCTTATGAATATTAACGAACCAGTAAGAGCGAGCTTTGATTTACATTCTAAACTTCGTGTAAACCGAACACGCGTACTGCAAGACAGTAGCGTTATTGATTGACATATCAAACTGTAAGGCTCGTGTTATGAAGGTTCCAGGAAAATTAACGCCCAGTGGTTATTCTATTCCTTTAGGATACAGAATATTACATAGAGATGACGTATTTCAGCGCGTTGTTTATTACTAACAATTTCAACCAGGCATTGTTCGCATCGAGTAATTTTAGCTTAGGTTTAAAAGCTATCTGTTTAAAACGATTCTCGTATAACCCAGGTTCATTAATTCAAAATCCTGCATCAATGGAAATGCGGTTCTGAGTAACCTAATCTATATGTACGTATACAAATTATATCAATCAATTCACCTCTTTTATGAAAATTAGACAGCCTAAATGGGAGACTATATAGACAGCAAACAATTCAGAGTAGTGTGGAAAATTTGGATTAATAAAGAATGCTGGTATCAGGGTCGTCGTGCTTACGGTGTTAGCGGTCCTCAAAAGTGTTTTAACATAATACAACGATAAAAGGATTGACCAGGGTTTAGCATTACAAAATAAAGTTCTTCACTGTACAAATGCGAAAGGTATAAATAAAGAGAAGATAATAAAGTTAAATAAAAAATATGAGATAAAAAGAAACAATTAAAATATGAATTATTACAATTTATTTTTATTGCAATTTTTTATTATTATTACAATTTATTATGATAATTATAATGAATTAATGAAAAGCTAACTCAATTGAATATAGCCATTTTTATTAAACTATTGCAACTTCAAAGTAATTTTTCTGCCTTTTATGCAGCGAAATTATTAATCAAATATCAAAAGTCTAAAAAATATAAAAAGTCATTTTCAATTGAAATAAAACTAAAGCGTTGAGTTGTTAATCAGTCATATCCATGGCCGGATCCAGTGGGGGAATCGTAGGGACCAAGTCCTCCCGAAATTAAATTTATAATAGGACTTCAAAAATAGTATATGTATTTATTTGTCGAACTAGTAAAAAGGGAAGGAAAAACCTCTCAAACCTTGAATAATTAGAAAATTATGACCATAAGATTTCGTTTTGTAGAAAAAAAAATTACACAAAAATATAAAAACCATTTTTTTAAAGGGCGGACATTAAAAAATTTATTAAATTTGATGACAAACCTACGAACAAAAGTTTACAATTATGTCTGAAGGCAAAATTAGTATTTCCTCATTTATTTTTGTACGATGTATTTATATTTTCCCTCTACGATGAAGATGACACATATTTATTCAACTTTATTTTGTGAATATATTTGAGTCCTCCTCTCGAAATCAAATCCTGGCTGTGGTCTTGGTCATAGTAGACCTTAAGTATGTTTTAATAAATTTCAATTTAGAGAATGAAAGTGTTGCTGAAGTTAGGATAATGGGGACTGACAGCAAAATTCTGAGAGCAATCGCAACGTTTGTTAAAGTATACTGGGAACCGTTTTCAAATACGACCTTCAGAATAATGAGTGGTAAAGGAGATAGTGTTCCCAGAATCGATCGAATAAGAACTTTTAGTTCTGTGTACAGGTCTAATCCATTCAAATTGTCTAAAGAAATGGCCAACTGCTTACAGTAATTCAATATTTTACCGTCTTTACATCTTTTTAACACTAGAACATTAAAAAGAAATCCAAACATCATGCTGCAATTTTGACAATGATAAATTTATTTTGACCACCATTTAGAAGCTGTATGAGCATTATGGGAAGTGCACATCACACGCAAATGGTCAGTTGATCAAATACTCTGTCAAAAGTACATAAGAATCGCTAAAAATTGATTTCTTTCGTTCACTATATATTTTTAGTGGCCCTGGGCCATACTGCGCCAGGACATGAAGTTTTACGAGGAATTTGAGTTCTTGTCTCCAGCGAAATCAAACTCAAAAATACGGATTGGATGAAAAACTAGTAAGCGTTAGGTTTGTGCAGGATTCAAACCCGTGTATTCCATACAAAAACGAAAGTGTTAACGTAAATGGAAACCATATAGCAAGTTAAAGAATAAGTTTCGTAGATAGGAAAATAACTGCAAAACTAAAGAATTTCGGTGAGTACTATATTCTTTATTAAATGGAATATGCCCTCCCACTCAATCACAAAATATTTAAACTTTCACAATTTACTATAAATTCATAAAGTAAAGAAAAAAGTATTGTTAATCTTAATATACGGAAGCTTAAAACTAAATTTACTGCTATGTGCAGCAACGTAGAACTTTCAAAATTATTGGGGGACCCAAGCACATATTATATACATTTATAACACTACAGTAATAGTTATAGTTTACACTACAGTAATAGTTACAGTTTAAACTACAGTAATAGTTACAGTTTACACTACAGTAATAGTTACAGTTTACACTAAAGTAATAGTTACAGTATATATGAAAGCAAAATTTCAATTTTTATTTAAAATATTGGAGAGGGGGTAGAGTCGGGCCCCGTGGGATCCATATAACTCTTTGCCTATGACTGTATGTTAATATAGCAGTATTTAATCCGAATTTAAATTTGCATATTAATAAAGTATGTTATCAGTTATTCCTAATTTCTTTATACATTTATACTTTCTATTGACTTAATTGATTTCACGTTTCCAATAAATACTACAACTTCAAGAAAAATAAATGTTCAACTGAACGAGGAAAAATGCATGAATTTAATTAAGAAATGCATACATAACATAATAAAATAATACAGATATTGTAGAATGTTTTGGCATCGCATATGCTTTCAGTATAACTTACTTTATTATAAAAATATTTACTTTCAAATTTTGCATTTCGATACAGTATTATTAATAAATAATGCCTTTTTAACATCAACTGAGTAAGTTGTTAATAACTTAAGGGGTCTAGGATATTTTCATAAATATATATACAAATAGATTTTGATTCCATAAATGCACATCGAAGAGTCTTTGATTCCATAAATGCACACCAAAGAGTCTTTGATTCCATAAATGCACATCAAATAGTTTTTGATTCCATAATTTTATATAAAAAATCTTGATTCCATGAATGTGTATTATATAAAAATGAGACTTTGATTCCATGAACGTGAAACATACTGAGACCTTGTTTCCATCAAAAAGGTTTTTCATTATTTTTATCAACATTCCGTTTCTTAACATCTTTAAAGGAAAAGCTTATTAAAAGGAATAAGTAATTATACTATAATTTTTGCCACCCACGTTCATATAGCTCAAACTAGAGCTTTTTTATATTTGGAGAAAAAGAGGCGCCGTCCTCATCCTGGATTCGAACCAGGGTCCCCGCGTTGAGCCCGCGGTGTCTTGACCTACTAGACGAATGAGGACAAGAACAAACGCATTTTTCTCCGTATATGAGGATGTAAGATATTATTACCCTTCACAGGGATAACACAATTGCCAAATAATGGTCAACACAGAAAAGCCTCCGGGGCGAGATTTTTGTGAGTTTTTCGTGGGGGAATTTATTATACAATAATTTTTGCCACCCACGTTTATGTAGCTCAAACTAGAGCTTTTTATTTATAGTTGGAGAAAAAGAAGCGCCGTCCTCATCCTAGAGTCGAACCAGGGTCCCCGCGTCTTTTTCTCCTAATATGAAAAAGCTCTAGTTTGAGCTAATTAATACGTGGGTGGCAAAAATTATTGTATAATAAATTCCCCCACGAAAACTCACAAAAATCTCGCCCCGGAGGCTTTCTTGTGTTGACCATATTTGGCAATTGTGTTATCCCTGCGGAGGGTAATAATATCTTACATCCTTATATACGGAGAAAAAGAGCATTTGTTCCTGTCCTCGGTCCTCTAGTAGGTCAAGACACCCCGGGCTAAACGTGGGGACCCTGGTTCGAATCCAGGATGAGGACGGTGTCTCTTTTTCTCCAAATATAAAAAAAAGCTCTAGTTTGAGCTACATACACGTGTATGGCAAAAAAAAATATTGTATGATAAATTCCCTCGCGACAAACTCACAAAAATCTCGCCCCGGAGGCTTTTTGTGTTGACAATTATTTGGCAATTGTGTTACCCTCTGAAGGGTAATAATATCTTACAAGGAATAATAATTTTAATCAAAAATTAGCGAAGTTATGAGAAAGAAATTGAGCGGATATTATAAAAATTTCTCTCTCTCCTTTGATTCTTAGCAATGCTAAACACCGGGGGGAAAAAGGCTTTTCTTTCGAATGTAAATCCTCCTTACTATTATAGGTTGCAAGTACTTACCACGCATTCTTGGGGAAACAACGAATCTCCCAGTTTTTTGGTACATTCTGCTGAAAAGTGGAATAATTTGCTTAATTCCATTTTAATAGGAAAATTTTAATTGTTTCTGTGGAACGAGGTTTTTTCGTTCATTATTTCGCCAAAGGACAAACGAGACAAAGGAATTTGAATCGAGCATAACGCTGCAGAAAACCTTTGACTGAAATTCAGAAACATGTTAAAAAAAACCCACAGAATTGGTTCCTTCCACGGCCTCCGTTTTCCTGTATATTTCTTTCTTTTTTCCTTTCTTTATTTACGTGATGTGGAGAATAATTAATGAGATTTTCTTACGCAGAGAAGAGTCAGACATAAGCAAAAATGTCTACGACGTCGCTGCTCTCCCCAACTTATTAATTTCCAAAAGTAAAAATTAGTCTCCGAAATTTAATACATCATGGAACTTAAACTCGACGCGGTTGTTTCCTCATTTGGGCGATTATCGCCACTCGATTTAATTGGGGAAAAAAGAAGAGCGAAAAGAAGAACTTTTTTGAAACCATCGCAATATTTTCGAAACGGATGTGGCTCTCATTTTTAACGTCTTCGAAAGACTGTTAAAAAAGAGAGAGAGAGGAAATATAATTCCTCCGGCTTCTCAGTAATTTTTCGTTAAGACGTTAAAACTGATGACCCTATCTTTTTCTACTTATTTCCCTTTTCCCTTGCATACGAAGACATTTCTTCTCCCCTTCTCTTCTATTTTTCTTCAATAAACAAAAGTGTACTTCGAATCAGAAAAGCAAAAGCTGCATCAAAATGGCTCTCATTGTTCCGCTATTTTCTGTAATAAGTAAGAAATACATCGGCAATCTGACGAATCGTTTTTGCGGAACACATCAGCGCTTACGAATTCGAAACGGCGGGCAATGGTTTCTTTTTTCCCACTGAATAAAAGCAAGAATCGTTCCAAAAAAAAAGTGACATTAAAATACCAAAACGCTGTTAGATAGTTGCATAATTTTTTTGTACGAACAAATTTCAGATCAGAGGTCTTCAATCCATTGTTTGAATATATTTTCTGAATTCGAAATTTATTTGCATGATCACAGGGCTTACAGGTGAGTGCACGTGGATTAGACTGAGGCAATTAGAAGCATGCTTTTACTTGTAAAAACTTTTTAGTCATTTTAACCATATAGAAAAAGCTTCAGGACAAAAGAAGAAGGATATATTAAAAAAATATCCTTTTCATTAATAAAAAATAGATCTACATCAGTAATTCAATTATTCGCTGATTAATTAAATTATTACCTTTGAAAAGCTACCACTAAACTTACCCCTATTCATTAATCTATATTTACTCCCGACTCTTAATTCTGTTGCCCAATTCAATAGGTTTAAAAAATGCAGAAACTAATTGCTCCTGAAACGTTAAGTCTTTGTAATTATAAAATATCCGGGTTAAAAAAGGAAATAGTCTTTTCGATAGGACCTGTAAAATTTCTAGCTCCATAAAAATATGTTGTGATGAAAGAAAACATTTGGCGATTTTTTTATACGAGAAGACTCCGAAATTAATGCCACACAGCTGTCGAAAAGCATGTCAGTGTCTCATGGAATACATACGTCCATGCACGTACTACATCGCTTATATCATATGCATAATCTATGTAAATAAGGCATTTCTGACTAAAATATATACGATGTACGCGAGCGATTTAGCCACTGTATAGCCTTAAAGTAAACGCGTTAAAAAAGTAAATACGTTTAGACTAAAATTATGGTTTAGTGTTATTTTTTAGTTTACGTTGGCTACATGCATCATATTGTCAAGACATCGTCGGACGCTCAAGATACAGTTACAATTTAACGTTGCAGAATCAGCGAAGCGTCATAAAGCTGGCTATTATATTGTTCAAATCTATTAAGAAATTTAATAAAAAACAAAATTTGTTCGCTTGTGTTGGTTGGTTGGATTTTAATGGAGCAAGAACTACCTAGATCATAATGCGCCAAACTAGGTAAATCTGCGCATACTACAGTTTGCTTGTTCTTGTGTATTTTACGGCGCAGGGATTGCAAAGGTTATGGTGCCCTGGAATTACACTTTTCCGAGAAATCCGAATCTTCTAGGGAACCAACCTCTGGACTACAGTGAGCAGTCAGTCTATAAGCGTTTTCTTTTCACCATTAGGAACCCGAAGCCGGGAGTTAACGACATGTTAGGCGAACACGTTATAAGCGCACGAACGTAGGGTCCTTGTCAAAAAAAGCAAAGGTCATTTCCATTATACTACTACAACGCAGGAAGGTCGGAATTGTTTACAATGTCTAGATATGGATAGAACTTCGTAGCACTGGTGTGCAACAACCAATAAACTGGGTCTAGACGTGTGAAAGAACCCCATATCATGATAAAACTATCTCAAAATTGGTAGTTGGAAAAAACTAGTCCTTTATAAACGTTCTCCAGATTTTCAGCACGTCCAAACGTGTCTATCAGAGGGGAACAGACAACAGAATGATTTTTAATCCCAACTCCTTAATTTCCAGTCAGGTGTTGTCTAAAAAGGGCAAGGAACCAATCTAGAAGTCGCTTTGCAATCACAGCAATGATAATTCAGTTGCGTAATCAGTTACCCTACTACGATAATCAATTCTATGTGACTCCTTTACGAATTGCTATGGTACTGACAGGGGTGTTGTGAATCTTTCCTACTTTAACAGCGAGGTTCATTGGACATTTGTAACCATGGGGCCCATACGAGTACTTTTAGGGGGGGAGGGGCTGAGAAAAATTATTACCTCCTTCTCAAAGCTGTCGAGAATTTTAGTGAATGTACAAGATACCAAAACGCTACAAAAATAATTGATACTGCTTGACAATTAGTAATGAGCTAAAAAGTGACTGTAAAACTTTTGAAAGTAAATGCATAGCAGTTTCGGGAAAATCAAATTTTTAAACAGCTAGGCGGGGGTCGAGCTTTCCTCTGCCCCCTATATAGGCGCCCATATTTTGAACTAAGGGACACATCCAGTACACTTATTAAGTTTGCGCGACCATTTAGAACGTTTTATTCATTTATTTTCTGACAAAAAAAAAGACCCATAGTTTTTCTACCCTTTAAGTACACGATCTACTGCCGATTTTAGTATGTCGAATTTGTTTTCAATTTCGCGCATTGAAACATCATTGACCTAGTATCTTACAACTAACCCACGTCAAAAAGCGATAAGTTCACGTCCCTGCAGTATACTGATATATAAATATGCGAAGTGCACATGTTATGCAGGATATATATATATGATTCTTATTGAGGCACTATAAAGTTTAGATAGTCATAAGAAAAAGGTAAAGCACATGGATGTTACGTCACGTATAAATTGCTTACCTGCGGATCCAAGAATGTGGTGGCAACTCCCTCATAACGTCCATAAATTCTTAGATTTCCAAGGGAGCTTAACATTTAATGGCACCCAATAACCACTACGACCAAAGGTAAGGGATCTGAGTGAATACTTATAGAAATAGCTTTCTTACGTTCCATTTTTGTTTTATTTCTACACTGCCTCGTTAGTCTAGAATATTTAGAGAGATTTCTTACAAATATATACACACTTGTCGTAACCAGTGAACAACTTTCAATTCTAGACTTTTTTTTGCGATCCACCAAATCTTATGATGGTAGGTCTAAAGGGAGATTTAATTTGAGCTATAAATAGAAATAAAATACAGGGTACCAGGGAGGAAATTACATAAAAAGGTTAAACACTGGTAAAATAGCAATGAAAAAGATCACTCAAGCTTTCGGACGCATCAGCAGCAGTCCTTCATCAGGAGTAAGGACTGTTGCTGATGCGTCCGAAAGCTTGAGTGATCTTTTTCATTGCTATTTTACCAGTGTTTAAACTTTTTATGTAATTGAGCTATAAATCACGTGTCAAAACATATTACCTCATTTGATCACCCCACAAAAATTACAAAGATACTATCTCAGTAGCTTTATATGCGAACTATTTCCGGTAGTAATTATGCTATTTCTTTGAAGGGCAATAATATCCAAAAACTTACCACTTGACGGTTGCTGCAAAACCTGCATAAAAAGTTTTACCAAACTTTTCTCAATTTTCGATAATAGCAGATAAGGATATGGTAGATTGTAGGTAGTAATAAGGCCATAGTAGTTGCAGACAGAACTACGCGACTCGATGGCAGATAGGAACAAATCGATGAAAAAGGATGCTTTTACTGGATACAGATATTTCAATTTGACGGCAGCGAATTCCTCACAAATTTTCCCCTTCCCCGTTGATAGCAACACAAAAGATAAATTTAAATGTTTGTGTTTAAAACACTACTAACGAAAACTTTTTTTGCAATCAGAAATTCTAGAAGGAGCCATTATCTAAATTTTCTTCACAAAATTCGTAGCATAAATTTGAACTCAAGCCAGCCAATATCAGATTTCCACTCTCCTACAAAGGAATAATTGCCAGAATTTCATTTGGATGCAGGTTTTTATTTTGCAGTTTTTCTACTATAGGAATTCTTAATGAGTTGCAGTAAATTTTAAAAACTACCAACGATTAAGCGAAAATTCTAGTGAAGAAATCGGCGTTTGCTTGGAGTAAGCGTCGGAGATCTTTTTTGTGACCAAAAGTTTTGTTATCCTTGGAGCAGACAATGGTTTAGAAAGACAAAACTGTTTCTAACGAGCTCCTTAACGGACAAAAAGTATGTTCAATTTATCTTTCAAATCATACCTTCACGTAAGTTGATCACGGTGAGCGTCACCATTCTTACGTTTTCTATAGCTTTATGGTTTTAAAAATAGTTCCACCAAAGTCGCGAGCATTGAGTAGCAATTGTTAGTTATGCGTTTGATGCGTTTTTGTATTTTAATATTTAGTATTTTATTTTAAGTATTCTTATTTTGTATGTCTTACATAGTAGTAGTTTAAAGTATGCCTTAACCATTTTATTTCAGTAAAGTTTAGTATCTTTTTATTTTAGTTCGGTTTATATACATAGAAATCCTATCTATAATACCCTAAATTAATCCTAATTAATCATATATTTAATAAATTACATCTTTAATTAATATTTAATATGTCTTAAAAGTAACCAAGTTAAAATCTAAAACAGTTTTTAAAAATATTAAGGAATCATATAAATATTTTCATTATCTGCACTCCCAAAGATTTATAAAACTTTTACAAGATAAATTACCTATCTATATAAACTATTCCCAGAATAATGTTTATTCCACCTGATGGGATAGTATGTAATTTGCCCAGTTCTGACACATAAGAAACAATTCCACGACGCAGAGAAACAATCCTCGGATTATCCGACCAACAACTTCAATTTCTATTGAATCAGATAATCGAGAATTTGATAAATTAAAATTTCCCACTAATGGAGTAGATTTAAATGTTTCAAAAATAATAATATATCATTAATAAAATAAGTGCGTTTATACCTATTTTAAAGAAATATCCTGCATTCGAATCGTTTACATTTATTTCCCAAGCCTTTAAGGTTTAAAATTATAAAAGGTCGGATTTCGTAAATTGACGTGATAGTTCCAGATAAACAGGCTTGTGCTTTCTCTAATGAAATTGACAGATATTCCTACATTGGTTACTTGCATGATCAACTCCGTTAATCATCTTGCTTTACGTTGCACATTGTTAAACTAAAGTTGACAACTACATTTTTTTCTCGTGGAACAAGAAAATGCATTTAACGGGTTGATGAGGTCAGCACGCGTCGATTGCTCCTAAATAAACTGGCAAATCTTCCCTGTATCATTGATAGTTGATTATGGAAACAAATCAGTTTCCTTGTAGTTTTATATTAGCTCATGACGTGTGATTTTTATTTTCCTGACCATTTAAAAATCATAAAAATTTATCCAAATGGGAACAAATAAGATCACGGGAGCATTTTAAAACTAAATTCTGAATCAATTTATACTATCAAATCTTCATTTTGCCATAAGCATGTTTTCTGCATATGTATTACTCGACATCAAGGTCGATCCACACAGAAGGACCATTTCAATATACGATGGAGCAATTTCATTGAAGAGTAGATAGTGTATGTGGTCCAACGTTTGTAAAAAACTCAATGTAAAATGCATTTCTCTGTAAATCTGAAGATGTGGGGAGAAAACGAAACCACAATTACCTGAAAATATCCTTAACACATATATTCCACGAAACAAACGATAAGCAATTTAAGACCGATGTTATCCTTACATAGGTGCAACAATCTTTATCTGATATAGCAATCCTTTCTTTTCTATTATACTTTCGGATTCCCTTTGTTCCAAAGTGTTCTTTTCTTCGTCTACGTCAGCAACCGTTTATACGTTTCGCTTCAACAAGAAGTGCCTTTACGAACGCCATTGTTGTATAATACTTCAGCATCTTTGGCAAAGAATTCGTCGCTTCAGACTCTCTCTCCTCCTTAAGTAGTTTCAACCTTATAGATAAAATCAAACAAAATTCTCATGAGCTTAGGTCAGATTTTCTTCTACAGCTTCCATAACCTATACGATTGCTTCCATACCAAGCTGTTGCACAATAGAAATACATTTCCTATCGCATGCATTTATTCATCAGATATTCTGAGGCACGGTTTTTTGCTCCAGTGAAATCGCAAAGAGCCAGAAATCGGCCACATTTATTTTGTATCAGGAATATATGAGCAGTGGAAGAAGTTTTTTCTTCTGTAGAAATTGTCATTGCCGCAGGTTTCAAAATACTGACATCAAAAAAATATTTTTTCCTTCTGGTGCTGGACAGAGAACTTCCAAAAAAGGTTTTACCTTCGATAATAAAGTAAGTTTTTCATCATTTTCGAACATTGATTGTTTATATTATATGATGGCTATATTTTAATCGACATCCGTCCTAAGATTCAAGATAGCTAAAGGAAAATGTACAGTGGGGGCGAAAGTATGTTTACCCTGGAATGTTGACAATCCTCACCCGTATAGCAAAAAAAATATTAACAGTAGAATTTTTCAAATTTAATGGAATAAGTACAAACATATGTCTTTATTTCTTGAAAATTACAAACTTGTAACACAAATTGGTTTCATATATTTAAACAAAATTTGAGCCCCCATGAAGGGCAAAATTAAGTTTACAAATAAATAAAACATTAAAAAAAAAGAAAAATTAAAAACAAATTTCTGTGTCCATGTAATTTTCATATAATCTAATTTGCATAATCAACGATTCATGAGAATTTGTGAGTCATGGGCTGATAAAGGGTAGAGTGAAAATGGTGAAAACACGGGAACTATCGGTGATTGAAAGAACAGCCTTAACTAAAGACAGAGTGGATGGCAAATTATCCTACAGACAGTTAGGAGAAAAGTATGAAATAAGTGCAATGGGAGCTCAGAAAATAGTGAAAAGATATGAAACCAATGGACACGTTGTAAGCACCCAAAGGACAGGTCGAAAACCAAAGTTCACAGAAAGGGAGCGCAAGACGATTATGAGAATCATAAACAAAAATCCATTTACATCAAGAAGGGAAATTCAAGAAACATTTCAAGATCAATTCAAAAAGACAATATCACGGAGACAAATTTCAAGGGTGTTAAACAAGGTGGGATATAAAGAAAGAATTTCACGTAAGAAACCTTATATCTCTTCCAAAAATAAACAAAGGAGTTCAAAATTTGCAATTCAACATGCTGATAAGCCACTCAAATTCTGGGAAAATGTGATGTGCAGCGATGAAAGCAAGTTTGAACTATTAAAACAACAGAAGAAAATAGTGTTTAGAAAAGATGGAACAGCGTTTAATGTCAAGAATTTGCAGCCAACAATCAAACACCCATCATCAGTTATGGTTTGGGGTTGTTTTACCAATAATGCAACGGGAAATCTGGTATTCATTGATGGCCTTATGAACTCCCACAAGTATAAGGAGATTTTGGAATCAAATTTGGCTCAATGAAAGATGAAGTTGGGATTGAAAAGGGGTTGGTCTTTCCAACAAGACAATGACCCCAAACATAAATCTCGTATTTTAGTTGCTTATTTTGAATCCAAGATGACAAAGGTGCTCGAATGGCCATCTAAGTCACCTGATTTGAACCCCATTGAGCATCTTTGGGGGATTTTAGACAACCGTGTGCCATTATCATGTCGCACAAACATCTCTGCATTCAAGACTGCATTGCAGGAAGCTTGAAGCAGCAGCCCACCAAATGTTATGACTAACTTGCTAAATAGCATGCTTCAACGGCTCTGTGAAGTCATTCGGGCCAAGGGAGGCCGGCCCTACCAAGTACTAGATTTTTACTTTTTTTTTAATGTTTTATTTATTTGTAAATTTAATTTTGCTCTTCAAATTCTGGAGGGGGTTCAAATCTTGTTTAAATACATAAAACGAAGTTGCGTTACATGTCCGTAAGTTTCAAGAAATAAAAACATATGATTTGTACTTATTCCATTAAATTTGAAAAATTCTACTGTTAATAGTTTTTTGTTATACGGGTGAGAAGTGTCAATATTCCAGTGTAAACATACTTTCGCCCC